>JAJQOW010000017.1:6304907-6822407 GCA_037975125.1 Latrodectus hesperus | reverse complement strand
ATAAATTTTTTAATTACTTTATTTTCCCCAATACAAGCTTTTTCAGTTTTTTAATATTGTTGTAATATACAGATTAATGTAGCTAATGAGACAGTAAGAGGATTTAAAGAAATATCCTTTTGAAAACTAAATAAAATTTTTTTTTACAAAAAGAATGCTTTTTAAAAACTTTAAAATAAAAAAAATTTGTCGCTATTATCTATAAAATGGAGGCATTTTGTATTATTTTCACAAGTACCAGTTCTCAAAGTTCAATAATTTTGTGCTACCTTTAGTAAAAATAGCAATCCAAAATAAGAATTAAATGTTGTCGTTCTTCAACTAGTCATATTTCTAAGCCTTTTCGTGATAACACGGCTTTAGTCAAAAATTTGACTTTTACCTAAAGCAATAATTTTTCGCATTTTTAGTGACTCGTAATGACTACCAATTCATGTTTCTAGAGGCTAAAGTAAGAACATTTCTGGAAAAAAAAAGTTTTAGGACACGCACACGTATCAGTTTATATTACTTCTTTGATGCAGAATGATATATGATTTTGATTTGAAATTAAAGTAAATATATAATTTTATAAATCAATATAGTTGCAGTCATTATAATTTATATTTTAAAATGAATAAACAATTAATAAATTTTTTTGTTAAAGTAATTATTATAATTAATTGAACTTCAATTTTTTTAATTAAAATGATTATAAATAATTTTTGATTAGTTTTCGTGACCAGTTATGGTGTCATAAAATAATATTTTAAGTGGTTATAATTTCCATGTTACAAAATTATTTATATCTATTTCAATATATATATAGTTTACTTCGTTTTAACTACATATACATATAGTTCAAGAAAATTAAATTTAGTTTAACAAAATGTTAATATGAATGTAAATAAATTAAAAACTGAATTGTTTTATATTATGTCCCATTTTCCAGTTTTAAACTTTACATTGAATTGTCCCTAATTGTGTTGATTTGTCTGTGTGTGATATATCATTTTTTAATCCTTTCATATATTCTAGTTGTAATCGAAAAAAGGACGAAAGAAAAATTAATAGAAAATATATTAAGTTCAGTTCTTAAATTTGGATAAAATAATTTGTATTAATTAAATTATTGTAATTAATTAAATGATGTTCTTAAACTATAAACCACATTATAAAATATACAATTTAAATCCATACATTTCCAATATTTGGTTAACTTAAATTATACAGGAAAGTAGGATTATTATTGGTTTAATATTTTTTTATTTCCTATCGACAAAATGTGTGCTTAAATGATAAAAGTTATAAGAGAAGATTTCAGTTGAAAAATAATAATGAGTAATCATCTTACAAATTTAATGTTTCCTATACTGATTAATCATCTTAATCTCGGGAATATATTAAGTTATTGTATTATTCATAAATAATATTATCCATGAGGAAAATATTAATTAAAAATACTTCTATATTGTTAAATTTCTGATCATGTAGTCAAAAACATTCCTGGTGTTTTTTTATTTTTTATTTACTCATAAAAAGAAATTACGTATTGAAATTAATGATGTATTTTCTGATTTTCTAAAGTTTTTCGTCATTTATATAATTGTTTAAATGAAGTTGTTGTTGTTGTCGTGTGCCAGCCAGGCTGGCAATATGGGGTGCGCTGCTCCCACTTTTCCAACTGAACCCTATTTTGGTGTGGAGTCCGACTTCCTCAGTACAAACATGCTATAGGAACCCGTTTATAGGGTAGGCAACCATTCACACCTCATTCATACAAGGAAGGGACAAAGACAGGATATAGATAGAGAGAGAAAGTACATCCATGCCCGAACCGGGATTCGAAACCAGGACCTCTCAATCCGCAATCAGACACGCTGACCACTAGACAAGTTGGGCGGCTTAAATGAAGTTACTCTTTATAATAGGAGATGTATTAAAATATAAAAGATCAAAGTGCAACTCGTTTTTTCTCCTATTTTAATGCTAACTTATTTAATCAAAATATAAATGTCACTAAACAAAAAGAATTTGAATAGATTAAAGTTATTTTATAAATGTATGGATTACTTAAATATTTCTTAAAATGTTTTCGTTTGTAAAATGTTGTAAAATTGTTATACATTTTTCTAATCATATTTGAATAAAAATAAACATTCATGCTTCATAGGCTTAAATTTAATCTCTTTTATATCGACTTTAAGTTAACTCATTTTTTGATTGGACGTTGTAATTTCAGAAATTATTTATTTATTTCCTTTTGTTTAGCATTCTAAATACTTCATCCTTTTGTTAAAAGATGGGGAATATTTACAACCAAAAACTTAATTCTTTATCAGTGTGTTTACCTCAAATTTTGGGGGAGCGATTATTTTACAAAATAAAAATTTCGAATTTTACTTCACTGTACATAATTAAATATCTTTTTTAATTTTTTTATTGCTTACTGCTAAAATTATTGTTGCGTATTCGCAATCATTCTGCTTTTTATCCCCATGATTGCAAGTACCACAGTTTGGGGGAATTACTGACCAACAACTACCAGCAAGATTTAAATTAAGAAACAAAAAACCATTAGTAGGCACTCAAATGTAAATATTTCTACGTTTTACTATGGCTTTTATAAATCTTCAATTATAAAAAAGCTATATTTTATTCATTAAACTCTCATCAAAAATCTTTTGACTCTATTTATAAATGACAGAAAAATAATACTAACTAAAAACTATGTTTTGTAATAATTCTTTGTCGGGAAACTTCTTCTGAAATCAATTTTTTAACAATTGAATGTTTTAAAAATGTACAAAATAAAACTGCTTAGAACAGGTTATATTACACTTAATTACATAATTTTGTTTTTGGCTTGCAAACTAATGTTTATGTGAGTATCAGACTAATAAGAAAAACTTTATCGAAAACGTTGCTCGATCATCACCTACAAATTCTTAATCACACTCTTAATGACGTTTCTTTAGATTCCCAAATTATTAGTTAAAGGTCTTGAACACAATTTACTCATAAACTGCCTATTTAATTTGACATACAGGCTTCAAATTTTTTTAGAGTATTATATATTGGCAAAGGAATTTTTCAAAAGTCTTATTTATATTTTTGAGAAATTAAAAATATAAATGGTAATACAATGTCTATAAAATTATCAATTTTGAAGAATGGAAACCAGATTATTTATACGTTATGGAATATTTTGCAACATTTTTTAATTTCAAATATAAGATTTATATTTCCTAACTATAACTATAGATTAATTCTTCTTCTTAACTGGCGTTACAACCCTATGCAGGCCTTAGCCTCCAATACATCCTCCTTCCACTTTTCCCACTTCAGAGCCGAATTTTTCCAATTCTTTATCTTCATGGTCTCCAGGTCCTTTTCCACATTATCAATCCATGTTTCTCTGGGTCTCCCCTTCTTCATGCTATTGAATCATTTACGCTTTGATATCCTTTTTATGATATTTTTTTCATCTCTGCGGTGTACGTGGCCAAGCCACCGTATTCTTTGTGCTTTCATGAATCTCACTATGTCTTTGTTTCTCACTAGGTGCATTCATTCTTTATTATTTCTCCTGATCCATACACCCTTTTCAAGCCTTGGTCCATAGATTTTCCTTAAAATTTTACGTTCAAAAATTCTAATATATTCCGAGTCCCTTACATTCAATGTCCATGTTTCTCCGGCATATGTAACGATGGGTCTAATGAGGGTTTTATAGATTTGCAGTTTTGTTTTTCGTGATATCAATCTATTATTGAATACTATAGATTAATATTAGGTAAAAATTATAAAATGACAACGGATTAAGGGTCGTGGTTTTTTCAGACACTTCCATATTAGATTATAAGCTTTTTAGGCAGATGACATTTAAATATAGAAATTTAGTTGATCACATTGCCTTAAAAATTGTTTTCCATGAAAATTTGAGTGAAGCGTGAACGCATGTCAATTCCTATTATTCATCAAGCATGTGAACGCGCCTTTCAACAATCACATACATAATTCATGGCAAGTGAATTTTTTGAGTCAATTTTCGGAATTTGACAGCCGATTAGAGAGGTACAAAGTGTTTTCGCACCTTAACTCGCAGGTGGTTAGCTGATTTTCCGCAGCAGCGGTTGCAAAGCCTTTGACTTCCATCCCAATAAACGCGAGAGTGACAGCAAAAAACAAATCACCTCAAAAGAACGTTCACTGTAACTGTGGTGCTCAGCGAATGACTTCATTCCGACTCAACCCCATTCATTAGCTAATTTACACATACACGCCTAAGTGCACACACTGCTGGCGTGCCCTGAAATAAGCGATTATGCCAAATTCCACTTTACCCTAAACGATTTTCTTTTCAATTAAAGCATGCTTTAAACGAATAATTTGTGAAGTGCTCGCATTTAGAGGACAAGAAATTCATTTAGATCAACTAGACCGCAACTCGAATTTAACTTAATCACTATTTTTATAACTGTGTACACATAAAAACAAATTCCCTCGAAGTCCTTAAAGTAAGAAGAGTAGCAACAAAACAATTTTTGTAATTACAATAAGAATTTACAAATACATTCGCTTTTTTCGAAAGAATCGTTTCGCCAAAAATTTCGTTTAAAAGTTATAAACACAGAAAAGACAAAGTTTCATGATTACTAATTTTTTTAACGTATATATCAAATTTGTACATATCTGCATATAAGTTTTTAGTAATGATCTATATAAATAGCATTTTAACTCTAAAATAATTCCAGAATTTCCCTCTCTTTATCTCTCTCTCTCTGTATATATAAATATATATATATATATATATATATTGTTACAAATTTATAAATAATGATTATATTTGTCTTAAAATATCTCAGACAGATCAGAAATTCTCACATTTTGGGCAAAAATTGCGGTATTTAAACGTGCTGTAGTTTAAAAGCGGATTTCCTAATGATTTGGCGACTTGGCGACAGTTGGCGAGATTCTTGGCGACTTGGCGACGGTTGGCGAGATTTTTGGCGACTTGGCGAGAAATCGATACTTCTGGAAACATCCATCACCTAAGCTCTAGGACCAATATTTTTCGAGATAGCCTAGAAGCTTCCAGAACCTTGGCGAAATTGGTAGATTTCTCCGCCAAGTCAGGTATAAATACCGCAGCCCGACATGGAATAGAGAGTTTTGTGAAGACAGTCAGTGAGTGAAGACGATTCGTTGTGACTGCTAGTTGTTCTCTGTCTGAGGTATTTGAGACCTGTGATTGGAAGCTATTTCTTATTGTATCTGACGAATCGTAGCTGTATAATTGTGATTGTTACAGCGGGAATTTCGTTTATCTAGTGAAGTTTTTACGAATAAAAGTCTTGTGTTCATAAAGTGGTTGCTTTATTCAACTCTCAATCAACACGAACCCGTGAAGCTCGGTACAACTGGTGTCAGAATCGGGGTTGAAGAGTTGATGCAGCGTGTCACAAGAAAAATGGATATGGATTTAATGAAAAGTCTTCTCGAAAAATTAGCGGAGCAGATGGCTGAGATGAAAACTGAGATGAAAGCTGGACAAGAAGAGATGAAAGCTGGACAAGAAGAGATGAAAGCTAGACAAGAAGAGATGAAAGCTGGACAAGAAGAGATGAAAGCTGGACAAGAAGAGATGAAAGCTAGACAAGAAGAGATGAAAGCTGGACAAGAAGAGATTAAAACCGAGATGATGAAAGAGATAAAATCTGGACAGGAAGAGATGAAAGCTGGACAGGAGGAGCTTAAAAAGGAACTTAAGAAGGACATTGTAAGTGTTAAAGAAGAATTCTCCAACATCATTCAGGAGAAGATGAATGCAATGGAAGATAAGGTAACTTCAGTAGAAACTAAAGTTCTGGAGATAGAAGAAAATGTGGAAGAAGCATTAGACAATATCAATAAGGAGATTGAAAGCTTGAAGAAACAAATGTCAAACAGACATGAGGAACCCAACGTGACATTTGTGCCTTCCCTAGCCAATATTAAACTCTCAACATTTGATGGGAAATCATCCTGGCAAGTATACAAGACCCAGTTTATGATGGTAGCGGAAGCTAATGGATGGAATCCCCGAGCCCAAGCTTTTCACCTGGCGGCTTCTTTAAGAGGAGACGCGGCTGACATCCTCGAGACGCTTCCGGAGGAGCAGAGGCACGATTTCCAAGCCCTATCGAGTGCCCTTGAGTTGCGGTTTGGAGATAAGTGCACTAAAGAATATAGCAGACTACAGTTAAAGTCCCGCTATCAAAAAGCGGGTGAAAGTCTGCAAGAATTGGCTGCCGATATTCAGCGACTTTCCCATCTAGCATTTTCGGACTGCCCAGCTGAGACACGTCAAGATTTGGCTCTCCATCACTTCATCGATAGTGTGCGGGATCCGGAGATACAGAAAACACTTAGACTCGCCGATGTCAAAGATATCGGATCTGCCCTAGTCTACGCACATAAGATAGAGGCTGCCCAGCAGGCCACGCGTAAAGACCAGCACTACATCAGAGCCGTCTCTGCTACTGATACGAACTATGATCTAAGAAAGCAAATTGAAGATCTGCGGCGAAAATTGCGTAGCTTAGAATTGAGTAAAGGTGTCAGAAACACAAAAATTCAGTGTTGGACTTGCGGTGGAGTAGGACACGTCCGTAGATACTGTCCGAAAACAAAAGATGGTGGAATTTCTAAAATGGAAATACGTCAACGCAAAGAAACTCTTCATGGAAATGCTGATGCACTATCAAGGAAGCCGTGTAATGAAAGCTGCCGATACTGTTCTAGAGTAGAGAAGAACTATCAGCTGATAAATACTTCGGTACGCCAAGTTACTGTTTCACCTCCATCAAAACCAGACCCATGGAGTGATGAAGGACTTAGGGAAGCCCAAAAGAAGACCCAGATATAAATCCAATTCTTGAATTGAAAGAATCTTCTAGTATGAGACCAAGTTGGCAGGATATCTCCACCTACAGTCCTGCTACTAAGCAATATTGGGCTCTTTGGGACTCACTCCATATAAGAAATGGTGTCTTATACAGGAAATGGGAGTCCGATGATGGACGTAATTTCAAATGGCAGCTTGTTCTTCCAAAATCAAGAATTTCAGATGTTTTGAAAGAATTGCACAGTAGCTCAACTGGAGGCCACTTCGGAGTAATGAAAACTCTACAGAAAGTTCGAGAACGCTTCTATTGGAGCAAAACTAGACAAGATGTAGAGAAATGGTGTCAATCTTGTGATGACTGTGCGGCACGTAAGGGACCAAAGAAACGTAGCCGAGGAAGGTTGCAACGGTACAACGTAGGAGCACCTTTTGAGCGAATAGCATTAGACATTTTGGGTCCTTTACCACGATCTTCAAATGGCAACAAATACATACTAGTTGTCATGGACTACTTTACTAAGTGGCCTGAAGCGTTTACAATCCCCGATCAAGAGGCGACTACAGTAGCCGAGGTTCTAGTGCAACAATGGGTTTCCAGATTCGGCACACCCTTACAAATTCATTCTGATCAAGGGACAAATTTCACCTCTGTTGTGTTTAAAGGAATGTGTCAAATTCTCGGAATAGACAAGACGCAGACCACCCCACTACACCCACAATCGGATGGCATGGTAGAGAGGTTTAACAGAACCATCTTGAATAACCTCTCCCTTATGGTTTCCAGAAATCAGCAAGATTGGGATTTGAAGCTACCGCTGTTTCTTCTTGCATATCGCAGTGCTGTCCATGAGACTACCGGATATACTCCTTCACAGATGCTCTTTGGTCGCGAACTTCGTCTCCCTTGTGATCTTCAGTTTGGTCGTCCACCGGATACATCTTCATCGCCAGAGGAATACCTTCGAGACCTTCAGGCACGTCTTGAAGATGTCCATAACTTCGCTCGAGACCGAATCAACCTGACGACCGAAAGAATGAAGACAAGGTATGACACAAGAGCGACGGGACATGAATTCCAAGAAGGTGACAAAGTTTGGTTGTGGAACCCGATTCGACGTAAAGGACTTTCTCCAAAGTTGCAAGCCAACTGGGAAGGTCCCTACACAGTCCTAAAAAGACTGAACGACGTCGTGGTTCGTATAAGAAAATCATCTGCTTCAAAACCAAAGGTAGTACATTATGATAGATTAGCTCCTTATCGTAATGTAGAGTAAAAATCAGTAGACCATGGTCTGTTTGTAAATAGTATAGATAATTTTAATCTTTTCTATTTTCTTGTATTTTTAGTTGCTTGTGTATGTAATGTGCTCTGTATCCTCTTGAAATGTAAATTCTCTTATATTAATTTTGTTCAATTCATATTTTGATGTAAATAACTTAACAAAATTTTCTAATAAAATATTTATATTTCAATATAAATGCATGATTATAATTGAAAAAATAAATTCATGTAATTAAATTTAATAATGACATTGCAATTTGTTTTACATTATTAACCCTCTTTTGCAGCAATCGTGTCTAGCATTAATATATATATATATATATATATATATATATATATATATATATATATATATATATATATATATATGAAATAGAAAAGAGACACTAATAATTTTATATTATAAATTATTATGCAGCATTTTAAAAAGAATTAAAAATAAGAACAATAAATTTTGAAAAATTTTAAATTATAATAAACTTTTGATAAGTGGCGTTTTGTAAAATAAGTAATTATTACTTATAAATAATTATGTTTAATGATATATACATATATATAGTTAATAGTATTTTTTATAAAATACAATGAAAAATGTCAAACGGAGAATAGTACATTGAAAATACTTGGAAAATTTTCAAAGAATAATATTTGGAAAAATTTCAAGGAAAATATCAAAGAAGGAATGAAGTACCAATATGAACATCTTCGTCAGGGGGTGTTCACCACATTGGCACAAATTATGGCTTTTCTGCAATGGCCCAAGACATAGTCTTAAAGAAGCCAATACACTTCAAAGCTATATCAAAAGTTCAAACCAAAATATCAAGCCAGAATAAAAGAAAAGTAGAATTTAATCTAAAATATATAAGTCAAAATCCAATGTTGCCAAAATACATTTAATTTAAAATAATCAAATTTAAACCATATCCAAATACAAGTCCAAATCTGCAAGAACATCACCAAATACTATATGTAAGCCAAATAAATACATAAATTAGCGACTAAGTGTAAACACTATCACTTAGTAATACTATTATAATATACTTAGTAATACTATTTTAGCTGCTTTTGCGCTAAATGTATTGCTAAGCATAAATGTTTTTATATATTCTTGTGCTTTTCAGTTCTGTATCTAACCTTGCGTTTTATATATATATATATATATATATATATATATATATATATATATATATATATATATTAATATAAAGAAAAGACATGTATAAATATAAAGTAATAAATACAATACTAAAAATATATATAATGTTGGAACTACAATGCATAATAGGAAATCTATCCATATATATATATATATATATATATATATATATATATATATATATATATATATATATATATATATATGAAAAAGAATTTAAATTTTTCGAAATTGCATTACAGCATCATTTATCCAAGCAAGCAAATTGCTAATGGTCCTTAACATGAAGTTTTAAGGAAAATATCTTCATACCATGATATTTTATGATTTTTTAAGAGACAAAATAAATGAAGAAAATATTCATTTGACGTCTATAACTAGCATTTGGAAATGAGGATCCACCAGGCAATGCTCTGTTTTCAAGTAGTATGGCCACAATTCTTTTTAGGACGCAGAATTCGCGGGAAGCTTGCTGTGGTTCCGGAGCCTGTCACGCGGAAACTGTTAATGCATGATAACTCTTGTTACTACTAAATAAAGCGGAAAAATGCAGAACATCATTAAAGTTATTCATGAAGAATTGTAAATGAAAAAAATAATTTTTTACTTTGAATTTTTCATAACTTAAATGTGAGTTATAACTTTGGTAACTCTAATTGATAACTCTGAAGTTTGAGTAGTAAATTTATAATTCCATATTGTTACAAAGTTTGTAAATATTTCTTACATTCGTTTTTAGATATCTGAGACAGATCCGAAGTATTCAGATTCTGGGACGAAAATCGAGCGATGTAGGTGTGTTCTTACGTTAAGAACGGTTTTTCCAGTCATTTGGCAGCTTGGCGGGATCTTTGGTGATTTGGCGACCAATTGGCGATATTTGGCCAGAAACAGATAGTTTGGGAATTTTTTACCACCTAAGCTCTAGTTCCATTATTGGGCGAGATGGCGTGGATGCTTTCAGAACCTTGGAGGAAGACCTAGGCTTTCACGCCAAGTAAGCTATAAATACCATCGTTCTACGGACTGAGTCAGTTTCTGAGTTTCTAGAGAACGGGATAAGTTAGTGGACACGACCAGTCTGTCTGAGGTATTTAAAGACAGCTGTTTTTGGGAGTCGTTGAATTGATACTGTATAATCATGATTCGTAAATGCTGTGTTTTTCCGGCATCTTTTAAAAAGATCTACAAATCCTGTGATTGTTAAGAGTTTATTTTATTGACTCTTAATCAACAGGAACCCCGAAGCTCGCTACAATATGAAGAACTTTTTATATTAATTTTAATACTCTTAATTCAGCGTGCCTGACTGCGGATAAGAAGGTCCTGGGTTCGAATCCCGGTTTGGGAATGGATATACTTTCTCTCTCTATCTATCCTGTCATTGTCCGTTCCTTGTATGAATGGGTTGTGAATGGTTGCCTACCCTATAAACGGGTCCCTATGGCATGTGTGTACTGAGGAAGTCGGACTCCACACAAAATTGGGTTCAGTTGAAAAAGTGGAGCAGCGCAACCCATGTTGCCAGCCTAGCTGGCACACGACAATGAATGAATGAATACTCTTAATAAAAATCAGGATAAAATTAAATTTTCATTGTGGATTTTGTCACGCATATTTTGTGTACACAAAAAAAGGCTCATCTTTTCTATATTATTACAAAGTTTCACACGTTGTATTAAAGAAAAAGTATTCAAAAATTACTAAAATATGCATGATATGGCATCTCAGAGTAAATAAAACTAAATCTATTGTAACGCTTAAATATCATTTTAGATTCCAGGAGGATTTTTCATTCGCATTTACATATATCAAAGAATAATTCCTGAAAACCTTTAACTACTAACCCAATAGATATTCTTTCAAAAAGCAGAAGTAAGACGCTTACCTTCTATTATTTAACAGAATTTAAATTCGAATCTTAGATTTTGAACTGTGAAGAGTCCAAATGCTAAGAAATATGATGTCCTCTCCTAAAAAAAATCGCCATCAGGCCCAACTAATAAGTACTTTGAATAAAACCTTGAATAGTTTTTGCAGCTAAAAGTGTTGGTAAAGTGCGTAACTTATATGCCATTGTACATTTCATTGCACTTCCGTAAATATGTCTTCCGTTTATCTCGATGTAATTTTTACATTTTTTGAAATGTATACTAGACTTTTTAATGTAATTTTTACAGTATGTTTTGTTTTACTTTTGCAGAATTTTTTGCAATAGTCATTACGATTCGTTTTTCTGTAAATTTTATAAATGTTATAAAATTGTAAAATTCATTTGTATTAATTATAATTTTATGAATGTTTTCCATATGTTTATTTTTTTCAATTTTTCTGTTCTTTTCAGTGTTATATAATAAATATATTTTGGAACATTTTATCACTCATTATATAGCTTTATATTCAAATATTTCTCATTGTTCCATATATAGAATTGATTTACCTTGATTTATATACATTATAACAAATATGATTGGAAAATTGCTTTTGGGATTATTCCAGGAAAAACTATTTCTAAAGATTCATTTGGGAAAGTGTCAAATATTTTATTTGCGTAAGATAGAACTAATATTTAAAATTAAATAATATTTTATTAGACATTTATTTTTAAAAAGATATCATGCCAAGAAATTACGTGTCGCATTGGCTCCCAAAGTGAGAATATTCTTCTTGAGAGTTATTTAATTAATCTTCTCATTCAAATATTTCCGAAATAATTTAAACGTCGTTTTGAAATTTGCTTATCAGAATCAAATTTTTCTAGGCTGAAATAGCGAGTAAGATCAAGTGCCATGCATATGAACTACTGTAGTTCACTACTTCAAGTGAATCCAGATATTAAATAATTTTTAATACATCAGAGTAATTGTGATGGAGTTTACTTCTTTGTGTGGGGTACAACGTAGACCTCTCCCCTGGTGGTGTATTTCAGGCAACGCATTACGCGGCAGAGTGGTCTACAACTTCGGCATGCCGCCTCTTGGCTATATTAGACGGGAACCGAAAAGAAGAAGTGGCGATGAATATATTGCAATGGATTCCTGGTGGTCTGTTACAGCCGAAGAGGACAGAGTTAATTCAAATTCTTAAGCTGCAAAATATTGGTGTTGTTGTTTGACGATGTTTATGTCAGTACAACATACCGGAGTTTGCTCTTTTAAACATTTATTGAAACATTAACTAATCTGCATTGCACGTCACACAAGTATATATATGAGTTACATTGTGAAAATGAAATACGACGTCAATTATTTACATATTTTCGGCGCAGCTTGTCCTTATTTGGATCTTGCGCCACAAAACCCAACCAACCAACCATTTACATATTTTCACTTCTGTTTTTCCTCTCCAGTTGCCATTCAACCAACACTAAAATATCTTGGGGGATGCTGTGTTGCCACATAGTCTTAACAATTATAGAGACAAATCTTACAAAAACATTCTTCGATTTTTATAACATACCAAGTTATACTTTATATCTTCTCCCAAAGTTCAGAAGAGTAGGTAGTGGAATACTGATTCGAATTAAGAAAGGAATTAATGGCGAAATTCGAAATCTGCAAGGAAATGAATGGATGACTCAGCAGACGTAAAATAGAATTAATTCTTAAGCTCAAATTCTTAAGCTGCAAAATATTGGTGTTGTTGTTGTTGTTTGGCGAAGTTTATGCCAGTACAACATACCGGAGTTTGCTCTTTTAAACATTTATTGAAACATTAACTAATCTACATTGCACGTCACACAAGTATATATATGAGTTACATTGTGAAAATGAAATACGACATCGATTTTTCGGCGCAGCTTGTCCTTATTTGGACCTTGCGCCACAAAACCCAACCAACCAACCATTTACATATTTTCACTTCTGTTTTTTCCTCTCCAGTTGCCATTCAACCAACACTAAAATATCTTGGGGGATGCTGTGTTGCCACATAGTCTTAACAATTATGGAGACAAATCTTACAAAAACATTCTTCGATTTTTATAACATACCAAGTTATAATTTATATCTTCTCCCAAAGTTCAGAAGAGTAGGTAGTGTTATACTGATTCGAATTAAGAAAGGAATTAATGGCGAAATTCGAAATCTGCAAGGAAATGAATGGATGACTCAGCAGACGTAAAATAGAATTAATTCTTAAGCTCAAATTCTTAAGCTGCAAAATATTGGTGTTGTTGTTGTTTGGCGAAGTTTATGCCAGTACAACATACCGGAGTTTGCCCTTTTAAACATTTATTGAAACATTAACTAATCTACATTGCACGTTACACAAGTATATATATATGAGTTACATTGTGAAAATGAAATACGACATCGATTATTTACATATTTTCGGCGCAGCTTGTCCTTATTTGGACCTTGCGCCACAAAACCCAACCAACCAACCATTTACATATTTTCACTTCTGTTTTTTCCTCTCCAGTTGCTATTCAACCAACACTAAAATTTCGTGGGGAATGCTGTGTTGCTACATAGTCTTAACAATTATGGAGGCAAATCTTACAAAAACATTCATCGATTTTTATAACATACCAAGTTATAATTTATATCTTCTCCCAAAGTTCAGAAGAGTAGGTAGTGGAATACTGATTGGAGTTAAGAAAGGAATTAATGGCGAAATTTGAAATCCGCAAGGAAATGAACGGGTGATTCAGCAGATAAAAGGGAAATAACCAAGATAGATGTCTGGGAGGAGGGTTGCCACTTTACAATACTCTCTACATTCCACCTGCCAATTCATCGAGTCTGTCTTGTTTAACGATAACCCAAAAAACTATTGTAATTTGTGATTTGAATGCCCACTCTGTGAGATGGAGATATAAGGATTATAATACGGTAAGAATGGAAGTTGAAGAGTTTTTGGGTTCTTGTTTAATGGATCATCTTATTTATAATCTGAACAAAAACCTCTAAGTTAAATACAGTACAATGTTAGTAGCAGCACTCCAGATCTTCTGCGTATATCTTCTGATATTAATATGTATACTAAATGCAGAATTATTGGAGACCCCGGTTTGGGACACAGGCAGGTGGTTGCCTCTATAAGCCTACCCCGTTTCAGAAGCTTTGTTAAAGACCACTGATTCTCATCGTGGAATTTTAAAAAGGCCTTTTGGAAAAGATATCAAAAAACCAATTGTCAAAAACTTTATCTTGAGACTTTTGATTTCAGATGTCACCCCAGGAAATTTATCTCTAAAATGATTAATGAGATCTTACGTGCAAAACTTAATTTTCTTGAGGAAAGTTTAGAAATTCAAATACTTTTGGGCTGAGGGTCTAAAAGATCTAAAAGAAAAGCGTGATCGTTAAGATACAAAGCTGTTCTTACCAATAGAACAAACGATGTTGCAAGTTGGAAAAGACAGGCGGCAATTTTTAAGAAGACTATCCTGGAAGCTAAGAGAAAATCTTTTGATTGTTTTATATCAAATATAAATTATAATGTGGATAGATTAAGAATTATAAATTTATATCTCATTTATAAATTAAAAAACCATCTAATAGAAAGAAATCAATAAATTATGGGGGCAGAGTTATAACTTCTGACAGTGATACAGCTAATGCCTTTGGTAAGACCTTAGCCAAAATTCAAAGGAAGGGGACATACATCCAACCAATGTCCAAACACTTGAAGAAAGATTAGAGAAAAACGCTTAAACCAAAATTAGATGACACTGAAGTTAACACAATATTTTTAATATTCCTTTCAATTACCAAGAATTTATCTCCGTTTTAAATAGCCTAACAATGAGAAAATTTCCGGAAGAAGATCATATCCATATAGAGTTTCTAAAGAATATGGGTGCAAAGGCAAATAAGCCATTCTTAAAGTATTTGACTGGTTTGGGGGAACATGCTGCATCCCTCCTTCTGGAGGAGGGCTATAATCATACCAGTCTTGAAGAAGAATAAAAATATGAAGTAAATTAAAAGTTTCCGACCGATTTCGCTATCAAACATTTTCGCAAAGACTATGAAAAAGGTTGTAATAAACAGATTAAACTGGTACCTTGAGAAAGATGGTCAGATTGTGACTCATCAGGTTGGTTTTCGGATGAATTGATTAACAAATGACCAGATTACCCTTTTTCGGTAAACTGTGAAGGATGAGCTGGATAGCAAAAATATTCTTTCTGTAGTCTATATTGATTTAAAAAATGCATATGACTAAGTTTGGAGAGAGTGACTATTGCAGAAATTCATGGATTTTAGTGTTAATGGTAGAATATTTCACTGGATGAAATCTTTCCTTGACAAACGAATCTGCAAGGTGAAATATGGCAACAAGTTTTCTAGGTCGTTTAATCCCCATTCAGGGTTACCCCAAGGTGCAGTTGGTAACTGTGTTATGTTCAACATGTATATTAATTATTTTGTTTCTTGCGCGAGTCTGTAGAGAGTATAAAATGCCTACTTTTTGTGGGTGACTTGATTATATGGACACAAGCACCAAAAAAGAATGCAAAGTCAAAAACAGAGAGTAGGTTAAATAAGGCATTAGAAGTCCTTTTGCCTTGGTGTAGTGATAATAATATGACAGTTAACATTGATAAAACTGCTGTAACATCCTTTTGGTTAACTCACCAGTCCTTTTGCCCTAACCTAGTTTATTGAGACACCACAATCAAAGTTACAAATTAATTTAAATGCCTGGGAGTATTTTTTGACAATAAATTAAACTGAAAACCTTATGTTGAGACATTGTCTGATAGAGTACTCAACATTCTGAAGTATTTAGTAGGACCACTCTGGGGATATGACAGATTGGCTCTTAATCTAAACTATAAAACTTTTATCCTGCTCTCGATCACCTATTGCCTTGAACTACAAATTAAAATACAGTGAGAGTGTTATTAGAAACATTGAAAAATAAGGCTGAGGCAATACAAGGCTGAAAGTCGTGACATTGCTGTTACGTCAATCCCAATTGAGACCATGTTATTATTAACAAATAACAGATTTGTTCAAGTTATCATTGAAGAAAGATTTTTGCTCTTGTTTCAGAAATTCATACGAAGTGAAAATTCTTCTTGAATCAACTATCAACCAAAAACAAGTAATTTAAAAACACAACTTGGTTCTATCCAAATGATTCTACGTATAAGAGAAAGTTTAAAACCACAAAACCCTATTCAATCAGAAGGGATTAAAATTAATCTTAATTTTAAAAATGACATCATAAAGAGTAAAACAGCTCCTAAAGTCCTGAAATCCTTTACATTGGAACCATTCATACTGAGTACTCGGAAGCTCATTGGTTATATGTTTCTACAGATGGCTCTGAATCACAGATGAAAGCAGTTTCTGGAGATTTTTCTGAATTGCTTTCCCTCTATGCATCTGCCGGGAAATAGAGAACTACCTTTGATGGCGAAGTTTAAGCTCTATTTATTGCTTTGAAACATTTATTGATAGGTCACTACAAGTTTGAAAAAGTTGTTTCATTCTCTGATTCCCAGGCTGCAATCCAATCAATTTTTTTGCAAGGAAGCACAATATCGGATAGTATACTCTAGGCTATAAGCTCATCAGGCTTGTAGTACAGAAAAGCAAAACTTATCTTGTGGTTTCCCAACTATTCTGGCATTTTCTGCAACGAGTTGGCTGACTTCCCTGCTTGTAAGGAAGCTCAAAATATTCAGCCAAATTGCATTGAGCCTTCCTACCGCTCCGTAAAACTATATATAATACAAATAATGAAAATTTAACATCTCTTCTTGGCTACGAGAAAGGATAAAAAAACAAGAACTGGAGTGAGGCAGATATAGAAGCTATACCAGACAATCCTCGCCGAGACTTTGTAGTTCTCTCTCGACCCCTAATAGGTCATGGCTGCCTAGGTGACACTCATACCACCTACGTATCTATGACCGTCCTAATTGTCGACCATGTGGTTCTAAAAAACCCATGAATCATAACCATCTCCATTGCTGTAGTTCACCCCACGGACTTGACCTCGAGACTGCTAGGTATTGGAGTGAGAGAGTTTTTGAGGAAATGACTTATGTCTTTTTTTTACTTTTAGTGTCTCGTTTTGATGTTTATCTTTTATTCTTCTGGATTACATTTATTTGCTTTCCCCGTCACTGGAAATAAAAAAAAACTTCTTTATATACTCATAAGCGAAATTTGTAAAGTTACTAGAATTTCTTGAACTGATCTGCATAGAAAGTAAACAGAAAAAATCAATCTGTATATATATATATATATATATATATATATATATATATATATATATATATATATATATATATATATATATATATATATATATATATATATATATATATATATATATATATATATATATTGTGTGTGTAACTATATTATATACATATCCATAAATATTATACGTTTGGACAATAATAAATATTGCTTGTATTTATTTTTTCTAAGAAACATTTGTGTGTGAACTAAATCAGTCTACTTAAATTTTTTCCGAAACAGCTTGTAAGCATGTAATTATTTCACTTTGTATGATTACACAAAGGAAATAAAGTCACGTAATTTAATAATTTGTTCAATACGATTCCATAAATTAAACTCTGATAATTTTAATGTTTTTCTTATTTCATTAAAACTGTATTAAGTCTACAATTCATCAATAATGACTTGTAAAGTTATAATACAATACATGAAAGAGAATTTTAAATAAAAAAAGCATAAATTTTTCATCAAAGTTTATATTTTAGATCCTCAATTTTTATTAGAATTAAAACTGTATCTAAAAAAATTTTTTTTAATTTTCTGAATCAGTTTTCCATTTTAAAACCAAATACAACTGTTCAGATTAACAATACTTAATGTTTCCAGATAATCTTTTATATGAGATGAACATACATTTTCTAAGAATGCGTTATACTTATTTTAGTGGTTTCTGTGCCTATGACACATAAAACTTGAATCTTTTAAAAACAATGGCTGCAATGGGCTTAAAATAAACTTAATTATCAAAAAAAAGAAAGAATTATGATACATATAATTGCGGAGTTTATAAAAATTAAACGAAACTTGTTATTAAGAACAGGTGCGTTGTGATATTAAAATATGACACTATAATTGATCTAATTAATAAATAGGAGATAATACTCAGCAATTATGCATGTGTTGTTGTTGTCGTGTGCCAGCTAGGCTGGCAATATGGGGTGCGTTGCTCCACTTTTTAAACTGAACCCTATTTTGGTGTGGAGTATTCCGACTTCCTCAGTACACACATGCCATAGGGACCCGTGTATAGGGTAGGCAATTATTCACACCTCATTCATACAAGTAAAAGACCGAGACAGGATAGATAGAGGGAGAAAGTACATCCATGCCCGAACCGGGATTCGAACCCAGGACCTCCCTATCCGTAGTCAGGGACTCTGACCACTAGACAGCGCGGGCGACCAATTACGGATGTATATTTGACATTATGCTAATTTCGATGAACAGAAAAGTGTTAAGAGAAGCCGTAATATAATGAAGAAATATAATTAAATTATTTATCAGAATACGCCTGAAATGTCAATAAAAATAATTGAGGGACTTTGTTACATTTAACATAGTTTCATGAAAGAAATATGCAGAGAATGCTGCCTATTATTTTAAATATTTGACAGTTTTAACTGATTTTCTCGAAAAGATGGCTGGTATGCTCTGTATGAATGTCAAATACCAACTGCTTCGTTTACGCAACCTCTCATTTTATGTCATAATAACAAACAAATATAATTCCAATGAACAAGTTTTAAAATGGCTATTAAATAATTTTATAAATACTTTAGTAAATTAACTATAATTTAAAAAAAATCTACAAATTTCACAATTTATTAGCAGTTGCGACGTATTGCTTACCGTCCTGACGACTTTGTTTTAAATAAATATCAAATAAAATAGCGTCTACTTATAAATATTAATTCTAGAGATTACGTAAAGAAAGTACAGAAAACATTTTTCAAATTTATTTTCTAAAACAAAAATTTCCCTAGAAATTCTTAAATTTCCGATTGCATTTATAAGAATGTATTTAAATCAAAGTTAAGTTGTATTTCTGTGCTTTTATTTATTTATTACATTACATATATTCAGACTTGTATGCTTGATTCTTGAGATCCGCTAGTAAGTCTTCGTCGATAATAAGACAAATAACACAATGACAGATGTACAACCACAGAAGATAACGAAGAAAACACCCAGGGCCATGGTGGGAATCGAACCCACACTCCTACGCTCTCAGGCGATTAGCGGAGTGATACTTTCACCACTCAGCCACGGAGCGCCCATTCTGTGCTTTAAGCACTATATTTTAGGCTACCTCAGATTTGATAACTCTAATAAAAACTTGGATCTTTTCGATCGCATTTTAAGCTATAAATTTTATTCTCATGACAGCCTTTGCAAGTGTAGAACCTTTAGAACGGAACCAATCTGAGAAAAGCGCCAAATGAAAGCATCTGCAGCCAGGAGGTGATTTTATTTGACAGATGCATTTATACTGTAATCGTTATCATGCCCTTTGAATCTATTCAATGACTGCAATTTTTCCTGTATTCTTTTTCGTTTTTATTTCTTGTCAAATGTATGTTTAGAAATTAGTAACGTCGCATATTTCTTTAGTTCGTAGGTTCCCAAAGTAGTCCAGGTGCACCCCCAGAGCTCCATAGGAGATCACACGGGGGTCCCCCGTAGATGTAAAAAGATAACAGGGGTTCACATGTTGTTAGTGGGGGTCCACAAAAACTTTTCTGGTTTTCATAATAAAAACAAACATTTTTGTTTGCATTTACCTACCAACGTAGGCAGATAGCATCATTCACTAGGTAGGCACTCAAAAATATTCCAGATTCAGTTCAAACACAGAATTGAATAGAACAATAGATAATAGTACAAAAGTACACCACATGTCGAGACTTGCAAAGTGTCGCCCGTGCGCCGTCTCATTAAAAACATGACTATCTTTTATTGTTGATTTACATTTCAGAGTTCATTGTTGATTGTTTGTAGTAATGAATGTTTATAATTTTGTATAACCATAAGTATTATTTTAATAACCAGGACACTACAAAATGATCTACTTTTAATTTCTTCCCAATTTAGGGTTATATTTTTAAGGTAACAACTCCAATTTAGGGTGATATTTTTATGGAGTTTTGGAATTACAGTAGAAATGCAGCAGCAGGGGGTCTACCGAAAATAATAAAACTTTGAAAGTGGTCCACGAGAAAAAAAGTTTGGGAACCCATGCTTTAGTTGTTCAACAGTGATTGTCTTAAATCAGTAACCTTCTACTCTGAAAAGCGTGATATCTCCATTAAGATACGGCGAGCCACCTATCATTATAGAGATTCCGTGAACCAATAATATTATATAGATAATGCGTAGTGGGCTGCAAACAGATAAAGGTAACTGGGTGTCTGCCAAGTGTGTGTGTTCACGAAAACTTCTCATTTATAGAGGATCTTATTTTGCGCCACAAGGAAAACAAGCCGAACATCTTCCAAGCAACCATCCCAACAGATAATCCTTCAGAAATCAGAAACGACGTCCATGGTCTATTGTTGAATGGAGGATGGAGTATTCAATTGATAGGATACACATATGACAGAATTAACGTTTCATATTAATTTGTCAATTTTGAAACTTTGTTGATAGCAAAATATTCTAACAGTACTGTATATCTGTAGTATGTTAATTTAACAGAACATTTTTATAAGTGCTGTAGAACATGCCATAGTACTGTCTAAAAAATATTATATCGCAAATTACTACAACTTTACAGAAGGCGTACTGTTCTTTTCAAAATACTTTTATGATATATGTTAGCGTAACAATAGCTATAACACGGGAAACACTACTACACACTACAAAAATTATCATATATCCTTGAGTGCCTGGGGCTCTCCAGGCAGGACTTGATTGACGACCCTCTTCTGGTCTTGGATAATTGTAGAGTGAACAAAGTCATGGACCTGGTCTAGCGCTGCTGGCTTTTGGGGGCATGCAACAACAACAACACAAATATTTAAATTGCTAATATGTCGATTATTACGTAATGTTTCCGTCTGCCAGTTCCTGCATCCGTAGCGCCCTCTAAATGCAGTCAGTGTCCTTATAAATTTGAATCATGGTCACATGACGAATTGTCAGTCTAATTTAACAAAGTCGGTATTCCCATCTCTATGTGCCCCATCAGAGGATTGATATTGGATCTCTCATCTTTCAAAATTCTTTTTGAAATATCTTCAACTGCGTCGAAGATCAAATTTTCTAAATAACGGCTGACAAAAAAGCGACACCTAGCGTTGTTAGTTCAACGGTGTTGCCTATCCTTTGTGGATAGAAGAAATCTATCCACTACAGGATAACAGCATAACTCGCCTTTAGAGTTTCGAATCTAGGTTTTGTTTCTAAAGTATCACATATCAGATTGGAAAATTAAATGCATATCTAAATACATAAAAAGAAATGTTATTATAATCTATAAAAATTAAATTTTTAGCTTTCTAAATACTTTCTAAGGTATTGAAAGATTTCAATTCTGTTAATTATTATTTGTATTTACAGATTGCTGCAAAAAATACATGAACTGTTAAATCTTATGATGCTCGAACGCACAGTGGTATAGCTATCATTCTGACTTTCAATCTAATGACTGTTTATAATAGTTTGGAATGCTCATTAAACTATAGGTCGTGAATAAATCAGCTCTCACTTTCAAAAACTGACCTTTGAGATTCAAACATAACTTCGATTCTTTAAATAAGTATTTTTTATCATAAAGAAATTACTCTAAATTATTGGATGCCTATTATTTTATGGTTGTAGGTATATATTACTTTCGATTAAAGCAAAAATTAAGTAATAAATTAATTCTTCTTCTTCTTAAAGTTGGGTTTGTATGTCATTGGGCACCTCTGCTTTTATCAGCATTTTGTACTATTAACCAATGTTTCCTAGTTCCAGTTACTCGGGTCATCCACTTTATTAATAAAGTCCGATAACCCTTTAATGGAGTCTAGGTGTCACTCTCTAGTATGGATGATGCCTAAAGAAGTTAATCTAGGGAGGGCAAGGGCCTCGCATTCGTAAATGATATGCTTGACCGTTTCCTCTTGCGTATGACATTTCCTGCAGATAGGGTCTTGCTGAAACAGTCCCATTTTATGGAGGTGCTTTCTGAAATAGTAGTGCCCAGTTATGAAGCCTACGATTAAACGTATCTTCTGCCTAGAGCATCTTAGAATTTCAGAGGCAATCCTCGCTGATGATCCACAGATCATACTTTTAAAGTGGGTTTGACCAGGAGTGTTGAGCCAAGCTTCATACATCTAATAAATTAATTATTTAATTAACAAAGTAATTTTTTTAAATCCTTTTGTAGGAATATTTAAAAAAATTAAGAAAAACATAAAGCAACTAAAAATGCCCAAATCAAAAAAAGAAAAAAGTTTGAGAAATTAGAAATATTTTTAATAAGACCAAGGGGAATCATCTAGAAAACAAAGGAAAACAACTAAAGAAATAAAAATGGAATAAATAAAAAAAAACTAAAACAGTGGGAAAAAACAAAAATATTGAGAAAAAGATTAGAACTGTCTCTTCTTATCAAGGGAACATCAGACAAAAATAAGCCATTTCGAATTCATTTGAGTATAGACTCAAAAGAATAAACAATATGCAAATGAACTGTTCTTAAAATCTTTAAATAAAGAAAAAACAAAATAAAAAATATTTAAAAATTAAAAAATATCGAAAACAAAAGTTTCTTGGAAATAGAAGAAATTAAGATTGGAACAGGAATCAAAATAGAAGATTAACTTGCTAGGAGTTGCTGAGACTGTTGGGAAACGAAGCAAATAAAAAGACAGGTTAGAAGCATTTAGCTAAGATCAACGTAAACAACATTTTATGGGTAAAGTTACAGTTAAAAGTGAAAAAGAAGTACATATCACATTTCATTGTTAAGAGATTATAAAATAAATGAAAAACAGTGATAAAAAAACATAATTATAATTGATGACATCCAAGGGAAGTGACAATATTATTTAAAATAGTAATATTATAAGTCATTTGTCACTTAAATAACTAAAATTCTAAAACACACTTTCGATTTTTTTTGTTGAGATTTAATAAATTTAGTCTCTGATAAATATAATTATAAAATACAAATATTTAAAACAAAATCAGTACCCATTCGAATACAATATATGATTTGCTTGTAAATTTGTTTGCTTAAAATAACTTATTACATAAATTAAACTTAACTATATAAATATGTCTATTTATTTCTATCGTTTATGGCTAAAACTGAATATATTATAAGAAACGGTGATTTCGTTAAAAATTATTATGTAAGTAATATATTACTAAGAAATAAAATAGTTTACAAATTAACGAAGGCAAATGTGTTAAAACTTACAATATTTAAATTTTCAAAAATATTTAAAGTTTCAAGACTAATTTCTAACGATTCAGAATTATTTTTATTAATGTTAATTTTAATAAATTTTAAAATCTTTTTAGTGGGTTTTTTCAAAAATAATACCCAGTTTTACAGGGTGGCAACTTTATACTGTTGACAAAATTGTACTGCTTTTGATTGGTTTAAGTCATGTTCACCCCTTTTTATAATAATTTCATTTGCTTCAGAGATCTTAATGTTAGTAAAACAAATAATAGTTTTTATTTCCTGTTTAAAATAATATGCCAAACCAACGATGACAAATAATTGCTTTATTTGAGGCTAGATTAAAGCAAATTCAGATTGCCAGAAAGCTGAATATCCACAGACAAACGGATCACGTACTATAAAACGATTCTTGAAACTTTGCCATGACGCTGATACACCGCCCCCTTAAAAAAACTGTGAATATAAATGAAATTCGCAAAGTTATCAAGAAATGAATTAACCGAAATCCAAGAAACTTCTGCAAAAGTAAAATTGGCAAGAACCACAGTCCGTTATGGTTTGGGGAAGCATTTGTGAATCTGGAAAAACTCCTCTGGTTTTGATAGATCAATGTGTCAAAATAAACAAGACCATGTACTGCAATGAAATTTTACAGTCGGTTTTACTTCCTTGGGGCCCAAAAAAATTTAAAAACAGCATCTGGACAGTTCAACAAGATTCTGCCCCTTTTCATAGAGCAAAAGCAACGCAAGACTGGTATCAAAAGACTATGTTCTAAGCCACATCGAAGTTTGGAATGCCTAAAGGCTACTCTTAAGAAGAAATAGGCTAAATTAACGCCTGATGAACTGCGGCCCATTGCAGAAAATTTTACGCGACGTTTAAAGATTTTACGTTATCGTTATCCAAGGGGGCCATTTTGAGAATACTTAAATATGTTGTATCTAAGTAACAAATGACTTAAGTAAAGCTAGTTTTTTGAAAATAAATTCCATGTTTTAAGTTTAATACAATAGTTTTTTGTTAACAGGATAAAGTTGTCACCCTGTATATATATTATGCAAATGAAATAAAGAAAATTGTTACTTTTATTTACCTTTAAAATGTTTTATTTAAAAATTCATTAAAGTAATAATTTTAGCAAAAAATATTATTATTAATATATTATATATTAATTATGGTACATACGTAATATTTACAATTGTTTATATATATATATATATATATATATATATATATATATATATATATATATATATATATATATATATATATATATATATATATATATACACTATTTATTATTTAACTCTAATAATTGTTTCTAAAATATTGTATAGTTATTTAAAAACACGTCGATTATTGACTCAATTATAGAACTTTATATAAATTGAGTATATGTTTTATCATATTATAACATATAATCCATTTACAGACTCTATCTTAAGTAATTTGAATAATTTTAATATAATATTCAAATTATATAACATAAACTCTAAAAATAAAAATAATTAATGCTGAAACTTTATTAAAAAGCAATTGTGTAAAATAATTAACTGTATTTAATTAAGGCATTTTGGAAGGCAATACATTTCATTTGGTAGGACTGCTTTGATCACTGTGGAAAGTCTGAGCTTGATACCAACCATATTTCAACGATGAGAAAGGGATTTTGTTTAAACTTTCACATCTGTGGTCCTGGGTTCGAATCCCGGTTCGGGCATGGATGTTTCTTTCCTTCTCTGTCCTTTCTTCTGTGATGAAGTATGAATGTGGCCCGCCCTATAAACGGGTTTGTGGTGGTATGACGCGGGTAACGCTACTCGCCTCCGTGACTTGGTTCACAGGTGTCCGCTGGGTAACGACACATGAGTAGCAGTTTCTGGCCTAGTTGTGGCATAGGGTTCGTCACCCAAGTGTGTCCGCCGTTGGAAAAAAATTATTCAAAGAAGAGTCTAGTTCAGGAATGGGCAAACTACGGCCCACTGACCAACTCCAGCCCGGTGGAAGGTTTCATGCGGCCAACGGATACAATTTTAATTTGTCGGTCAGATGGAAATTTAAAAAAAAAGTATGATTTATATATTTTACATTCATTTTCTTTTCTACTTTATTAAAATATTTTATCCTTCTTTTTTTAGCCAAGGACTGGTTATCTTACTCTTATTACACAGACAACTGTAATCGTTAAAGTGTTAAAAGTGGGAATTCTTTGTTAGTTATAGCTGTAGACTGGCGCCAACAAGTGTTATCTTATGGAGCAGACATACGGGAATGCAATACAAGTGAATTATACCTCACGTGTAGCAGACTGCGCATTTTAAGCTACAGCCAGCGCAGAAAATCAGTGCTATGTTTGCTTCATCTTACACACGTGAACAAGTGTTATCAACTATGAGCCTTAGAAAGAAGGATTTCAGAAGTAGACTGACAAATAAGCATTTAGCTTCGTTCCTTAGAATCAGTACATCCCACTTCGAACCTCAATATAAGGAACTTTTTCAAGAGAAATCGCAATTTAACTCATCTAATTAACACATATAAATTGTAAAACTTGTATATTGTTTTTAAAATTTTGGAAAATTATCTTGGCATGCCAACATTTATTTTTATTTTTGGCCCGTGACCGAAATAGTTTGCCCACCCTTGGTCTATTTCACAGAGGTCAGTGGTTTGTGGGTGGACAAATCGAGCAAGGATGTTTGTTGTGGTCCCACTTTAAACTGTTAGAATTATCCCGTAAAAATCACTGTAGCAAATAAACTTTCTTAGAGGTTGTTGTTGTTTTTGTCGTTGTCGTGTGCCAGCTAGGCTGGCAATATGCCAGCCTAGCTGGGTGCGTTGCTCCACTTTTTCAACTGAACCCTATTTTGATGTGGAGTCCGACTTCCTCAGTACACCCATGCTATAGGGATCCGTTTATAGGGTAGGCCACCATTCACACCTCATTCATACAAGGAAAGGACAAAGACAGGATAGATAGAGAGAGAAAATACATCCATGCCCGAACCGGGATTCGAACCCAGGACCTCCCTATCCGCAATCAGGCACGCTAACCACTAGACAGGTTAGTCGGCTTCCTAGAGGTAAGATTCTGAAGAAATTTTATGAAATGAGCATACAAATCCAGCAATCTAATTTTAGTCAGAAACAAAACTATAATATTAATTACGCAAAGCGATGCGAAATTGCATTTCTTTTTCTCTTGTCTTAAATCTCTTGTCAGTAGAGTAAATGTTTTCTTTTATTTTGTGAAGCATGAAAAAAATTGATGAAACATAATCTATAATGGTGTAGTGATCATACATTGTCGCAACGCTACCTATATGAAAGTGATCATTTGTGTAAATAACTACTACAACTTTCACCATTGGAATGTTTATACTCCCTAAAAAAGGATTTTGCACTTTTGTTTTGTAGCTTTCGCTTCTTGTTATCGTCCATGGAAATTTAAATATTTTATATTGTTATCATTAAAGTTTTTTGTTTATAAAAATGGATTTAACTCTTTCATCTACACCATGGATTTCCAAACTTTTTTTCTCGTGGACCACTTTCAAATTTTTACTATTTTCAGTAGACCCCATGCTGCTACATTTCTACTGTATTCCCAAAACACCTAAAATATATCACCTTAAATTAGGGGTGCTAAGAAAAAAAAAGTAGCACATTTTCTTTTTTGTTCAATAATGAGCTCTGAAATGTAAATTAACGATAAAAAATATTACAGTAAAAAAATTTTTTTGAAGCGATTTTACCAGAATATGGATATTATAACACAACAAAATAGAATTATTGTAATAAAAAAAAGACCCGCGGAAACACCGTTCTTTTAATGAATCGCCGTCGTCATGTAAATAAATATTTTTTTAAAAAAAGGACTTAGGTATCTAAAGTTTAATCTTCCTAGGCTTTTTGTTCTTTTATAGAAGCTTTGAATTATCTCTAGTATTTAATTTTTACTACATATCTACCTACTACACTCAAATAGTAAAACAAATATTATATGATTGATAGATTACAATATACAACGAAAATATAAATAACAAATAAGCAGATTCTTACTTTTTTCGGCAGTGCAAACACTGACATCGATTCGCTTTTATATTGAAAATCCCGGAAACAATTGAGTAACGTTTTGTTCTCGGCATTCGTATTTATACTAATGTAGATTGCAAGCACAGCGCAAGTCGCATTTCATCCCTCTGCAGGTCTAAACAAGCATCCCGGACGAGCGGCACTCTGCAAGTCTCGACATGTGGTGTACACTTGTACTATTATCTATTGTTCAATTCAATTCTGTGTTTGAACCGAGTCTCGAATATTTTTGAGTACCTACCTAGTGAATGATGCTACCTGCCTACATTGATAGGGAAATCCAAGCCAAAATTTTTGTTCTTTATTATGAAAACTATGAAAATTTATTATGAAAATGTTTCGTGGACCCCCATTTACAACTTATGAACCCCTGTTTTCTTTTCACGTCTACGTAGACCCCCGTGTGAACTCCTATGGACCCCCTGGGGGTCCACCTGAACCACTTTGGGAACCTATGATCTACACCTTGACGCACTGGCAAATTTAGTTAGGAAAAATAATATTAAAAGCCACTATCTGTGCAAAGAATCTTAGTAAAATGAAAAAAAGAATCAATTTTGTCTTCGTTGATACAATTACATATTCTCCTTAAATCACTATAAGAAAATAGCTCTATTAAGTTATTTGTTAAAACTAAAAAAATGCACCCTTACAGCCATTTGGAATGCTCGAACTATGAGCATTTTCTGCCCCATTTCTCGGCGGAAGGCCTCGCCGATCTCAAATGGTTCATAATACTAAATGTCCTGAGGCCCTATCGTTTTAAACATCTAATAGCCTGCAAATAGGCTCATAATTCCGTGACATTTTTTTCTCGCAGATTGCACTTCTTATCGGCATTTAAGAGCTAAACTTCAATGTTTAAGCTTCAAAGGGCAACACCATAAACGAGAATTTACGAGCTTGATCTTGGATTTATTTGGAATGTGTGTCTTTGGTGTGACCTTAGTGATCGAAATTCAATAAACAAATGATTCAAAAAATTTAAATGATCTATTTTATTTGCAGATTTGGATTCCTTAAATACATGACTTTTTTTATCTTAAACAAATGACTTTGTCACATTTTTTGTAAGATAAGAAATGAATTTCAAATATCAATTGAAATAAAGGATAAGAATGTTATTTACACAGAGCTATTTGCTGCTGGAAATTAGAAATCCCCACAAAATTTCCTCTAGCGTTACCCTTCCTGGTTTGTAACTAGCATTACTGTTGGTTTCATGTTAATACAATATTAATCATATTACTGTAATTAATATTAAATTTCAAATTAAAATAAATATCGTAAACTTTATTTCAAACTCGTTTGCTATCTGGTATGTTATAAAATAGAAATAATAACAACTCTCATTTTCCAAACATTTAACCATTCATAATTGAATAAATTATAGTATTTTAATTCCTTTTTTACCTTAATTTCAATTAAAGTATAGTTAAAATAATCATTTTGTTTTTAAAATGGTTTCAATTATGAAATAGTTAATTTAAAACATAAAATTAATATATACATATTTCATTGATTAATATTAAAAAAGTTAATTTTAATTTTATAACAGAATAAATACTTTATTATTATATTTACTGTGTGTGAAGCTAACAGTAGTACAAAAACGCAGCCAATTTAATAAATTAAAAAGTAAAAAAGAGCCAAATTCTAGAATACTATAATATTTTAAAACTACGCACGAAAAACAAAGCATGACATCACTTCCGGTGCAAGAAAAAACACTTTATTGATCATATGAACAACAGTATGTGCACAAGTTAAAGCAGATGTTCAAAGTGTCAGCCTTGAATGTCGAGGCAGACTTTTGCACGACGTGGAATGGCTGTCATCACACGTTGCAGCATCGCGGGGTCCACCGAAGTATAAGCAGCGTGCAGACGAGCAACTAAGTCCGTTGGTGTTGGCACTACGTCTCGATACACCTGTTCCTTGAGATGGCCTCATAGGAAAAAATCCAACGGTGTAAGATCTGGCGGACATAGAACCGGAGCATCACGTCCGATCCAGCGTCCGGGGTATTCCATATCCAGCCAACCACGTACAGGAGCACAGAAAAGCGCCGGAGCCCCATCATGCTGGAACCAAAAGCATTTCCATAACATTGGCCTTACGTCAAGTACAATTGGTAGTAGTAATGAATGGAATACCTGCCCACCATACGAAGACTACCAGTAACTGCAAAATGCAGCCTTTAAAAACACCAACTTAACGACGGCTTAAAGTCATTCCATGGCTGGCGCGCATGCATGACGCAATATGCGCGGTGAACGTTTTGAACATTATCGTCTGGAAAGATATGCAAATACTATTGTTGATATATCCAATAAAGTGTTGCACCGGAAGTGACGTCATACTTTGCTTTTCCGCATTTTTCTCGTAAACTATGAATCGTACAGGTACGCTTCTTTGGGCAGATTTTATATACTCCCAACGAGGAATTTAGCTGTGCAGAGTTTATGTGGTCGTTTTGGGACACCCTGTATAGATTTTGTAATGTAATTTTCATATTCTATATTCCCTACGAGTTCGTAACAACGAACGTTAATGTAAACGTTCGTTGTTACGAACTCGTAGGGAGTAGTAAGACAGTTCGTAAAATAGAAAAATTATGTTTTATATTATTAAGATCAGATTTTTTACTAAATTAATTTTTCTTTATAAATAAAATACTATTAGAAAGAAGTATGTTCCATGTACAATATGAAACCCAGGCAAAATAAGATAAATTCTTAAAAACTTTCATTGTATTGATTCCACTTCACACAATTTTCAAAAGCTCAAAATATGTCTGCGTTTAATTGTTTGAAAACTCTTGTCTGATACTTTGAAATCAGTTTCATAGCAAAGCAGTAGTATTTTTCTTCAATGAGACATTACCCAACAGTAATGTGCTCATTTCTCATTTTTCTCAGCCAAACAAGCAATTTTTTTTCCTGCTTAAGATGCTTTATCTCTTTACAATATTTTCAAGAGGGGCTCCTTTGCTGGCACTGCTTCTTTTTACAAGGATTTCTCTTTTCGATTTTTTTAAAATTCTCGAGAAACTGTTCTTTGGAATTCTATATATTTTTTGGGAATTTTTATATTAACAAGTCTGTAATTTTAAAATGCGGATTTTTTCCAGTAGATGGCGCTGTAAGCCTATTGATGCCGCTGTCATAACCAATATATCATTCTGTTGCTGTGACTGCAAGCTTCAAAACGCCATATTTGCTTAAGCGTTTCAGAGTTAGTAGCATATTTTTTTGCGGTGGTAAACATGTCGAATTTTGAGCCAAACACGTGCTGATTTTCTTATTCCATCAGAAGAAAAAAACAGCGAAGGCACATCGAATTCTTGTGGAAACATACGGTGCACATACTCTATCTGCCGACACTTGAGAACGGTGGTTTAAACTATTCAGAAGTGGTAATTTCGATGTCAGGGACAAAGAACGTGAAAATCGACCGAAAAAGTTTGAAGACACCGAGCTGCAAGCGTTATTGGATGAGCACGCCACGCAAACTCGAGAAATATTGGCAGAGCAATTAAATGTTTCTCCTGTAGCCATTTCCAAACGCTTGAAAGCCATGCAAAAGATCCAGAAGGTTGGAAAATGGGTGCCTCATGAGCACTTGAAATATCAACCCACCCGCCGTACTTACCGGACCTTGCTCCTTCCGACTATCACCTGTTTTCATCCATGGGACACGCACTTGCCGAGCAGCACTTCCATTACTAATGAAGACGTCCAAAAATGGCTCGACGACTGGTTTGGCTCACGCGACGTTCCATTCTTTTGGAATGGCATCCATAATTTACCAACTAGATGGCAAAATGTGTCGAAAGCGAGGACCGATACTTTGAATAAATTATATTCATTTTTTTATAAATCGTTGCTTATTTTTATTGAAAAAATCCGCATTTTAAAGTTACAGACCTAGTATTTATTTATTTTTTTTTGTTTACTGTTTTCAGAATTTCCTTTTCCACTTCAAATGATAAACACGTTCGTTTCTTCAAGTGCGAATTAATTAACTGTGACAAATCCTCAACGGAATCGGCTTAATCTCCCTCTGCAAACGGAACTTCATAAATTAAGTTGTTTATGTGAAAGGAAACCAACTAAAGAACGAGAAAGTTGTGAGGAGCACAGAAGTTGAATTCGACACCACAGTTCTTCCCAATCAAATGTCTGGTATCCACGTGGCTTCCACTATTGTTTCCCATAGTATCTGGAATGCCTGCACGTGTCGCGCTTTATCGTTCAATGGGGACTCAGACACCTAAGGCGTCTTATAAAAAGGAAATCAAAGAAAAAATATTTAAAAAAAATATCAAATCATAAAAAATAAAAAATTGGAAATAAAAACTATTTGTCAAAAACATTCGCAAAAACTAGATTTTTCAAAATTTTAGTTCGTAAGTGGGAATTAAAATTATGTATCTATAGTGTCAGGCCAGGGATTAGCCAATAGTTCGTAAAAAGATGAATATTCGTAAATTAGAGCTTCGTAGTAACGAGCATCTACTGCATATTACTTTTAAGCATTTTAATGCAAATAGCGATTGATTGTTGCTAACTAATCAATTTATAAAGCAATGAATGCTGTATTAAGTAATTTTGCAAACTAGCTAATTTATATAAGGGGGTGATACTTTCTCAGATACAGCATCGGTACTATTTTCCATCGATGGCTAAATTTCTAATATGATATATAATTTAAAAGTCGGAATACATATTTTTATTTTGAGTGATTACCAAATGATCTTTTCTCTTAACTGTATTATTGAACTTAACGCTGCAGTATACCTGAACGTTCAGAATTTTTAGAATTTTGACTAAGGCCGTGGCAGCCTAGTGATTAGGGTATCGGCCTTCCATCCAAAAGGACGGGGTTTGATTCCCAATGCCGCTAAAGACCCACCGAGTACATGCGTTAAAGTACTCGTTATACACGTACGAGTACTCGTTAAATCTGTGGAATCGAAAGTCCTGTGGTCGGTCGTTGAGCAGTCACCATGGGTGCAATGGTCTGGAGAAAATTTCCGCCCCCTTCAGATCAATGTCGAAATTGAGGGAGTGGGCTCTCTGGTGGTGGCATCTATCGGAGGATTTAAAAAAAGAGCAAAGACGTACTTTCACCTTCATGGTGCTCTGATTAAAACGAAAGACGCTCCCCATTGACTTACATTCGCATAGCCAAGGCATAGCGAGCTTGGCTTGTCTAAGTGTCATAAGCCAGGTTTTGACTACTGAAGATCTTTATTCTCAATCTGGTGATCGAGAGTACATATGAAATAAATATGAATTGTAAGTTTCTTATTTGAAACTAATTTGAATATCTAATGCCAAAAAATTGCTAGGATAAATTATCCAAAATGTAAAGTGAGGAATTGATTCCCTTGTCGATATCAAATAGGTATACCATTAAAAATGACAGAACCGAATATTTGTTTAATATTTTAAAAAATCATACAAGTCGCATTATTTTATAAACTAATTTTGGTAATAAAGTTTTGCACTCTGACGGCAAACAAATAGTGAAATATATTAAAGTAATGATATTGCAAATGCATTATTTTAAATGTTACAGAAAAAATAACAATGGTTGGAAATATATAAGTTCTCAAAATATGTTAACAATTTCAAAATCAACTGTTTGTTTGTACTTCTATTATCACTTTTTGTACAACAAGGCTACTTTAACAAGATTTACAATTTAGAGTGGATTCCGAATGATTACAAGCATCTCCATTAACAAAGGGAATTGAACTCACAAGCTGCTAAACTGAATGTCAGAATACTAAGCTATCACAATTCAATACAAATGAGGTGGAATTGTATTTGTTTCAGTATTTACTAATGCAGATGCATACAAAAATAATTAAATCAACTATTTAATTTAAAAACTCACTACACGAAAAATAAAAGATGAATATCAAGTTTAATTTTAATCATTACAAATACAGTCTATATATTTATGAGGTCAATTATACCATTTACCATGTCTAAACTAATAAATTAAATAAAAATTTATAAATATAGTACTGACTTATCCAGAAGTGACATTAAAATGATATTTGTAATAGTTAAAATATCACACTTTGACAATTTATATTTCTCGTAACTGTCACTTTTCCTTGAATCGAATGTATTTTTTAAGAAGCTGTAATTATTATTTACTCTTCATTGCTATTTCCACTTCCCTAGAAAGTTTGAGTGACATGTTGTACGTCATTTGTAATATCGATTGGGATACAATGCATAATTAATTTCTTCGTCAATCAATTATGGAAAGATTTAGATGCGTCAAATGAAAGGGCATTGTTTTTATTGGAAACACCTTTTTCTTGTAAACAGACGTGACAACAGTTGTGAACTTCGATTTGATGTTCGTGATAAACGGAATGATGAAGCGTAGTTTCAAGCAATAATTCTATAAAAGAAAGTTACTTCGGATGTTGCTTCGCATAGCAAAAATCTTTCTCTAAGCTGTTGTAGAGAATATAGCGCTCGATTCATTAAACATATTCGTATAGCTTAGTTATTTTCGAATATACTTTGCATTTTTTCATAAAAAAAATATTAAAAATTGTTAGCATAAGTGCATCAGAAGTAAAAAATATAATAATTTATGTTGAGTAAAATTAATATTGTCTTAAAATTTGCTTCAAATGATCGATTTAATATCCAGTAATAATGAGATTCGATGCACCAACATCCAAAGCTTAGAAGCTAACCGAGAGCCAAAAAGTGTCTGGAAAAATAAAAAGAATCTGAAAGAACTGCCATTTCATTCTGAACTGAAACCTCTTCTCTTACTTTTCAAGATCACTGGAGTTTCTATTGAATTCTTAACTATTCCGATGGCCTCTAATTTTCCGTCTGTGGCAACAAGAGCAGCAGCAGTGTTGTCGATATGCTGCTTTATGTTCATTACTTCTGAAGTACTGTTTTGTGGCATCACCAGTTACGTCACTTGGTCTGTAGTTGCTTTCAATTTCGCAGTGCTTTTCATGTCCTTAATTTTATGGATTGATATTTGTCGCAAGAAAGAAAAGTTTTCCTGTGCTATATCAAATCTGATTGACACAAACGATGATTTATTTGAAAGAGTACCGAAGCTATATTTAAAAAAGCAAATGATTGCCATTACTTGTTACACGTGTATACTTCCAATACTCGCTTCTCTGTGCAGTTTGTTTTTAATGAATGAGCAAAGCATTTCGTTTTATCTTCATTGCTATATGTATGGATATAAGCTGACTTCAATTCATTATTATTACAAAATCATCGTATTGTTAGTTTTCCTCACAATTGAGAATTTTGTGCATTTCTTCTTTCCTAATATAGCCGCGGCTTTCATATTCTATCTTTATCAATGTTTGCATCGAATGATTAAGAGCTATGACGAGGAATGGCAGAACTGCATTTCAAATGACTTGGAATGTCGGAAAATATATGATATTTTCGAAACGTATGCTAAAATCAGGAGTAACTTCGTTAGCTTGCGAAACCTGACGTCATTACCTGTATTGCTGCTTCTCAGTCAAAAATTCTTGACATTGTTTTTCGTTTTGTCTGTGACATTGTCCGGCGATACAAAGTATATTTTCATTGAGATAATAGAATCCACGTTTTTTGCCGTGAATGCCATATTTATCTTGTTCTTGCTCGTCCTCTCTGGGTCTCGAATCAGAGAAACTCACCAAAACTTTAGGGAGCACTTTTTAGATTGGTGGTTACGCTGTAGACATCACTCATGTCAATCAGAAAGGCTGAGTGTGTTATCGATGCTGAAATCAATTGTGGAACGCCAAGACATGACTATGACTGCTGCTGGAGTCATTGACTTGACAAGAGGATTGTTTCTTCAAATCGGCGCCGCGCTAGTGACCTACGGTGTGATAATGGTACAACTGAATCATTGAGGCAGCAAATGATGATTGATTATTCGTCTCTCTTACTATTCTTTCATTGCACTATTCTTTCATTTAATTTAAAAAATAATAAATTTTCAGTTATAATATGGATAAATATTAATTGTAAATTAGAAAATACAATTAAAAATCATTTTTAAAAAGTATATAACCAGTTATTTCCATAATCCGTTCCCTTTTTAAGGTTAGTATCTTGGATTCTAAATTCGCTGTAATGACTTTTATACAGCTATTCAATTATGCACTCCATAACTTTATACTTTGATTCCTGGTACCTATATAACTAGAAATTCTAGGTAAACAAATTCTATTCATTGTATCGATATAGAAAAATTAAATTATTTTAAACTATTCACACACATCAATTTAATCGATATTTTAATTCACATACTAGATTATTATAATTAATTCTGAAACACAGGCCTGACTTTTATAATTCTCCTATTTTAATAGACAAATTCTAAATTTACGCAGATTTATATTATATTATCACAAAACTAGATTTGTTTATTGAAATAGGATAAAAAAAGGTAGAATTTTTTAATATATTGATAAGAATTACAACTGAAAATAATTTTCATATTGTGAAACATTTTTTGTAACGAAATTGATTTCTGAGCTTTTTCCTCTCAGCCTTCATTGCAATGAAGGTAAAATTTTTTTTCTTTTTTTTCTACTAACAAATTCTAAAATAATATTAATATTCCCAATCTGAAAATTAAATTATAAGTAAAAGTAAAAAATATCTGAATATGAGCTATTTTATATATATTTCTCGATTTCGATAACTATATACCTCAATTTCGTATTTTATTCTCGTAATTATATATTTTCAAATTTGTATTATGTTAACTTGTTGCAATGACGTAAAAAAATAAATAAATAAATAAATAAGTGTGACATGACGTCACATCTTGAAATCAGTTTAAGATACTTTTCCAACAACTTTTGAGTAAACAACTTTTGTCCATTGATATCTCTCTGAGCTTTTATTTTAATCTTAATTTGAAGAGAACAGAATTTGTTAATTCTTTACAATTAACCAATTACTGTGATTTTGAAATTTAAAATTCAATTAAACCTTAAAATATCTTTCGTTGGTAATTATTATGTTTTTATGTATATATATATATATATATATATATATATATATATATATATATATATATATATATATATATATATATATATGCATATAGTCAATATTTCTATCAATCGAAAATATTACATTTTTTTTGTTAATTATTTTCTCAAATACCTCATAAAAAATATTACAAGATAAGTATTTTGAAAATAATTGATAGATTATTTATGAAGGAAAAGGTCTTTTTATGGCATTCTAATTTAGATTTAACTAAAGAAATTTTTATTTCAAAAACATAGCATATATAAAAAATGTCTCATAAGAATTATTGTTTTAAAAATATTTTGTAAAATAACTTGTCTAAACGTTATAGGTAATTTAAAGGTGTTTTCTTATACAACAATCTTATAGTACATTGTTAATACCGGCGTACAATATTTCAACAAGAGAACAACTCTGATTATCAATATGGAAGGTAAATAAAAATTTTATTAGAAGTCTAAATACTGATTATCAAATTAGTGTTTTAGGTATACTAGTGAAACGTCTAATCACTTTCAAAAATTTATTTGTGAAGGTGTTTTATACCATGGTATATATTTTTTTGTAAAAAAAAGAATTTAATTCAAATTACCACCTGAACAGAGTCCTATATAAAGTTTACATACAACTTGAAAACTCATAACATTTATTAATTCCTATCATTAGTAAATTATTATTTTTTAGTTAAGAAGATGACTGTTATTTATTGCATTTTATAGCATCCAAATCAATTTTATGTACTTGTTTTAATCGTAGAAAACTCATAGCATGGCCTACGCATTTAAAATAATGAAAACACAACTTCACAACAAAACCATAATTTTATTTTAATGAAAATGAATTTTAATAAGGAACGAGTTCCTTTAATTTATATGTATCTTTTTAATTTAATGACGAAACACTTAAAAAATATGGCAAAATGAATTTTGTTTCACGCTGTAAAATTTCACAAAAAGAAGGTAAACAAACCGTAAATAATGTTCGACACTAGTTCTTCATATCTGACGTTAATCTTCTCTTTCGATTTTCACATTAAAATCTTGTTTATGAGTTAAATTGTGGCAAATCATGTTAAAATTTAACTTAGGAATTAAATTATGACTTCATGATTTTTACAAAACTTTAAAAAAGAAACTTTATTATTATTTTTTTATGAAACAACACTGCTTATTTATTAAATAACTTTATTGGCTGTTTCATTCATTTTAAAAGACACAAAGTGAATAAGACCTATTAAAAAAGAAATGCGATTTAAGTCAACATCATAGAAAATGTTCTAAAACTAAACCTGTGGCATGTTAGCCCACGTGGGCCAAGGCCTATAGCTGTACAGTACCTATAGCTGTTTGCCTGACCGAACTCCCTGGCATATGTTCGGGTTAGGTGGTCAGCCCAACGCGAACCCCCACCTCCCAGCGTTTAGTTCCCAAGAATGCTTGATATTCAGTTTATCGACCCACTGAAGGAATCAAAGGTTGTTGACATTGCCCATCCTGAGAATCGAACCTCGGACCTATACCTTGGGATACTAGGCCATCGGGCTTCATAGTAAATGCTCACAAGATATATATTTTGAGTTTACTTAAACTAAAAGATGCACAATTAACAGAACAGTTTCTCGATTTCTGAGAGTTCAAAATGGAGTAGGAAAAACAACATTTATGTACAATGAATAATGCATATATATATATATATATATATATATATATATATATATATATATATATATATATATATATATATATATATATATAGTATAATAAGTATATTTTATATAAGTTCTTTATACTTAGTCGCTAATTAACGTATTAGGTGATGTTCTTGCAGATTTGGACTTAATTTAGATATGGTTTTAATTTGATTATTATAAATTAAATGTATTTTGGCAACATTGGATTTTGACTTATATATTTTAGATTAAATTCTACTTCTTTTATTCTGGCTTGATACTTTGGTTTGAATTTTTGGTATGGCTTTGGGGTGTACTGGCTTCTTTAAGACTATGTCTTGGGCCATTGCAGAAAAGCCATAATTTGTGCCAATGTGGTCAACACCCCCTGACGAAGCTGGCCATATTGGTACTTTATTCCATTTTTATCTATCTTTCTTTGACATTTTCTTTGAAATTTCTTCCAAGTATTTTCAATGTAATTCTTTCCGATTGGTATTTTCAATGTATTGTTTTCCATTTAATATTTTCAATGTACTATTCTCCATTTGGCATTTTTCATTGCATTTTGTTTAATTGTATTCATTGTACTTTATAAAATATACTATTAACTATATCTTAGTAATACTATTCTAGCTGCTTATGCGCTAAATGTTTTGCTAAGCTTAAATGTTTATATATTCTTGTGCTTTTCAATTCTATATCTAACTTTGTATTATATATATATATATATATATCAATAATAATATGAGTATAATATAATTAAAACTAATACAAAATTTTAAATCATGCTATATTTTCAGAAAAGCAATAAACTTCTCCAGAAAAAAAGTACATTTATGAAAACCATATGTCACTTCAAATCAATTTATGGACATATTAAGAATCAATTTCATTTAAAACACATTTGTATCGATAGTGTACATAGATTTATTTATAATGTTTAAAAATTGATCTATAATAATAATAAATTTTTGTATCTTATTTATTTGTGTTTCAGATTTTTAACAGATTGCATTTAAATTACCGCAAGTATTTGTTTATTTTATATTAAATTTTCATTGCGTTTTTGGTTGACTTTTTCTTATGAGCTGTTTACGAAATGTCGCCAATTACTATATCTACGTAATAAATATTTTTGTTTTGTAAAAAAATAAGTAAATTGTTTAAAATTGCTATGCAACCATTATATTTCTTAAATCTCATCATTTATTAGTGTGTGTTTTGCTACTACAAACATTATTGATACGGTCATTAAAATGATTCTTCCGTATTCTTGTATTTAAAAATATGCTTCAATCATTGTAACAATGTAACGGTTATCAGTGTAAATCCGAGACGAGTTTTGGTATCCCTGATTGAGTTAGCAAAATGAAATTTTTTTCTTAGATCCAATATACGTATCGTTGATGAGTATCTGTAGGTCGATCATTCGAATATCTATTCGGTGTGAATAAAAAAAAAACATTCTTCAGTTATTTTGAAGTAAATATGGGATTCCAAAACACTCTTACCAGCGTCGTAAATGGGAAACAAATTTATTAAAGCCATTACAGTTCAAAACAAAGCATTGCATTATACACCACAACATTTCAGTTTAATCTGATCTACTCTGGCAGACAGAAAAGTATATATAAATTTTGTCTGTTCTTTCAAAAAATCCACACAGAAATATATATCGTAGAATTTTTTTTTTTTAAATGTCTACGTATCCAATTTCATAACCAAATACAGGGTGACAACTTTATCCTGTTGACAAAAAAATATTGTATTAAACTAAAAACATGGAATTTATTTTTAAAAAAAACTAACTTTACTTAAGTCATTTATTACTGAGATACAACATATTTAAGTATTTTCAAAAGGGCCCCCTTGGGCATCGATACAGAGCCTTAAACGTAACGTAAAATTTTCTGCAATGGGCCGCAGTTCATCAGGCCTTCATTTAGCCCATTCCTTCTTAAGAGTAGTCTTTAGGCATTCCAAACTTCGAAATGGCTTTGAGTATTCTCTTGATTGCAGAATAGACCAAACACTCTAGTCCATTGGGTTTAAGTCAGGTGAATAGGGGGGCCACATTCACACAGATATGAAATCTGGAAGATTTGCTTGACACCAGTTTTGCGTTGTTTTTGATCTATGAGAAGGGGCGGAATCTTGTTGAAGTGTCCAGATGCTGTTTTAAAAATGTTTTTGGGACTAAGGAAGTAAAACCGACTGTAAAATTCCATTGCAATACATGGTCTTGTTCAATTTGACGCCTTGATCAAAGGAGTTTATCCAGATTTAGAAATGTCTCCTCAAACCATAACTGACTGTGGTATTTGCTGACTTTCTACTCTTGTGGAAGTTCCAGGATGATCAGATGACCAGTAACGGTCATTTTGTCGATTATAAAATTGTTCAATATTGGAAAGTTTCTCGTCTGTGAAGATGAAATGCTTCCATGCGACTTTTGCAGACTTTCGAAGGAGAGCTCGACATCTTTGCAACTGTGTACGCTTATTTTGCTCAGTTAGTTTCTGTACTTTTCGAAGTTTATATGGCTGAAGTCCAAGTACTTCTTTGGCAATTTGTCTGACTGATTCTCTTAACCCCTATTTCTTTAGCTATTTTTCTCATTGAGTTTCTTGGATTTCGGTTCTTTTGTTTCTTGATAATTTTGCCAATTTCGTTTGTATTCACAGTTGTTTTTTGTTTTTTGTTTTTAGGGTCTATCACCGCATGGCCAAGCTCCAATAATCATTTTATACCAGTACGTGAAACCGTTGGTCTGTGGATATTCAGCTTTCTGGCAATCTGAATTTGCTTTAATCCAGCCTCAAATAAAGCAATTATTTGTCGTTGGTTGTTTGGCATATTATTTCAAACAGGAAATAAAAACTACCCATTTGTTTTACTAACATTAGGATCTCTTAAGCAAATGAAATTATTATAAAAACTGATGGACATAAATTAAATCAATCAAAATCAGTATAATTTTGTCAACAGTATAAAGTTGTCACCCTGTATTTCCAAAGAGCTTATACATCCCAAATCTAGCAACTCTGCCATTTTCTATTTTCCGTGGTTACCGTAGAGCAGTGGTCAAACCGTCGATCGGGAACTGCAAGTAGCTCACCGGGAAATTTTCGGTAGATCTTTTTAACTTTTCAGTTGGTTATAACTTCGATTTCTCAATTCATTGAAATTGTTTTAGATTTGAGTAGAGAATTCGACAAACATTTCCCAAAATTTCTATAAAAAAGATTTTAATATTTGCAGAGTTTGTTAGATTGCTTATAACAGAGACTGAAAACTGAAGAAATCTCTACATGCGTAAAAGAGATTTTCGTGATTTTCAAGGACATAATGCTGCAGTACAGTTGGAGAACTGTTTAATTTTAAATAATTTATTCATTGTCGTGTGCCAGCTAGGCTAGACAATATGGGGTGCGCTGCTCCACTTTTCCAATTGAACCCTATTTTGGTGTGGAGTCCGACTTCTTCAGTACACACATGCCATAGGTACCCGTTTATAGGGTAGGCAACCATTCACACCTCATTCATGCAAGGACAGGACAAAGACAGGATAGATAGATAGAGAAAGTACATCCATGCCCGAACCGGTATTCGATCCCAGGACCTCCTTATCCGTAGTCAGGTACGCTGACCACTAGACAAGTTGGACGGCAAAGTAATTTATTATCAAATGATTAAGTGAAGGCGAGTTCAAAGTTCAGCACTTCACATCTGTGTGAGATTTCTCTTTGTAGCGTTGAAATTTATTTAAAAAAAAAAAAGAAAAGAAAAAAAAACATGTTTACACTAATAAAACCTTGGAAATTTGTTATTTTTTTAAATTTCAATCATAATCTTCTCCCCCAATGTTAACAAAAATATTCCATCCTCTTTTAAAGCTACAACGTCTGATAATAAATATATCCCAATTGTTATTTATATTATTAATAACACATCAACTTCTTACTCCTGTACAGTTCAATTTAATTTTCTTTTCATTACAAACAGTTCAGAATTCATTTCATGTTTCTTAAAAATGTAAATTTATAATAAGGCAATACACAAATTCAAGATTTTTTTAAAAAAATATTGCTATTTATTTTGAATTATATAATTCAGAAAAATAAGATATTAAAATGGGTACGGTAGCGCATAAATTTTATAAGTTAGCGTTTACTCTTGTTGTTACTCCGTTGTAAATTCAATTAGGTTCAATATTTTCTACTTCTACAAGCTTTGCACAAAAGCAAACCTTTAACAAGCAAAAGAAGCGATTAGGAAAAGCAAACGATTAGGAAAACTAATCGTTGATATTTTGTAACAATATCTAAGAGTTGGCTAAATTCCCACAACTAAATTCCACAGATAAAAAATCAACTCATATTGTTGCAGTAAAATTTCCTTAAAATAGGTAAATATTATATTAAGTTTGTTGTTACTAATGACACATTTGGACTATAGCCAAGCTCGCTATGCCTTGGCTATGCGAATTTACGTCAATTGGGGGCGTCTTTCGTTTTAATCAGAGCACCATGAAGGTGAAAGTACGACTTTGCTCTACACACATGCCATAGGTACCCGTTTATAGGGTAGGCAACCATTCACACTTCATTCATACAAGGAAAGGACAAAGACAGGATAGATAGAGAGAGAAAAGTACATCCATGCCCGAACCAGGATTCGAACCCAGGACCTACCCATCCGCAGACAGACACGCTGACCACTAGACAAGTTGGGCGGCTTAAAGTTTGTTATTTGTGTATATACAAACTATTTACAGTGTAATTTAAATATTGGTAACTATAAAGCCATTCACTTTAGTAATACGGAAACTAAATCGCTTTCCTCGATAAAATACAAGAAATATATCAAAACATTTAAAGATAATATAATAATATGCCAAGAATGTATGCTTTATTTTTATTTGGCAGGTCTGGTTTGGTTTGTTTGTCGCTCTCAACGGCCATTTTTTGCTCACGAGGGCTAATTAGACCGGGACCTACGGTTTAAAGTGGATTCCGAACCACTACAAACATCCATACCCAATATGGGATTCGAACCCACGAACTGTTGAACCGAAGGCAAGAGCGCTAACCATTCGACTGCCAGCTCGGCATTATTCGGCAGATGTTTTGATTGAAAATCCAATGTCTGATTTTGCTTAATATGCAGCAATATTTTATAGAAATTTCTTTTACAAGTGATCTCATCAATACAAATTCTAGGACTGCATATTTGATTAAATATATGATTGATATATCAATTAAAAAATAATTTCCTTAATGAAATTAGCAAAGAATTTTTGGATGTTATACATAAAATAATCTCGATTTCAAAATTGATATTAATTTTTCTCTGCTAATAAAAGGAAAATTTAGATCAAGTTAAAATAATTAAAAGCAAAAGTTCGTCATCACGTCAAATGCTAGAATATGTTATAAAATTTTAATAACTAAGAAACTTAAAATAATTAACATTTTTTAAAACTGAGTGTGATCTAAAATTTTGTTTAAGCAATCCATTAAAATTTTCTCAATACTCAGAACACTATATAAAATATAATTTATGAATATTTCTTATTTTACACAATCCTAAATCTCTCCATATTTTACTATTAATAAACTGCCATAATGAATGTATTTTCTCAATTTCGGAATTACTTCCCCAAACAGCTTCAAAATGTACTTAAATGTTTACTTTTAATGTTTTTTAATTCCATGTTTAGCATGTAGTTATTGTTATGCTATATTATATGCTAAAGATGCATATAGTTATTATTATATTACATATTTATAGCATAAAAGAAAAAAATTATGTTAATAAATTTTCATATATATTAAATTATGTTTTATTATAAATGGTATTATGTACTTGTACTTATTAATAAGTTTTTAAGATAAGTTTGGTACTTTTGATTTACTTGTAGATAATTTGATTAGTTTGTTACACAAAAGAGTTAAGCTAATTCAACAAGGACGTACAGTTTAAAGTGTATTTCAAGCTTCTACAATCAGTGATACATGAGGTGAGAATCGAATCCATAAACTGAAAGATAGAATATTAACTATTCAGCAGCGAACCGGATACTTTTGGTTAGGACTTATTATTATTTTTTTACGAAACAAATAATTCTTTTATATTAATTTAATAAGAAGAAATGATTTATTACTTGTTTGTCTTTTACAATTGTTTTAGTGTTTTGTAACACATTAATCTCGTTGTCAGAATCATTCATTCAGAAACTGATTGAAAGCCATGTAATAATGAAAAAATTGTTAGTAATCATTCCGGCAATTGCATCATTCATTTTTGTATTATTGAGGCTTAATTTTGTGATTCTCTAAAACTGTATTAATAATCATCTGAAATATTTGTAGTTTCTTGTACTTTATTTTTAATTTTTATATAATATAAACACCCCAGAGTGATGTCTTTCAGAAAACAATTCTTTACAAGCGGACTTGAATGGATGTGCTGCCATCTATATTCCATCCGTGAAATTTTTAGAATTGTAGATTTTTCAGTCAAAACATGATTCAAATTTATGACAAAGATTATCATAATTTTTTATTTAAAAACGTGGTATTTTTTTGTTTGAATTACAATTTCGAAATTAAATATGCAAGTTTTAATCTTTCATATAAATATTATAAAATGATTTGTCAAATATTGCTCATTATAGTCTTTTATTTTGGATTTTTATAAGAAGCACTTTTTCATAAAATTTTGTTACACACATCTTGATTTTAAACATCACTGACCATCTTGTTTGTTCTTGTAAGTTATTTGTTTACTTTTGTAATATTAAAACACTTTAAATTTGACTTTTCTTCAAGTAAAGAAATCATTTCCATTTCAAAAACCGTGGAGATATGCTTCTACATTGAGCACAATACTATTAAACACTCCATGTGCACATTTATCTATACTAGGGGTGGGCACTTTTCTGGTTTACGAGGTGCTTTTAATTTCACTCGTACCCATGGGCATTAAAAGTATATTTTTAGGTATGCGGATCACAAAAATTAGCATCAATGATCACCCCAAAATGTCTTGGCGGTCCACGGGTCGGTCTTTTTAATGCTCCCTCCCCCCTATCTACATGATGCAAACCCTGAAACGTTAAAGAATTAAAAAGTTTTTTAACTTTAACCGTAAGGTAATGATAAAATCCGCATTACAAAAAGAGGAATTTAAAAAAAATATTGGCTTTTAAAACCAACGAAAATATTTGTCTTTGGAGTCTAAGCCATCTCTTGGATTCATATTCCCGAAAGAAAGAAATTTTGAAACATGCTTCCTAAATCATGAAAATAAAATTAATGGCAAAAGTGGAGAAAATGTTTTTCGAGTAAAATATTGGAATTGATGAATTTTTTTAATCCTATTGGTTAATTTTCTTTAATCATAAGTATTATAATAGTATGTAGTGGATTTTGTTTTTAAAGTTTTGAATATAAAAAATATATGTAAGCAATTCAGCTTCAAGCATTATCTAAAATTATAGCATGCATAGTCTCATCAATATAGTTTAAAAAATTTTAAGCTCGTCAAATTAATAAAACACATTTTATTATAATAGATTTAAATCTGAATAATTACAAAATAATAACAATGCATAAGATACGAATTTTGGAATTTATAAAATGATAGAAAAAATTAATTATATTTAACATGATTTTTTTTCGTTTTGTTGTGTAAAGAAAAATGTATCATAATTTATTTTATTTTAATTAGCTTGTTTTTCATTCTCAATTCATAAAAGTGAAAATATTGTATCAATAATTGATTCGTAGACTGCAACATTTTTTATTTGCCGCTTTCCTAAATTAATCTGATTCAAGAGTTTTATATTAGTTTATAAAAAAAAATATTCACTAGCTAAATATAAAATCCAATCTCTGCACGAATAAAATTTCTCTCGTTTAACTTTAAAAATAAAAAGAAAGAAAATCCCTTTTAAGCTCGAACATTCCAGCTACTGAATTTGCCGGTGTATAAGACACACTTCCTTTTTTTGTACACATTTTTGAAGAATGAAATTGTAATACTTATCATTATAATGAATTTGTATTATTTTAAACATAAAGTAATACAAATACCCAACCTACCAGGAAGAAATACCTTTTAATCCTTATCAAAACCCGAACACTCATCTGCAAAGCTGAATGAAGAATTACTTGAACTTTTTCAAAACCAGTACTTAAGAATCCTCAGACAAATTTCCCCTGCAGCATTACTAATGACACGCTTCTTAAGTGATTGGACCACTGTTTCATATAGATCTCGTTAGTCACGTTTTCAGTGATGCTTCTTTTAGATCCTTTCCCTGATACTGCTAAGTTCTTATAATTTCCTCATTTGTGGATCCGTTCAAATACCTCCCTGTTTCAGGCTCTTGAGAACATTCAATCACATGTAGCCTAACTATTGTGTTATAGCAAAATCGATGTTTTCGAGCTATAAATTGAAAACAAATTTAAGAAAATTAAAAAAGAATCAGTAGAACTTTCACTTTTTAAAGACCCGTAACATTTTTCTAATAACTCTATTGTTGCTAATCATGTTTATCAAATCATCTTAATAATAACAAATCAAATTCTAAATAAGGTTACCTTGAGCAGGTTTTCAATTTCTTTATTAAACACAGGACATACTTAAATAGGACTAGATAAAGAAAAGACAAGACATGGAACAAAAAAAAATCTACATCGTTAGGCGCAGCATCTTATTCTGATGTAAAGAAAGATATTCGTATAGTGCGCCATCTATAGAATAGTAACAAGACCTTCACAAAAATTGGAAAATTCAAAAGAGCCTCGTTATGATCCTCCATAAAAGTGCATACAGAGTCATTGGAACTAAAAACATTCCCATTCTACAATGAAAAAAGAAAAAATTGCGTCACTTCGAATACAGGAAATTTCCAGAAATTAATGTAATCAAAAACTGGGTATCGACTAAGACGAATCCCGTTTTACAAACCTATTTTAAAAGAAAAAAGTTCGTTTTATAACATAGCAATACGGTATTTTTGAATAAGAGATTAAATGCTTAATTTATCTCCATTGCTAATATAATTACATTTTATATATTTGCAATTGAAAGTCAAAATAAAAGAATTACATTTAATTTGTTTCAGACACATTGTATACCCTATACTGTTTAAATTTTAGATTGATATGTTTATGATTGTATCGTTATTAAAAACAAATTCAGAGCATTTTCAGTGATCTTCCATTATCTTGTGGGTTAAACCTGATATTTTATAATGATCTCATTTGTATGTAAAATTAGTTTAAAAAAAAAACTAATACAAATAATAATTTAAGTTTCTATATGCTATAATAATAAAGTTCTAATTTGATATAGAAAAAAATATATTTTGTAAAAACAATTTTTATTATCACAAGACAGATTTGGAATTTTATCCAAGTTTGTCATGTGAAAATTATATTTTTTTTAAAATATATTTTGTGCATTTTTAACTTATTAAAAATGCCAAATTGTTATTATACAGATCTTAAAAATGAAATACTGGAGAAATATTAGGAATCATATTTTTATACATTAAATAACAAAAAAGACCATACTCTTATTGAAGTTACAATTTATTTATATTTTATGTGGATTGATTAATTAATCCGTGTGTAATTACTCTTTCTAATCTAACAGTGGTTAAATAAGCACTTATTTAAAATGGATTATTTTAAACATTAGAAATAAACTTCAAGACTCTAATCCATGGGTTCCCTAACTTTTTTTTTCTCGAGGACCACTTTCAGTAGACCCCCTGCTGCTACATTTCTACTGTATTACCAAAACTCCTAAAAAATATCACCCTAAATTGGGTTTTAAGATGAAAAAAAAGTAGCACATTTTCTTCTGTGTACTATTTATTAAAATAATACTTGTACTATTATCTATTGTTCTATTCAATTCTGTGTTTGAACTGAGTTTCGAATATTTTTGAGTACCTACCTAGTGAATGATGCTACCTGCTTATGTTGCTAGGTAAATCCAATCCAAAATGTTCGTTCTTTATTACGATAATCAGAAAATATTTCGTGGCCCCCACTTACAACTTGTGAACCCGTTTTCTTTTCACACCTAGGTGGACCCCCGTGTAGTCTCCTATGGACCCCTGGGGGTCTACCTGGACCACATTGGGAACCTATGCTCTAACCATTGAAATACAGATAAATTTTTTAAATAATGAGACAAAAAATGTTTGAATATCATTGAATAATTTGTTTTAAAAATAAATTTCTTCAAATTAAAAATAATATTTTAAAAAATGTTTTTTACTTCTTATGAAATTTAGATTCAGCAAAATATTAACATAGTAATGATAGAAAAATTTCCACTGTTCTTCCATAGTGGAATTCTGTTTTTTATTTTTTTGGGGGTATTTGTGAGTCATTCTAAGTTTGCAAAATTAACAATGCAGATTTCTTTATTGTTTATTTAGAAATATAAAAATAATTTTTAACTTCCTTTCAAAGACAGAGTGATTCATTATATAATTGTAAGTGCTCTCATATTTATGAAATATATTTTAAATAAAAATTCAATTCTAAAAATTGCACACAAAGAAAATTTATTTAGATAAGTTTTTAATGACCAAATAATGATAGAATTTTTCTCTCTTTCGTTTGAAAAATATTCATTGCATTAAAATTTCAGTGCCTTGAGATTCAATGATGACTCATTCTGTCTTTTTCAACTGTATAATAAATTAAAATTTTTGTTTTAAATTATATTAAGTAATTAATTCAAATTCTACAATTATTTTGAAAAATGTATGAGTTCAATATTTGTCACAATATATATATATATATATATATATATATATATATATATATATATATATATATATATATATATATATATATATATATTATATTATATTATATTATATTATATATATATTCAAATACTTAATATTGTCAAGTTTGAATTTGTAAAAACAATTTTTAATACATCACTAAATTCATTGATGTTCATATATACTCATATTCAAAAGCTTAATGATAAAATTTAGTGCATGATGATTTAACATACACAATTCAACTATAATATTATTCAAAAAGTATTTATAGCATTCAATGTTTCTATTTTATAAAAAAAAAAAAAAATTAATTTTCCTGCATCTAAATTCACATATTTACAACTGAAAGGGGAGTTTGAATTTTAACTTTAATTGTTTATAATTGGCTAATGTTGCTTTGTTATCATTTTTCTTTCAACACATTTCTTCAAATAACAGACCAAAATAAACAAATTTGTAACCAAACAAAAACTTTCTTTAAAAACTTTGAATTTTTTTTTTTGACCCACAGATGTCACAATTAATTTTGATCTACTGATTTCTGAAAACTTTAGGTTAATGCTGTCTACAATATATATTTTGTTATCACTACATTATTTTCTTGTAAGTATACAGGCATTTATAACAAATCAGTTTAAGTTTAAAAAAGAAGCTCAATTTTAAGAGATTTCAAAACATGTTTGACATATTTTTAAATAAGCATATTCATATTGCAATCAATTTGACTTTAATTCATGAGAAAAATCATTACTATACCCATATCACACATTTTTTACATAGAAAGAATGTCTTATCAATAAATGCTTTACATGCATATTTGAATAACTGTAAATTAAAAGGACAAATATATGCTTTAACTAGATTAATGGCAAATTTAGAACACATATCTTTTCCTTAATGAATTCATGAGCAAAAGATAAATTGCAGTTCAGAAATATTGCTGTCATTAAGAAATATTTTTTATGTAATTGTAGTATAAATTTTTAAACAAATTAATAAAATGAGATTTCTTAGAAATTGAAATATTAATTAGCTCTTTTAAAACGCTAAAAATTCTTACGAATTCTAATAATGTAATTTTATAATTTCATTACAAGCTAAAAAAATATTAGCTTAGAATTTGATATTTTTTGCAATAACATAAAATTTATATATTTACTAGAAACAATAAATTAAATTAGAACTATCATTTACAACAATAAAAAAGGTTCTTTTCTCTTACTAAAACTAAAATAAACTAAACTCCATGACACGAACCCATGTGGGCCAAGGCCTACAGTGCCCATAACTGTTTTCACGACCGAAGGCACTGGGGTGCGAAGCATATGTCCCGATTAGGTGGTCAGCCTAACACAAAACCCCCAGTGTTTAGTTCCCAAGCATGCTTGGTGCTCAATTAATCGACCCACTGAAGGGATGAAAGGTTGAGTCAACCTTGCCCAGCCCGAGGATCGATTTCTCTTACACCTACGCTTATGATCTAAAAGAAATAGCATCTTTCTTACGGAGAAGAAAAAATAATATAATGTAGGTATGATGATTTTAATGGCTATTAATTCCAAATGAACTTTTTTTTGCACAAAAATTGAGTGAAGAGACATTAACAAAGCTAAAGTAAGTTGGTGGAAAAGATGGCATAATAATATTTTTGTCTATTATAGGTGATTATTAAAAAAAATGGAAACACTTGTAAATAAAAAGGACACTTAAAAATTCTATTCATAAGCATTAAAATATGTTAGCTACTAGATTTTTTTAATATAAAAAATACATATATTAGATAGTATAAGAGAGCTTTAGAAGAGTTGTCTACGTTTTGAATTTCTGTCAGAAGCATATAATGTCAGACCTCACAGATTTTCAGAGAGGCCAAATAGGATCCCAACTAGTTGGAGCAACAGTGACCGAAACAACTCAGCTTTTAGGTGTTTCTAGAGGTACGATGTCTAAAATCATGACAGTTTACACACAGTGCGGAAGGACAAGCTCAGCAAAGCAAAATAATGGACGGAAGGAGAAGCTAAGTGAAAGAGACCGACAAGCATTAAAGCGGATTGTAATGTCTAAAAAGAAAACAACTGTAGCCAAAATGATCGCAGAGCTCTGAATTCAGCATCTGAATTCTTCAGTGTCATTGATTACAGTTAGGAGATACCTTTGTAAAGAGAACATCTACAGCAGAACAGCAATTTCCAAGCCACTTGTCACAGATGCGAATGCCAAACGTAGTGTAGAGTGGTGCCACAACCATAAAACCTGGCTGATGGATAAGTGGAAGACTGTTACATGGTCAGAAGAATCATGTTTCACTTTTTTTCCCACAACAGGACAGGTATATGTTTGGAGAACACCTGCACAAATGTAGGATCCTGATTGCCTCCTTCCAACTGACAAGTATGGAGATGCTGTGTCATGGTTTTCGGCTAATCCAATTGTAACCCTGAAAGAAAGGATCACTGGGGAGAAGTATAGAGAAGATTTATCTGAGCAGATCCATCCTGTAATGCAAAAATTGTTTCCTGCAGGAGATGGAATTTTCCAAGATGATAATGTCCCCATTCATGCTGCCAGAGTTGTCCAATCATGGTTTGATAAACATGAGGAGGAAGTGCAACATCTGCCTTGGCCCACACAGTCCTCAATATAATCAAACCGTTGTGGTCTATTTCAGAGCTTTCAATCTGGAATCGTGCGATATCCTACACCGGAATCTCTCACGGAACTTTCACAATATCTCCATGAAGAATGGTACAATATTCCTCTAAACACTATTAAGAACTCGTACTATTCGATTTCCAGGCGAATCCAAGCTGCATTACATGTCAAAGGTGGTCCTACGGCATATTAATAAAGGATTCCTTCAAAATTTAGGGTGTTTCCATTATTTTGATAACCACCTGTAGAAGCATTATGATCACAAGTCGCCAAGAGTAAAAAACAACAAAACACAGCAAAATTGAATTTTGTTTCATTGAAAGAAAAATCCTATTACATTATATATACGTAATCGATCATCGATGCTATTGTCAGCAAGTTAAGCAGTTTTGGCACAGAATAAACATCGGTGTTTAAATAAGTTTGGATAACAAGTGGTAGTTATTTTATAAAATGTAAATAAATTGTTTGTATTATTTTTTAGTAGTTTTTAAAAATGTAAACCTAAGCAAATGGAGTATTTATGACAGTAATTTACAATTTTTTTCTTTCCCAATATGGAGATTAATGAAAAAGTATCAAAAAATATTATGTCAAGTATCGCTGTTTTATAATATAAACTGACAAGTTTTAAATTACGTATAACTTTGTCAAATAATAAATTTTACACATTCATCAATAAATAAAAAGTTTTTTTTGGTTCCAAATTTTGTAATTGTATGAAACTATTTCAATATATAACATAGATATATTAAAATGAGCTCATTTCTTATTGATTGTATGATCACAAAATGTGTAAATTTTTCACTACATAAGAATACACAATACTACATAGTATTCTTAAGAACTTTATAATTCAAAATCTAGTTTTAGCATTTTATTAAAATTAGTGCCACCCAACTTGTTTAGTGGTCAGTGTGCCTGACTGTGTATAGGGAGGTCCTGGGTTCGAATTCCAGTTCGGGCATGGATGTACTTTTTCTCTTTCTATCTTGTATTTGTCCTTTCCTTCTATGAATGGGTTGTGAATGATTGCCTACCCTATAAACGGGTACCCACAGCATGTGTGTACTGAGGAAATCAGACTCCACACCCAAATATGGTTCAGTTGGAAAAGTGGAGCAGCGCTCCCCATAATGCCAGCCATAACTGGCACACAACAACAACATTAAAATTAGTATGTTTTATTGATCTCTCAAAACAAGTGAAAGTTTTGAAAATGGTAACGAAACTATAATGGAAATAAGGAGTTTCTTTAAGAGATCATTTTTCCTTTTTAGCATTTGGAAAGAATGCAATATAATGTATGTGTAAAAGAAAAAAGGGATCTAGTACTAAATAGAAACTAATACAAATGTGAACTAATTTTTTGCTTTTAACAACTATTTCATAACAAATATTTCATGTTTTAAATTATGAAATATATATTAATAGAAAAAGTTCGGGAAATAACAGTGTAAACAGTAGTAAATCTTTTGGAATATATTTATAATATTTTAAAAAATAATATAAGCAAATTATTTAATATTTGAATTACTTACACATATATCAAATGAAATAAAACATTACTTTTCTTTGCAGTTTGATATAATAAGTAATATAAATAATACTATTGGTATTATATGTAAAAGCTTTTGATTATCAGAATGGTACACACTAATATTACATACAAATTTAAGTATATGCTTCAGTGAAGTTTAGCAGATTATAATAAAATTTTCATATCTAACAAATAGTCCAAGTGTACAAGTCAGATATTAAATTCTTCATTAGTCAAGGGAGAAAAATCATTTAACTGTCATTAAACAGATAGAAAGTTTCAAACTCATAGCTTTCATTATCAAAACAATCACATAAAATATTTTACAAATGCTATGTTATACATACACATACATGCACATATATACATTATCACTTGATCAATTATTTTTCTTGTTTCTATGTTAAACAAGTATGAATGACATTTTGCATATGCAGTTATGACTACTTAATGTAAAAGTCGATGATTAGAAAAATCAAAAGTTCTAATTTAAGATTTGTTCCTGTTTTATCATATAATCAATTATCACTTATAATATGTGAAACTTTCTTATCATTTAAAACATAATAACCAAAACAAAGGTTTGACATTTAGCTTAATTCTATTTTTGGCTTGGCTATAGAAAAAAATCAATTTAATTATGGTTGCAGTAAACATTCCTAGAAAAAAATGAAAATATTAGAAAGAATTTATGAAAACTATGAAATTATTACTAGGAAAAGAAATAAAATAAAACACAGAATGCTCTAGTGAGAGACAAAACAGAGCAAAGAATCTTATAATCCAAAAAGTAAAGAATCATAAAAAAATCAGTCTGCTACAATTCTACAGAAGTTGTAACATTGTAACAAAAAAATAGAAAAAATGTCCATTTTTGAAAATAATTCAATATAATTCACAATAAAAAAGATTTTATTTAAAAAATTGGCATATAAGATGCACAAATCAGTTTGCATTGGAACTCTTAAAAAAACTTTTTTATTTCCATTATTTTTGACAAATCTCTTCTCATCTAATTTGATTTCAGTAAATAATTAGTCAATTGTGAGAGAAAAATCTAATAAATTCATAAAAAAAAGTAAAAAAATTTGACTGCAATTTCTAGTTTTATTGACCATACTTCTTTTTAATAATTTTGCCTAGGTTAAGAAAGACTTGTATGGCACTTACAAATATACATGATAAAATATTGTCACAGAGATCCAATATGCAATCCATAATAATTTATGAAATCTAAATTATACAAAATAGGTAAATCAATTTTGAATAAAATAAAACATAATCTGAATTTCGAACAGAAATTTTTTATAAACAAAAGTGTGCTTGGTTTAATCAAATGTTGAAATTTCTCATTAATGTTACATTTTAATATCAAAGAAATATTGAAAAGTCAGCAAATATCTGACATAATAAATAAATTATCTATGAAAAGACATTTTGCATTTCATTTCTTGATAAAAAATTATTTCATTCATATGATAAAAGTAAATGTTGACATAAAAAAATTTTATTACTAATTTGTACTTTTGCCTATAAGTTAAGATTGTTGTAATTGAGGCCGTGGATTGGACTGTAAGGCTACACTGAGGAATGCTAAATGGCCTTTAGGACATTTATTAGCATAATGTCCTTTTTCTCCACATTTAAAACAAGTGACTTGATCAATTGGTCTGTAACCAGTTTTTAAACTATCTTGTAATTGTACACTGACTAATTGTGATGTATTATTTTGTGGAGCTCCTTTAGCGAGCTGAGGATCTTCACCTCGTAATTCAGGAGGTAAGTTTGGGCAAGATATAGCTTTGTGACCAGGTTCAGAACAATAATGACATGTAATTGTACTCTTTTTAGTTTGAGTTCCTGGATCTTGAAGAGGTAGGTCGAATTTCGGATGTATGAATTTGCAGTTTGGTCCTTCTATACAAAATCCACACACATAATTGGGACAAATAACTCTTCTGGTATGCCTATGACGGCAGTTAGGTCCATGCCTGCAAAATCCCCGGTCGTACCAAGGGCAATCTTTAATCTTAGCTTCAGGATCAATATGTAAAAATGGGCATTCTTTATTACTGCATGCATTAAATCTTGAATAGAAGAAACATTCAGGCATTTTACTCATATCAAATTCATGTAAAAAATCACATTGGTCACCTTTTTTACAGAGGCCTCTTAGCCAATGTTTACAAACCACAGTGCGGTCACCTTTAACATGACGAAATGGACAAGCTGGTCCTTTGCTACACAGGCCTCTCAGATAAAAATCACAAATAGAGGAACCAGATTTGTCCATTCCAGGAAAAGGCAAAGGTAAAGCACCTAATTGTTGTTCAAGTGCAATTTCTATTTCGAATTTAAGATTGTCGGAATATGCAACAATGTCTTCCATGTTGATATACTTTTCTGGAAATGTTATAAAAATATATTTGTTTCTTCAATAAATAACCATTTCTTTTTCCCGGCTTCTTTACCGAAATTAATGTCACAACACAACTATCAACAAAACAACACGCTCATTTCTAATAAGACTGTTGCCATATAATATTTATTTCAGATAAATAAACATTTTTATCAATATTTATTAGTTTTATCAGACAATATCATTCTCTGCATAATCATTCAGCAAAATAAATAAATTTATTTCTGTTTTACCCTCCTAATATTTAACATTGAATATTGTTATCACAATCCTAGCAGCTACCACAAACTAAATTTTCAAATTAGATTACTGTCAGTAATAAATTATAATACGTTGGCAAGGAACCTTAAAGCACGGCAATTCTTTACACAAGTAATTCCGGAAAAATTTAACAAAAAAAATTTATTGTAGCGGTGACGTGAATAAATTTTAAATATGTAACTAAGTTAGTAAGATCGTAACTACACAGGAATCTAAATAAAATTATTTATTAATATTTTTGGTTCCATTTTATCCGTTAATTTACTTTCAATTTCGTCGTGTATTTCTGTCGAAATTACAGTAACATGGCAGTAAGTACTTAAAAAATTTTAATATTTTTATAATCTGAATTCTTTTGACTGCTTTATTGATTATTTTAATTTTGATTCCTGAGTTTATAAATAAAAGATCACTTTTAAAAAGAACCGATTTTAATTTTAAATGTAAAGTGTATTTTTGTTTATCAGATCTAGCTTTTCTTCACATTAAAATTGAATTTGAAAGTAACAGAATTTTTTTTTACTTTTTTAATGACTTTTCGTGAAATGTTTTTATAAATATTTTAAACATATAAGAAGTTTTAAGTTATACATTTTGGAAAGTATATGTATAATATAAATCATTTGTGCCAAGCTTAACTTCTGCCATGAAAATTTTGTACTTAACGATAATTAGTATAGATCTATGTAGATAATATATTTAAAAATCGGGCATATTGAAGAAAAAGGAGAACATTACCCAACATTCATATGAAAGATATAAATCTACTAATGGATATCAAGTATGTAAAATACAGTCATTTTATAAAGTAAAAATCAGACACCTTTATTATTCAAATGCTAAGTAACATAATCTGTTGCTCTGAATTGACAAATCATAAAATTTGCTACAGACTCTTGTTACACTACATTATAGTACTTTGTCTTTGGGATATATGGCATCTTCTTCTTCTTAGAGTTGGGTATATATGTCATTGGGCACCTCTGCTTTTATCAGCATTTTGTATTGAACTCCAAACCCAATGTTTCATAGTTCCAGTTGCTCGGGTCACCCACTTTATTAATAAAGTCCAAGTCCTTTAATGGAGTCTAGGTGTAACTCTCTAGTATGGATGATCTCTAGTATATATGGCATACTTATAAACAAATCTAACAATATTATGATAAGAAATTAACAAGAAAGGTGTTATTATCAAAAGGTTCTTTGGTAAAATCCTTGAGTCCTGTACAGGTTTGGCACAATTTTAAATTTTTGTGTTAACCGCTGCACAGTTATCTAAATTATGTAACTATGTTCAATATCTGGTTACCAAATAACGATCATGCTCAAACTTAAACATTATATTCATGCACTATTTTAAATTTCAAATACCAAAGCTTCAAATATTTAATTATTATTACTTATACTACAAAAGTATTAAAATGCTTCTAACTAGAAACTGATTTCTCAAAGATAACACAATAAACAAAGTATAATGCCATCTACAGCAAGTGACAACCAGGCAATAAAACTTAATCAGTAATGTAAATAACAAAAATTTTTTTATAAAAACTCACATTATAATTAACTGGGCAGTGGCATCCACCATAAAAAGAATTTCATTGTAGTGCAATCTAGCCCTGGATTGAACTGACAATAAAGCTAAACATATAATGTAAATAAAGTGCATTTTTATGAAAATTTAAATTTTAATTAACCAAGCAATGGTGTCCACCTTAAAAAAACATCAATGAAAATGGAATCTAGTTTCAGAAAGAATCAAGCAATAAAACTAAAATTATAACGTAGATAAAATACATTTTTATGAAAAAGCTGTTTCTAATTACATTATTAAACAATTCGTGTTAAACCTAAATACATGTCAAATATTTTACATAATAATCAATAAATTATATATTGGCAATTGAGTTAAACTTTGATCACATTAGTTTAAGGATCATATTTGTAATTTTACAGTATAAAGTACTGAATATGACTGTAACCATGACCAAGTGTAAAATTTTTGGTATATTTCAGAATGTGTGTGGCAGTTAAGTGGCTGCATTAGTTGCTACTATTATGTTATTCTGTCTAATTTTAAAATGCTTTTAGTAAATGTTATTTCAATGCATAAAATTTGTGTTTGTTAGACACCTTTTAGAATAATTATTTCTGCATACATCTACCTAATTCTACTATGTTTATCTTCTTCTTAGAATTGGGTTTGTATGTCATTGGGCACCTCTGCTTTTATCAGCATTTTGTACCATTAATTCCAAACCCAATGTTTCCTAGTTCCAGTTGCTCGGGTCACCCACTCTATTAATTAAGTCCGATAACCCTTTAATGGAGTCTAGGTGTAACTCTCTAGTATGGATGATGCCTAAAGAAGTTAATCTAGGGAGGGCAAGAGCCTCACATTCGTAAATGATATGCTCTGCCATTTCCTCTTGCGTATGACATTTCCAGCAGATAGGGTCTTGCTGAAACAGTTCCATCTGGTCAGAAAGTCAGTCATGCTAGGGATAGCTTCCTGTCTTTCACCAGAAGAAGATGGTTTGGAGGTCATTTCTACCTCAAGTGAAGGATTCATTGCTGCCCCTTTACAAGATTGCCTCTGAGTTCCCTTGTCTTTTTCAGCAAGGTCTACTTCAGAGGCTTCACCTGCAAATGCCGAAAGGTTTGTTATTTCTTGTGTCTTTTCAGCCACAAGATAACAATTAAAAAGCTCAGGTAATATAAGTCCAGCCAGCATTGCCTGAGTTACTGGGCAAGGCAAATTACTCTAGAAGTTCGCCAGGCTACTAGAGGCTCCGTTAAGACACCAATACCGTGGTGCCAATCAGCCCTAGGCACGGATCGCATAACACCAGGGTTTACGGGAGCTGGTTCGCGGCCTCTGATTCAATATTCAAGGCTATCCTGTCGTTCCTACAGGACATTCGGCGATCCACCGCCTACCGACACGCCTGGTGGCTGCTCAAGCCCCAGGAAGGTACACGTACCCCCTGGTTCCATGTACTATGTTTATACTCTGCTTGTCTTTACACAGACATTACATAAATTATTACATACAATTGCAATTTTAAGTGAATAACAAAGTAAAAGTACTTACCTAATCATCACTTGGAGAATTAAAAAAAAATCTAAATTGAATTTGTTTCCATTTATGAATTTTTAATGTAGCTACACACAAATACTAAAACTTAAATTTTGCAATGAAATCAATCTCATTGATTTCATTAAGTTTAAACTCTTCATGAACTTTAAAATAAGAAAATTCTCTCTAAGCTAAAATTTAAATTTTAAATTTTTAACAAATTTAAAATTAATACTTTCAAACTAAATCAAATACTTCACAAGTTTATATTGTAATCAAATAAAAACAAATTACTTCAAGGATTGCTAGCACACAAAACAAATTTTGCGCATGTATATAATTATGTTATAAAATGCAAGAAAACATTCCAGGGCATAACTAGGGAAATAATCTAAATACCCAGATTTTTTCCTGGAAAGAGAAAAAATATAATTGGAACTAATTTAGGTAATTAGGATTCTAGTTCAAGAATAAAATTTTTTAGGAAGGCCCATCAATATATTCATTATTTTATGTTATATGATTCAGTGTATTTTAGTCTGGAATTATTCAAAATTACACCCTTTCTTAAACTATAATAATTTTACATTATTCAATGTAATTTTTAATGAATATTTCTCTTTTAGCCACAAAAAGGGAAACAAGGCACTAAAGGCCAGAAACAAATAGTTGAAGAAAATAAAGGAACTCTTAAGTTCTATACAATTATGTCTATAGGAGCTGGGGTATATGATTATTTTTTACTCTATCTTTGCTTTTATATTATAATTTAATGTTAATTGTACTAATTTTATGCCCACATATTTAAGAACTAATTTGTTACTCCTAAAGAATTCTTTTAATTACCTTTCATTTTGTAATTTGTAACATTCTTCTATGTTTTTAAAGAAATTGTTAGTAAGAATATCATTTTTGCTGTGTGATAAATTATTATTTTATGTTCATGATGTATTTAAAGTACATTTTTGTAAATTATGATTTAAAATTTTCGCTAAATATTTTGTTTTGAAGAACTGTTAAAAATGTCAGAAATCATTTCAGGCAATAAAAAATGAAAACAGATTTTACTGTCTTTTTTTCCTCAATTCAGAGTATAATATCCTGAAAAGAAGACTTAAAGCTTGAAAGGAACTCAGTTTTCACTTTCCTTTGTAGAATGAAAAAATTACATTCAAGTTTAAGACATTTACATTTTGGTATTTCCACACAAACTGATAACATTCCTTGTTTGTGTAAAGAGTTATGCATACAAATTATGGCTGGAGAAGAAATTTATTCATTCTGTTTAAATCTCCTTTCTGTTTTGATTTGAAAAGTATTTATATTAATTTTTTACCTTTTAACATATTTTATGATATAGAAATTTATAATAATGATATTACTGAGGACAAAACGTGGCATACTTTTGTACTGTTGACAAATAAATAGCTAGCAAAATTCTTACTATTTGTTTTTCACAATCAAATTGTTAGGAATTATTTCCATTCATGTTGTATAGTTTTCTCACTTGATTTTTCAAGTTGTCAGCTTAAGGGATTGCCTCTGTCTGACATTTAAAAGCGTCAAAATTGATGTTTTGATTATCAGTTTAAATAAGTGCTTTTCAAAGGATCAATTTGTATTTTTTATTAAAGTACAGATATTTGCATTTTCTTAAGTCTTGCTTTTAATATTGACTTGAAATATTTGGTTAATTTATGGTACTTTATAATGCTGAATGTGAACAAAGAAATGGTGCTTAAATGTTCTTAGTTTAAAAAATAATAAATAAAATATTTACAAGTTATGTGCAAAAAAATTTAAAAAGCATATCAAAGTAAGTAAACAGTACTTTAATATTAAGATTAGTGAATAACTTTAAATGAAGGATTTTCGTTTCAATCAGTAAGTTAATAACTAATTGCTCATTCTATTAATCATTACTCTAAACTATTAACTGTAAAAATGAAATTTATTTTCCTAAGCTCATGCCTCCCTTTCTTCATGTTAACACCAATGGGTATGTCTTGAAAAAAGGTGAGAATGTACAGATAGATTGGTACATCTGTGCCCACTGGTGCATCCATACAGTGTGAAAAGTTATTTCTCCTCTTTCAGATGGGTTGAAAGGCAAAATGCTTATTTCCACTCCTTATTAAGATTCATTAGAGAAGATTGCCACAAAATAAATTGTCATGTGGGAAAATAAGTAAACTGTATATGCAATGCTATTGATAATGTAGTCATTATTATTTAAACTCATTCAGCAATAATGATATTTTTAAATAAATTTTATGGTTAGTCTTTTTTTTTTTTAAGTGTGATATAAAAAAACTTTGATGTGATTATATTTTTATGTTACCACAGGGATTTCTAAATTTCCAGGAATAGGTTTTTTAATAGTCATTTCTAAAAGATAATTCTTTTAATTATAAATTTAGCACAAGTTTATGTATCCAAAAATTTTTTTTATCTTCCCCTCTTTAGTCCTTAGATGTTAAAATTTAGAAAAGTGAATGGCTAGTAAAAATTCTCAATATCAATGACTGTTCTATAAAAGTATCACAGCTCATCTGATGGTAAAAGAATTTAATAGTTTTTGCTTTTGCTGGAGAATTTTATGAAAATGTCTTAACTACTGTACTCAATAAGACAAAAAATTGATTACAAACTTGTTAAATCTTCAGCCTTTTTATTTATTTACAAAAATATTTTAATTTTGACTGCGTTTTCTGGTTTTATTCAAATGGGTTAAAAATTATTCAAGGCAAATTATTCAAAGCTTAGATTAACTTTTCCAATATGGCTGTAATTTTAAGTATTTAATTTTCAATATTTTTGCAATACATTTGTAAATTCATGAAATTGGCTAGTAAATTTAGTTTGTCATGTATATCATTAGTATTAATGCAGTTAGATTAACAAAAAAAAATTGCCATTAGTATTCAACAGGACAAAAAATTTTTACACAAATTAGAACACTTAATTTTTAATTTATTTTTATTTATAAGTTTATTATGAGTAAATAAAAGAGAATGTAAAAATTTCATAATTAATAGTTTCAATATTCTACATTCAAGATTGTGAACATTCTTATTTTCTTACTACTAAAAAATATTTATTTTGAATTATGATTTGTGAAAAAGAAGTCTTGTATGTGTGTTGAATGACTGAATTGTATTATTTTTATTTATTAAGCTTATATATTAATACTTGTAGAAATAAATAATAATAGTTTACTTCTGTTTTAAATTAAATTTTTAAGAAAAAAAAATATGCTAGTAGGAAAATACTAAAAATTTGTGTCTCTAAAGTTATTAATTTCTAATTATTGACTGAAGTTTTGCTAAGTTAACTTTTTAGCAGTATAAATGATAAAAAACTCTTAAAAATATTTTTGTACTGTTTTTCATTAAATAGGCTTTTTGTATGTAGCTAAACAATAAATGAAAACAAAAATGTTGTCATGTGATATTAAATTGCAGAAATATCATCAATAAGTCAAAAATATGATAGTTAATAATGATAATTGTGCATAATTGTTTATTAAATAAATGAAGTGAAGTTATTAAAGTATAAATTAATTGAAAAGATGTTTAAAAATAATTGCATTCTGAAATTTAAAATGATATATTTTCAAAATATATTAATTGTTAAATTGCCATTTTTCTAAATAAACAAATTTTTCTATATATTCTAAGACACTTTAATTATTTGTGTTATAAATATTTTTTTCGAAATTTTTTTATAAATCTAACATTTTTCGAAATTTTTAAAAATGCATTTTTTTTTTGTAAGCATGATAATAAATTATCAAGGTTTTATTTTAAATACATTAATTACTTGGAAAACTTGTTAAATTTACAAGGTAATAGCAGCAAGTTATTATATGAAATATTCCATAGTAAATTTTAACATTTTTGCAGTGTGAATTTAGTTATTTTATATCATTGAACAGAATATTATTCTAGAATCTATTTAAAATTATCTATATTTTTTATTACTTTCATACTTTTCTATATTCTTTAAAATCCAGTTAATGATAAGTTAAAATAAAATTTTCCTACATTTTAATTTGTTGTAGTTGACTTGCATGTTAAAACAGTTATATATAATTACATGTATTTTTTATGCACAGATATATAATATAAATCCTTATTTTCTATTGTATTAGTTTTCCAAATTTATGTCAATTCAGTAAGATTGGAAATAAAATTAATAACTTTATAAACATTTTGACTATTAATATGTTTTTTATAGCTTACATACATATTACCAATGGTTACTGTGTTCTGGGATTCATATACTATACTCTATATTGTAAGTATGATTTTAAATATTTGTTTTGTTAAAATTAAATTTTTTGTGTTACCATATTAAATTCCTTTTAAACCATGGGCCAATTATCCATCATGTGCAAACATTTATCATAGGCAACAGTCAAAACAAACTACTTAAAAACATGTTAATACAATGAGATTTGTTTGGTGTTAAAAATCTCTGTATATTATATTTAACTGAAAAATTATTCGCTGAGGATCACAGCTATTATTACTGTAAGTTTGGGCTGAAAACTACTGTTTAGCATGAGTGAGAAAATCTGCCAAGTAGGCTTAACACACCACAATGCATTTGCATAACCTAACTTTGATGCAATGTGATCGTGTACATATGTGAAATTTGTTTTTTCTGCTAGTAACCTTTAAAGCAGTTGATTAGTAATTTGTTAAGCGTTTGAAATGAATGATTAAATGTGAAAGGGAAATTTTTGAATATTATTTGCATTAAATTTTTGTTTTAAATTTCTTAAGAAAAAAATTTTTTTTTAATTTATAAAATAAATTAGTTTTCATGTTATTATTATCAAATGGTATTATTACTTCAAATTATTATTTTCCTTGTGAAATATACATGTCTAGCTGATTCCAAGAAATTGTGGCATACCGGTGTCAATGATTCTGCAAACAATAATTAGGTGTGAGTTATTTAACTAATATTACATAATAATATAAGTAATATAAAATAAAATACAAGTATAAAATACATATAAGTAATATAAAATAAAATATTTTATCTGTAATATAAAATATTACATGTAATATTTTATATTACACATTAAATATTGCTTAAAATATTTCTTATATTGGTATTTAGATTTATTTAGTATGGGATAATGTTGATTAATATGAAAGTCTAGTTTTTATTAGAATGTTTACGTTTTAGGTTTGCCCATATTAAATTGGGGCAAGTTTCCACTACTGTGATTTTTTTAAGGTGGGTGTCACTGCCCAGTTAATTAAAAGTCAAGTTTCCATAAAAATGCACTTTATTTACATAAGAGATTTAGCTTTTTCATTGCCCCATTGCTTCTGTGGTAGATAGTGCGACACTGAAGTTTTTATTAAGGTGGGAGCAGTTTCCCAGTTAATTAAAACTCAATAAAAATGCACTTTGTTTGTGTTAGAGATTTAGCTTTATTGCCTATATGTCACCTGTTGTAGACTCAAGTTTGAATGTGATTGGTATTTAGTTACGAGGTATTGTGTGCAATGACTTAATTTAAATTGGGGAGATAACTGTGTAATGCTTGGCTTGAAAATTAGAAATTGTGCCAAACCTGCAACTTCTGTTGTCTTTTCCCTAAGTTTGTTAATAATTTTATTTGTAGCTTATATTTTAAACTATTATTAAATTACTTCAACTTCCATATGATTTTATTTTTATATTCATGTACTGATATTTTAAACTTTGAATTCACTTTTAGACATGTAATTTTATTATTGTTATTATTTTTTAATTTGAGTCATTATGTAAAAAAGTTTATAGCTTTGCATTTCTATATTCCATTATATCAATTTTTGAAGTTCAAAAATCATTGACTTTTCCATTAATTTTTGTTGTATTTATTATTGTTGAGATTTGTTGCCTTTCACTTGCTACTTTAAAATTAATAATAATCAATGTTTACTTTGTTACTAAATTGCTAGAAATGTCATTTTTTAAAAAAATTAAGCTTTAATATGTTTTAAAATAAATATGCAATAATTTGTTTTTTATTTGTAGATACTAACTTGTTTTACCATCTTAACAAATGTTGGTAGTATACAAGTTATGCAATATATGGCAAAACCCACTTATTCTGAAACTGGACAACTTCTTGATGGAGGTATTGATCTTAATATGGAATCTGGATTTTCAGAGTATGAATTTTGAGTATTTTTCTTATGTTGAATATCTTGTATTCATTCATTCATACAGAATAAATTAAAGGCAATATGTATATTTTAGGAAATTTTGATGTACAGATATCTATGTTATATAATAGCAATCTTACTATTTATAATAATATAGAAATATGTACATTGTAGTAACATTATACTGAAGATAATCTTTTATTTCATTGGAGAAGTTTTTTTTAACTATTACAAATGATAATTTCCCCAAATTTTGCTTAAGTTATAACATTTTATGATAGCAATTAATGATTTACTTTTTGTTTATTAAAGTAATATCAAAATTTATAAAATGAAAATTATATAATGTCATAATGATTGAAATCGTAAGTTTTCCTTAAATCAGAATAAACAATGATATAAATTATGCTGTATATTTAGCAAAGTAATCCTAATTGGAAGAAAAGAAATGCATATATGTGTGATTAATAAAATAAGTAATATATTCTACAGGAAAACTTTAAACATTTGATAGAAAAGTTTTATAGATTTGCACGCAATATTATATGATATTGCATACAATATAAATACTGGTGAGGTTGTTCTTTGCAAATAATTTTTTTTAACAGTTCAAAACTTCAACAACATAGCATCAGCTAATCTTATGCTTTTAATGCTCTGAATGTTAACTGATTTCATGATGTTAATAAGCATATGATGTATTTATAAATACACTCTGAAACATTCAATTGAAAGTAATTTTTGAGGTCAAATCTATTCTCTTATTGGTTATAATCTTCCTTATATGGGATCTTCTTCTTCTTCTTAAAATTTGGTTTGTATGTCATTGGGCACCTCTGCTTTTATCAGCATTTTGTACCATTAACTCCAAACCCAATGGCTCTTGCCTTCGGTTCAACAGTTCGTGGGTTCGAATCCCACCTTGGGCATGAATGTTTGTAGTGGTTCGGAATCCACTTTAAGCCGTAAGTCCCGGTCTAATTAGCCCTCGTGTGCAAAAAATGACCGTTGAGCGACAAACAAACCAAACCAAACCCAATGTTTCCTAGTTCCAGTTACTCGGGTCACCCACTTTATTATTAAAGTCCGATATAACCCTTTCATAGAGTCTAGGTGTCACTCTCTAGTATGGATGATGCCTAAAGAAGTTAATCTAGGGAGGGCAAGAGCCTCACATTCGTAAATGACATGCTCTGCCGTTTCCTCTTGCATATGACATTTCCAGCAGATAAGGTCTTGCTGAAACAGTCCCATCTGGTCAGAAAGTCAGTCATGCTAGGAATAGTTTCCTGACTTTCACCAGAAGAAGATGGTTTGGAGGTCAGTTCTACCTCAAGTGAAGGATTCATTGCTGCTCCTTTACAAGATTGCCTCTGAGTTCCCTTGTCTTTTTCAGCAAGGTCTACTTTAGAGGCTTCACCTGCAAATGCAGAAAGGTTTGTTACTTCTTGTGTCTTTTCAGCCACAAGATAACAATTAAAAAGCTCAGGTAATATAAGTCCATCCAGCATTGCCTGAGTTACTGGGCAAGGCAAATTACTCTAGAAGTTTGCCAAGCAACTAGAGGCTCCGTTAAGACACCAATACCACGGTGCCAATTAGCCCTAGGCACGGATCGCATAACACCAGGGTTTACGGGAGCTGGTTCGCGGCCTCTGATTCTATATTCAAGGCTATCCTGTCATTCCTACAGGACATTCGGCTATCCACCACTTGCCGACGCGCTTGGTGGCTGCCAAGCCCCAGGAAGGTACACGTACCCCCTGGTTCCAGGTCCTTATATGGTATAATTTTCTTTCAGTTGTCTCATTAGCATACTAGCTTATGTTTTTTTTTTTTTTTTTTTTTTTTAAGATTTTTGTATTTGAAGCTACTTTTATGGTTTATTAGGAAAACAAATCTGGAAAATATTATAAAATGTGACAAAAAATTTTTCTATTATTTAACATTTTCCTCATGCCAATGCAAATTTGAGAATGGGTTCTCAATCAGTTAAATTTCATTTTGTAAAATCTTTCAAAAGAAAGTTTTATTGATGTAACTATTACACAATTCAATCATACTATATATCTACATAAAAGATCCCCATTAACACTAAAAATGCTTAAATAATCAGATAATTTTCTTAACTTTATAAAAGTTATCTTGAAAGTGTTAAATAAAACCACACTGGATTTTTTCCAGTAATAATAATAAGACATAAATAATAATAATAAAAAAAAAACATTGCAAATTAAAAGAAACTGTTATTAAAAATTTGAAGGAAAAAATTTTAAATGGTAAAGTTCTAGGAAAAAGCTTGCATAAAAACTCTATAAAAACTTAATTAAATTATGTTTGATTTTTTAAAATTAAGTATATATGATTTGAGAATGTGTTTAATTTGATTAATTTTCCAGCTTACTTAATGTGGAGAGTTCTAAAATTCACTGTACTATTTATAATTATTATTGTCTGATATTTTTTTATGTCATCATTATTCATATTTATTAAAATTTATAAATAATATTTCTCAAATTCGGAATTTCTTTTTCATTCGATATTGCTTTTGATGTGAAATACAAAGTTGGTCAATTGGTTGGAAAATTTTCACTAGTTGATGTGAGAAAGTTAGAAAAATACATTCATATTTTTGTGGGAATCTTGTTGTATTTGTATATTAAATGTTAACACCAATGGGTATGTCAAAATAATCATAATTATAATTTGGTGGAAGCTTTTCAAAGTTAAAAATATTTTCTGCTATAATCATTTCCAATTTTAAATTGGAGTATGTATTTTAATCTATAATATTAGTATTCTAATCTCCCACAAAAACGAATATAAGTATTTACATAAAATTCTGCAATTAGCATTACCTTATTACACTCAATCTTTATATGGTTTTTCATAAGTTTCCTATGGCCAGAATTTGCACACAAAATTTTTGTTTGTATAGTAAAAAAATGCAAAGTAAAACTTAAAAAAATTATTATTGCAACTTACATGTGAAAACAATAAATTAAGTAATTATAAAAAAAATTGCATAGTTCCTTGTTATTAAAAAGTCAGTTGCTTATTCAAACCTGTATAATATTACAACAAGTAGCATTTATAATCTCTCAGATTCTTATGAAATAATTATTCTTTTCTGCATTATTTTTCATATACAATTTAAGAAATTTGCCATTTAATTTTTCTACCATACAACAATTTTTTGTTTATCATGTGTACAAATGTGCTCCCGATTAACAAAATTCTAAGTATGTGTTTGTCCTTAACTTTTATAGCTTACTTAAATGTATAGGTATTTAACTTAAATTTTATGTAATTTAGAAGATTTTTTAATTTATAAGTTGAATGAGGTATAGTTTCTAATGACATTTTTACAATTTCTTAATATGTATTTTAAATGAAAAATATTTCGAAGGGGAATTAGATCTAATAAAATTTTAATTATTTATTTCCATTTAGATGAAATAATTTAATTTGATTCAAAATTCATTTAATATTTAAAATTATGTGTTATTATGATATGAGAAATTTTTGACAGCAATGAGCTATTCGTATTATTTACAGTTTTTCCTATCAAACTTATGATATTTTATATTAAATTTTTTTGATAAGATCCATAATTTATGAATCTTTTTAATTAAATTTAAACATATGGTAAGTTTATTATTTTCCCTATACTTATTTGAATGAACTGCTTTTATAAGGTTACTTAATTTGGTTAGATTTGTTAAATATAAATTCTTTATGCAAATCAAATTATATTAATATCAATTCTAAAATCCAAGCACTCACCAGCTTTATCAAATTCAGTTGCGTGTTAATTGTTGCGTTGAAATTATCAAATATTATCTTAATCAATGTGTAATTATTTCCACCCAAATGGGATGTAAGTGTAAGTTTCATGAAATTGCAAGTACATGATAATGACTAAAACCACATTTAGAAATTATTTTTGACAATGGTAATCTAAATAAAAATCCATATGGAGAATATAAATAAACATAAAATGTGTTAAATATAAATAGTGTATCATATGGCATTATGTTTACTTATGAAGATTTGAAGTATAATAAAAGTATTTTGCAAAGTTTTTATTAAATCAGTTGTCTTAAATATTGTGTTATTTCAGGCACTTAAAAGATTTAATAATACTCACCTCCATTGTACAAGTTGCATCACTTATATCAAACTATTTTTGGCTTTTTTGGTTGGTGGTAAGTATTAAATTCTTATATTTATAAGGTTTTGTGTTGATTTCCATTGAAAACACTTTTTTATAATTAATAAAACTCACATGCATACTGACTAATTAAAAATCCTTTAGCCCCATAATTATGCTACTTGGCAAAACACATTTTTTTGAGTTTTTCTTATTATGATTTATGATTTTTACTTGTTTTTAATTGTGAATGTTAACATAGTAAAATACCAATAATATTTTTCTATACGTGAAATTTATTAATATTATGCATGAAATAATGTAGGAAACTTAGTCATATTGAAAATATGTAATTATTATAGAATGAAAGTATTAGAGTTGTTTTTGATTTCTGCAATTAAAAACAACTATTAATATTTTTTACTTAATTCCTCTCATTATAAATCTTAATATTCAAATCAAATAAAAAAAACCTGTAATACCATTGCCATGATAATTGACTTTATATGTACTTATTTTGTGAACATCCATTTTTATAAGTATGCAGTTAAGAAATTTGTATAGTTATATTAGAATTCAATATATTGTACATATTTTTTTAATGACTTAATTTAAAATTTATGTTCTCTCTTTTTAAAAAGGTCTGATAAATTCAAAACTTTAATGCAAATTATTATAGTTATATTTATTTTAATGATTTATCACCTATATTGCTCAAATGTGTAAAATACCATATATAATTAGTATAAATATTTGATAAGATAAAAAAATGCTTAGGGTTTCTGCAAATTTTCTAGGCTCAATAATATTTTTATATTAGCTCTAAAATATTTACTTTTCTTCTTCTTCTTCTTCTTCTTAGAATTGGGTTTGTATGTCATTGGGCACCTCTGCTTTAATCAGCATTTTGTACCATTAACTCCAAACCCAATGTTTCCTAGTTCCAGTTGCTCGGGTCTCCCACTTTATTAATAAAGTCCGATAACCCTTTAATGGAGTCTAGGTGTAACTCTCTAGTATGGATGATGCCTAAAGAGGTTAATCTAGGGAGGGCAAGAGCCTCGCATTCATAAATGATATGCTCTGCCGTTTCCTCTTGCGTATGACATTTCCAGCAGATAGGGTCTTGCTGAAATAGTCCCATCTGGTCAGAGAGTCAGTCATACTAGGGATAGCTTCCTGACTTTCACCAGAAGATGGTTTGGAGGTCATTTCTACCTCAAGTGAAGGATTCATTACTGCTCCTTTACAAGACAGCCTCTGAGTTCACTTGTCTTTTTCAGCAAGGTCAACTTCAGAGGCATCACCTGTAGATGCAGAAAGGCTTGTTATTTCTTGTGTCTTTTCAGCCACAAGATAACAATTTATAAGCTCAGGTAATATAAGTCCACCCAGCATTGCCTGAGATACTGGGCAAGGCAAATTACTCTAGAAGTTTGCCAGGCAACTAGAGGCTCCGTTAAGACACCAATACCGCGGTGCCAATTAGCCCTAGGCACGGAACGCATAACACCAGGGTTTACGGGAGCTGGTTCGCGGCCTCTGATTCTATATTCAAGGCTATCCTGTCATTCCTACAGGACGTTCGGTGATCCACCGCCTACCGACGCGCCTGGTAGCTGCTCAGGCCCCAGGAAATATTTACTTTAAAAAAAAACATAATTGGGTAACATTTCATTAGTTATAACAATAAGTGGTTGTATTATTTTTTAAAAAAATTGTTATATTTTTGTTCAAAAAGTTTATGGGGTTATAATTTAAATAATTTTTCCATCATACATCCAAATGTTAGTTAAGGAAGTATAATTTTTAATGTTTTTCTTATTTTGGTACTAAGGCTGATGTTACTTTCTAGATTCCCTGAACCATTGCATTTGAGTTCAGAAAGTATTCTTCTGAGAATTACTTAAAAATCTTTCTTTTAATGTAATTTTTTTAAAAAAAATATTTAGTATAGGTTGGTAAGAATCCCATCTAAATTCATGCTTGTCACTATAGGTGCTTAAGAAATATCCTGGTTTCCTTTTTGGTGATATGTGAAATAGTTTGCAAGTGCATACATATAAATAGGGCTCTCTATGGAAAGTCCTCTAAAAAACTTATAATATGAGGCACATGTTTAAACAGTCTTCATTATTACATTGTTTATTACTTCGTGTCAAAGTATTATGTTCAATCTTTTACTTTTTATAAACTCTAAAAATATTTCTTTTCTTAAAAAAATGCTTTGAAATTAAAAAATTTTTCTTAGATGTTACATTAATATAATTGAAATTTATTATTTCATTTACTCATATCTTATACAATTATTTTTATTTTCTAATTATCTATCTACTATTTTAAATGAAATTGAAGGTTTCTATTCTTTTTTCCCCAATCTTGAATCTGCTCAAAATAACTCTTCTTTCCTGGATATTTTGATTCTGGGTGAACAGTTAAAATATATAAATGTGTAATGGGTATAAAAGACAGATAAAATTTGTGTAAACATTCTATAATGCTGGAATTAATTGTTACAAAAGTTTTCCTTGTGTGATACTCATGATCATTCCTATATCCTTTTTCTCTCTACTCTCACATCGACAATCGTGAAAGAGTCGTTCTGTTTTTTCAGGCACATTTATTAAACTAATATAAACTAAACTCCATGGCACGACAGCCCATGTGGGCCAAGGCCTACAGTGCCCACAACTGTTTTCATGACCGAGGGCCCTGGGGTGCGAAGCATACGTCCCAGTTAAGTGGTCAGCCTAACGTAAGACCCCCAGTATTTAGTTCCCAAGCATGCTTGGTACTCAGTTAATCAACCCACTGAAGGGATGAAAGGCTGAGTCAACCTTTCCCAACCCGAGGATAGAACCTCGGACCTGTGTCATGGGAGTGTGAAACGCTGCCACTAAGCCACCGGGCTTTAAGCTAATATAACAAGCATGTATAATTAACAACTAGATATATACATATAATTACACTATTTACAATTATCTACTCTCTATCGATAGGAGCAACAATTTGCAGCATTCTTCATTGCCTGCTTCTCACCCTCTCTCTATAAAAAAATAAAAAAAAAAATTTAAAAAAAAAAAGAAAGGTTTCTGAAAGAGTGGGGATGTAGGATGACATCACACCTTGTCTGAATGGGAATATGATTACCAGTGTTGCTTTGAGCCACTTCAAATCAGTTATATCCATTTAGAGGTAGTATAATGGGTTGACCTTAACTATAGTTTATTTGTTGATTTTAGTGTATCAGTTGTTCATTTATGAGCTTTTTAATCTGGCATCAAATTATAGTTTTGCATTCCTTTTAATACCTGTTACTTTTGCTTATTCAAAGATCATATTCTTCTGAAGAAGCTTTCTAAATTAATCTTGCTTTAAAAACACACTTCTATCACTGTAAGAAACATAACCTCAACAGTTGGTGCTGGCAAATCAAGTGTTTCAAGAATTTTGAAATCATTTCAAGGTTCTGGATCATTTTCAAAAAAGAAAAGGAGAATGCAACACATGTGGAAAACTTCTTTTAGAATTGATAAAATTCAAATCAGAATTAGAAGCAATATAAATCCAAGATAAGCAAGAAATGGCTTATCTTGGATTAGCAAAGAAGTGACAAAATAAATCTAAGATAAAGAAGCACAGATCTTTAAAGAAATCTATTGTGTTAAATGTTGGAAGTGAGTATATTAAATGTACAGAAAAGGTTTCTAAAAATTAGCCGTATAGCAACAAGATCAAGGAAAAAAATTTTTTTAATTAAGAAAAATTAGGAAAAATGTTTATCATGGATAAAAAAATATCAATTATTGATTATTAATGACTGGAAGGTGATTGAGAAAACACATTATTTGTACTGAAATATAAATGAATTGTGATTAGGCAAAGTGAAGGTAAAACCATATGTAAACCAAATCATATGCAACAAACTGTAAAATGCCTTTCTAATCAGATATTTTGGAGTTTTTTACAACCAATGTCACTAGAACTTAGTTTCTCTGAAAGGATAGTGAATAATGTCAAATACATAGAATTAATAAGTGAGAGCATTGCATTCATGGAAACATTTTATGGAACATTTTAACATGACTTGGCCATTTATCATAATTTAAAATTACTCCATACTATGAGAAAATAGTTGATTAGTTGGTTAATTTACCAGATCTAAATCCCATTGAGAACTTATGGCATATTCTCAAGAATTGCTTAGATGGCATGAATAACATTACAACAAAAAAAGAAAAGATAACCTAGTTCTAAAAACTGATTCCATCATGATGAAGTCAAGAACATATAAATTGTGTATGTGGAATCAGTACCAAGAAATGTGAAGAATTCATTTATGCTAAAATATGTCCTGTAAATACTTCATGCCAATATAGAGATTTTTCAGTTTACTTAATCTATGTAGTGATTAAAGGCTAAGGTTTCAGAAAAACTCATTATTTTTTCATTTATCCCAATTCAAGCAGTATAGTGCTTGTGTCTGTGAGATAATAAAACTTTTGAATTTCAATCACAGGATTATAAACATACAAATGTTGATTTTTTTTTCTGTAAAACTATTATCTGCAATATTAGATTTTCTTAACAAAATTTATAACACTGTTAATGAATTATACAGATCACTATGTATCACACACTTCATTGAAAGATTGAAAACTTTGTACACATAGAAATAAACTAACACACGTGCATTGTTTTATATACTAGGAAATTTTTTTGAAAAAATTTTTTTGTTTAGAATAGATATCAAATTTACGTAAAAGAGAATATAGTGTTGCGAAACTTTTCCTTACATTTTATACAGTTATTTATATTTGTTTCAATTTCTTATTATTTTCTTGTCACACATTTGTGTAAATTCATTTTTTTATGCCTTTCTTCTCTTTGTAGGCTCCTGGCCGAGCGATTTATTTGCTGTGGGTCAATGTTTTAGCTCCATGGTTCTTCAGCGCACCTCCTGAAGTGGATGAGAAGAAACAGAAAAAAATGGAAAGGAAGGCCAAAAGACGATGAACCTTTCTTGATTATCTTTTTGTTATAAAATTTCTATTTATTATTTTTATCTTTGTTTTTATTGTGGGAAATATTTAATTTTTTAATTAATATAATTATTTATGTTTATGCAATGAATGTTGTGAAATCAAGGATTGAAAAGTATGTTGAATAAAAATGGTACTGATCAAATAATTTCATTTGAATTATGTATTTATAATATATTCAAACTGTGACATATGCATATTTAACATGTACATTATTTTATAATATCTACAAATAAATTGACATTAACTTTTTTTAGTTCATGGGTTCGAATCCCACCTGGGCATGCATGTTTGTAGTGGTTCGGAATCCACTTTAAGCCGTAGGTCTCGGTCTAATTAGCCCTCGTGTGCAAAAAATGACCGTTGAGCGACAAACAAACTAAACAACTTTTTTTAATAATATTTTAAAGAAATTTCCTATATATTGTTTTTTTAATAAAATTTTCATCTTTAAGTAAACATAATAAATTATTCCATTTTTGCTGCATTCCATTAATATATGAGCTAACTGCAAAATATATTCTATAATTTATCTATTCACTTCATGTAGAAATAACATTTCCTAATATATAATTTTACTAACAGCAATGTATATAAGAACATAAAACAGTCAAATATATGATTTTTTCAATATAATACATTTTATAAATACATTTTTAAGCATTAAATTGTTTATATTTAATGCACTTTATATATTTTTATGGATATTAATGGCACTATCATTATTAGCATGCTATCACTTATTAGTGATTTCTTTAAAAAAACATTAATAAGTGGTAATTACATTACCTGTGTTTTTGATATTTATTTTTAATATTTGAAGTAATTTAAAAGTTTGTAATAATAATGCATGTATTAGTATTTTTAAGTTTTCCTTGATGCTTTTGCTTTAGGGGCACATTATTAAAATACATTAGCATATATTTGTTTTAGATTTATTTTACAATAATATTTTCCTTGTTAACTTTTAAAAATATTGAAATATTTATACTAACCATTAATTTAATGCAAAATCAGAAAAAGTTTAGTTTGTTATGTTAAAATAATGACAACTTTTTTTTTATAATAGTATACGATTAATTGTATATCTTTATTTAGCTTAAGCAGAATATAATGTTATCAAAATTAATTTAAATCTCTTTTCTTTCATTCATCACATTTTAAATGTTAATGTAAATTTTTTTATTTCATGAAAATTTTCCTTATTAAAATATTATTTATTTTTAAAAATAATTAAAAAAGATATTACATAAAGCTTGCTAATGATTGCTGACATTTTTAGACACTAGTGAGAATTTTATTGTTCTAATCTAGAATGCTAATAATTAGGGATAATCTTTATACTCAGTATTTTTTGTATTAAAATCCCACAACAAAAGCAAACTATTGAATGTAACTGATTTGTTTATTCATTTATCTTTAAAAAGAAGTGTAATTGGATGTTTTACAATTTGTAGAACATTTTAGAGTGATATTTTGTATAATTATTTCAACTGAATGTTTGCTCCAAATCAAATTTTAAAAGTGTAAAATTGCTTCTCTTTTCTTAGTTAATACTTTCTATTAATTATTTATTTAGCCTTTTTTAATTATTGTCTAAATATTACAGTTTTTACCATTTATTTTCTAATTGACTTGTTCATTTAACAAACTTAGACTTTAAATAGTATTATAAATACTTTAGGCTCTGTTTTCCTTTCTAGTGATGCTCTATTGGTTTCAACCAATTAACGATTAGTGGAAAATTGTTTATACTAATATAAGACTTAACTTCTAGATTTTTTATGAATATATATATTGTTTCCTATGTTTAAGGTGGAAGAGCAAACTGTATTTTTTTCCATATTTCACAATTTTATGCCTAAAAAAAGAATATCCTATTAAACTTTGGAAAGTTTATATAAATTTCACAGTGATAATTCTCAAATACCGATGTTAATTCACATATTTTTGTGATGCTTAATTTGATTGCAACAATGCTCCTCAATTTACAAGGTTGATCAAATGGAAAAAGTTATTTTTATGTTAAAATAGCTTTGCATTCCATAAAATATTGTAATAAATCTCAATGATTCCTTATCAGTTGATTGATTAGTATTTAAATGTTCCGTTTTTCATTTCATGCGTTTGATTCCCATTTTAAACATCAAGCTTTGTGATCGTTCAGAGATCTTTTAAATCAGGAGTCTCACATTAGTTAGCTCAGTGGCTGAGTGGTTAGCGTTTCTGACTCTTGAGCTGTGAGTCCCGGGTTCGAATCCCGGTTCGGGCATGGATGTTACTATCTCTATGTGTCTCTCTGTCCTTTCTTGTGTGTTGATGTATGAATGTGGCCCGCCCTGTAAACGGGTTTGTAATGGTATGACGCAGGTAATGCTACTCGCCTTCGTGACTTGGTTCACAGGTGCCCGCTGGGTAACAACAAATGAGTAACAGTTTCCGGCCTTGTTGTGGCGAAGGGTTAGTCACCCAAGTGCCCGCCATTGTAAATAAAATAATAAATGATAGTTAGCTCCTTTGTGAAAACATTGATTATGGATCTTATGGAATGCTGAATGGATAAACATTTCTACTGAATTCAGAGAAATTCATTTGATGAGCTGAAATTTGATTGAAATGGTAAATCATGAGGAAAGCACTTTTTATAAGTTGTTGTTGCTTATGCCACTTGGACAAGCCAAGCTCCTTATGCCTTTGGCAGTGCAAATTAAATCAATAGAGAGCATCTTTCGTTTGGATCAGAGCACCACGAAGGTGAAAGTACGACTTTGCTCTTTTTAAGGTGCCTCGTCATTTTGAACCACGTTCAGGTGATGAGGCCACACCTGAGCTGGCACCCTCCCTTCCACATCCACGCCACACCAGCGGAAGGACTTTGAACGTCACATATTAACATGGGCACGTCCCCAACCTACGGAGCTCCAGCAACCCAGTGAAGGAGAGTACACTGTGGTCACCCTCCCAACCACTGCCCGCAGCAAATGATGCTTCGCTTTGCTGAGCTTATGGGAAGCGGCGTGAAGCTACTGAGCCACTGAAGCTCGCTTTTTTATAAATAATTAATATTAATGATAAACTGTTCAAAGCAATGTGTTGAATAAACAGCCTTTATAATAAAGATCCCTCATGAACAATATTGAGAGTAAACATTAATCAATTTAAAATTAAGATCAGTTTTTTATTTTTTAAATAATTAATTTAGAAATATAATGTTGATAATTGATAAATTTAAAAAAAATTTCGTCCAGACATATCTTGAATCTGGATTTCTCCTTGTTTTGCTCTGTCCAAAACTCTGCCTGGTATGATATTCAATTCAAATGAAGCTGTAATTCAACATATGTTGTATTAAGTTGAATGCTTATTGTAGTTTGTAATTCAGTGCTAAACTTTGGTTGGATTAAAGTCCAAAAAATAATTACGTGGGAAATCATAGATCAGTGCCACTTTGTACTTTTTTTCTTTCATTAAACACAAATTTATATACATATATATAAATGAGAACTTGTTCATAAATATTAAATGATCAGTCTTTGTTTGCATAAGTAGAAAACAATAACAACAACAGATTTTTAATGAAAGAATATGCTGAGTTTCCTGTACATTGGATTGCAAAAACAACAAATATATATTTTGTGTTTTTCAATTTGGTAATTCACGATATTTTTTAATTTTACTAAAAATAATCAATATTCAAGTCAGATTAGTGAAGCTAAGTGAAGGATATCTTTACATCTTGTTTTCTGGTGGCTAATAAAAAAGGAATTATTACACCTTTACAGCTACTTCATTAGATTTTTTGAAAAAAAAATCATGATTAAAATTAGATTTAGTTCAAATCTATTTTCTTGATAAGTTGGTAATATTGAATTTTTTTAGACTAGTAATACTATTATTATTTGACATTTTTAATTAGTAATTTTCTGGATTGGGAATTAGCAAAACATCACCATTTAAAGAGAAATAAAAATTGCAGAGTGACCAGAAAATCATGAAAATAACTAAAATTTTGAGGTCTACACTTATAGGAAAATATTCTGATTTATCACCAAAATTAAATACTTTAAATCATTAAAGACGTTACCATAACAATTAAATACAAAATCCTAAAAACCAATTATTGACTAATTTCTAAAGCTTCAAAAAAAGAAACACACTTATAAATTATACTGTAACTGCTATTTGATAAAATAATAAAGTAAATAATTTAAAATATTGACATGTTATGATAATGCTTATTATCTTAAAACTTATGATCAGTGTGATGTTCTTGAATATTTCAATGTCAAAAATATTTCAATTCCTAAAAATTCAAAGAACTATTCTACCTAATAAATATTTTTTACAGAGAAGTATTTTTGCTTTTGCAGTTTTTAGCTCCCCTCCCCCTTCCTCAAAAAATTTTATTACTTTTATTACAAAAAAGTAACTAGTACTGTAAATTATTAGTCCAAAGTATTTTGCTTAAATTTATAAATCAAGATGAATCAATAGAGAAAGTGTGAAGTCTTTACAAATTACTGCTAACAGTGATTAATGCTTTTTAGACACAGGCTTCAATTGAAATATTCTGTATAGCGAATTCAATATTTGAAACCTTACTAAGAAGACATTCATATAATAAAAATCATTAAATACGCTGATTCAACATATTTCTCACATTAAAATTTCTACAAAAATAAATGATATATTAAGTTAAAAATAATAAGCTATCGAAGTTAAAAACTGAAACACTTAAAAAGAGTATTCAATGTTATTTTTATAGAAAATGTCTCGCTATCCCACATTTCTATAAAAATATTTTTTAAGATCCTTCAGTTTTAGTTTTATTTTTTTTATAATTTGGGGTACTTATAAGATTATCAATTTGTAATTATATGGGCAATTTTTTATTCCTAACTATGAATTCATTTTATTGCTTGTTTTAATGTATTATATTTGGGTTGCAAATTTTTAAATTCATGTTGTTGTTACTTGATTATTAAAATATGTCCAGAAAACGTCCTATTGTTTTTTTTTTAAATTTATATCCTGGAAATTTTTTTCTTTTCATATTCCTACTCATGTGTCAAAACTGGTCGTTGTAATCACTGAAAGAAAGGATATTTTTAAGTTGCAATTTTTTCCATTTCATTGATGTACCTCTAAATATTAGTAATTCATTTTCTAAATTTAAATTTATTAAATATCAGTAAAATTTGCTGTATCTCAAAGTATCACAAGAATGTTTGGAAAGTAGTTTTGTTTACTTTGTGAAGAACCATTTTTTTTATCAGTGAATGAATATTTTATTAAATTACATATTGTTCATTCTTGACCAGTTACTTTTGTCACATTATGGCAGTAGTATGAATCAAATGCTCATAAAAATTTGGTTGCCAAGCTGGCAATCAAACAGTTAACATTCTTGTTCTTCGGTTCAACAGTATGTGGATTCAAACCCCACCTTAAGATGATTTTAATGGTTTAGAATCCACTTTAAGATGTAAGTCTCAGTCTAGTTGCTTAAAAAAATGACTATTAAATGAAAAATAAACCAAATCATAAAGTTTGCCCTTTGCTAGAAAAAACTGATCCAGATAATTTTTGACCTCATTTAAAGTGAAGATTTCACCATCTTATGGAGAGACCAAAATAAATAATCAGAGGATGTCAGATTTGGCGAATATGTTTTATGTGACAAAATGTACCATTCAACCTGTAAAAGCTTTTGCTGATTACTAAACTTGTATGAGGACTTACATGATCAAACTGTCATGAGAACCTACATCTTGCAGAAATTTTAAGTTTTTTGATTAAACCTCAGTTTCAATTTGACAAATTTAGTCCCAGAGTTTTCAGGAGTTATTAATTCTCTGGTTTGCATCAATCATTGCCTTTTATTGTGCTTCCATCTGCTTCGACTGATCTTTCAGAATCTAGTGCATCTTCTAAATGCACATTGGACAAAACTTGTTTTTTTTTTGTATTATTTACAAAAAATTTATGTTAAAAATTTTAGTATTTATTTTATTTAAATATTGGCAGAACATTTATTGATGTAGTGAAAAAATAAAATTAACTCATAAAACATCAAAAAGCTTTTATTACAAAAAAAAATCAAGCTATAGATAATTTTTTTAATTTAATTTTTTTAGAAAGAGAAGAACATTTAATTTTTTTAAAATCATTCTTAAGCGTATGTTTAGAAACTAAACATATGCTTAAGAATGTTTTTAAATGTCACTTCCAAGAAAATTTTATGCATTATTGAATTGATTTTTCAAAAGTTTGTATAAACCTTAGATTATGAATATGTGTTTAGTGTAGTAGTAAACTAAACATATAGAGCTTCCAAGTACTGTTTCTATCATTTTTGTAATATAAACTTTATATTTTATTTTTGTGGTCCTATAATTTAACTGGAAAAAATGTTCTAATGTACTGATTTATATATTACAAATTTTGACTTTTTTAAAAGAATAAAAGTTTCCATTAATCGATTTCTTTGCTAATATTTTTACTGTTTGCTTTCTGCAAATTTTTGATTTTATAATAGCAGTTAAACTTAGAGCTGACAAATCTTCAAATGAAATTTGTTTGTAGCCACGTTGAATGGTCTTTTAATGTTTACTGTTTTATTTATTTTTTTTTCATGCAACACAAAGACTACATTGAAACCAAATTAAATTATAAAATTCAAAAAGGTGTAGGTCATTCTAAAACTTAATGATCAACTTTTCAGATAATTATTATTTGTTTCTGAATATTTTTCACACACAGTATTGTCTGTTCACCAATATATGGATTTGATTATCCTGTTAGGCATGAATGTTTCTAATAATTTAAAATCTATTTTGAATGTTCCCATCGAATTAACCTTCCTGTGCAGAAAGTAAGTGTTGAATAAATAATAAACTAATGTTAGAGCTTTCATAACCATTTATAATTGCCTTCAGTGATAATGGGGAAAACAAATCTATAAATCAAACACTGAAGAATTTGTTGGGTGATTTAATTTTGTATTGTGTTTATGAATACTCCAATAACTTCAATAGCGCTTTGGTTTTTAGCCCAATTATCAATATATTCCTACCTTTTTCGATATTAGGTTGGTACAAGTGGCACTCTTTACAATTGTATTAGTTTCTTGTCATCAAAAATATTTGTACAATAGTGAAACAGCTATATATTACTAAAGTAAATGTATTTATGAAAAACAGATTATATCGAATTATTCATTTTTGTAAACTCCTTTTCTTTAATCATTTTAAAATAGCTTTTAATTCTTCATGTGTTTCAAATTTAAAGTTTGAATTTTTTGATTTCGTTATATAGTTAATATGTTGGTAGCATTAAAAAAAATTGAGCAGTATTTATCTTATATGTTTTGAATTCAGGTATAATCAATTATAATTATGTTTCAAAAATGATGTATAAAAGTCGATAAGTATTTTTACTGAAATTAATGTTCTATTGTATTAATAAATATTTGATTTAAAAAAATCAAATTAAGATTTTGATAAAAAGTGTTTTGAAAGTCACAAATACAGTAAATTATAATTAAAATTTGATTTATGAAGTAAGAGTAAAAAAAGCTTTGAAACAATTTATAAATAAGTTACGCTATTTCTCAAATTTTAAACAAGACTATTTTATTAGAAATGGCAATGATCCACAATTTACAAAATGACTTCCACTGCCCCGAGGTGGGAATTTTTGTTTTAAAAATGCTGCATAATGAAATCCTAAACAAGCTATATGAAAAAAATCAAAAGTTAAGCAATACAAGAAATGATAAATGAAATGGATCGTGTTAAATTATGCAATGGGAAATAAGACAGCCAGAATTGATTGAAATTGGTAACCTCATATTTTTAAAGTAATTTAAAATGTTCCAAAATGTAAGTTTTTAATTGTTTTAGTAAAAAATGTTGTGACTGCATATTTAAGACTATAGTTTTTCCTTTCGATATTATGGATTTTGCTATTATCAATGGCAGAACAATGTAAAATGTGGAGAATTATAAAAGAGTATGTTAGCACAATCCAATATTTACAATAATTATAAAAGCTTGAAGAATACATAGTCAATGTAAAAATGACCAATCTTCACTAGAAGAGAAAACTAATCAGAATTTCACTGTACTCTTAAATTAAATTCAATCGTTTTTCCTTTAAATAGTTCGTTAACATCGCACTCCTTTTAATTTCTCACATTTAATGTAAATTTTATATCTGTGGACACTTAAACAAAAAGAATCTAAAGTTTGAGTCAAATGTAAAATATATATAAACGTGGAAAAGAAACTAAATTTTTTCTCAGCGAAAACTACAATATTTTTTCATAAGAAAAACAGTATTTAGTACAAATTAATTATTCTGTAAAATCGCATAATATGATCAATAAATTTTGAAGTTTTCCATCTTCGCAATCACACCAAGAAATAAAAGTATGGAATTAATATGAAATCTTTTTAAGAATTTTAACGCTATTATTCCCATATAAGTACACCAAAACTTAAATTATTTAAGTGAAAATAAAACATCGCTAACAATATGTTTTATGTGTGTGGAATCTTAAATAAATGAAACTTTTATATACGATTGATTGTGTTTAAAGGTTTTAAACAGGAGAAAGACTAGCCGGAAACGTATCGTAATAACAGCAGTACAATAATTGGCCTTATGAATTGGAAATAAGAAAATAGCGTATTTTATTCTTAAATTAATTATGAACGATCACAAAACTGAAAATTTAAAAACAGTATCTGCTAATATATTTTTTAATTTTCCTCTTTGCATCCCAAATTAACATGAATATTTATTTGTGTTTGTGTTTTTAGTGTGTGTATGTTAAATCTGGAAATAAAATGATTAAAAGTTAAATTTACGGGGGAAAATATTTAAAATTAAAACATGGAAATTTAATATGCACTTATTTTTCATATTTTAGGAAGATAGATGGCAGCACTATATGTTTTCTGTAACAAAAAATTGCAGGATGATATATGTAAATGATGTTTTCAAATGTCAGTATCCACATAAATCATAACCTGTCATTACTTTACTACACAACCTGTTTAGTAGAAACACTTTAACCTGGATTTTCTGCACGTGGAAACTTTTTTTTCTAAGCAAATGATTCTTTTTTTAATTTATTCTTTAAAGACAACTAAACTTTTTAATTCGTTAAAGAGTTCAAATCGTAGTGAATTACCTCCAGATAACTTGTTGAATAAAATCTAGAATATTTTCAAGTTTATTTAAATTTTTGTATAAAGCTATTTTCTTTTAAAGTATACCTTTGAGTTTAGCTACTAATATTATGCTATTTAAAATTTGCATGCAAAATGCACAAGAATATTTGTGTGCTTGTTCAATAAATTTTAGAAAATATTTGTACTAATTGAAAAAATTAAATATATCATGGAACAAATATGTTTTTTAAGAATTTATTGTATGCTCTGCATACAATAAAAATTTAAAAAAATCCTCATTTTTCGAAAAGATATGTTTTTTTTTTTATTTCAAACAGTGAATTATGTATTTTTATTGAAGTTCGTAAATTTAGGTCATGAGTTATTTTTTCTGTTTTATATAAATACAAATAAATAATTAACTCTATTTAGGAATTTTCTATGCAATTAATTTAGTACTTTTATGTCTAAAACATAGTTTACGCATTTTGCTTAAAATTATCCAAAAATTACAGTCAACAATTCAATGTTAAATAATGTAATAAAATAGTTTAACAAAAATAAAATATCTGTTTATTGAATAAAAAATTCAATTCCAGCTGAAATTTTGTTTTCTGTTTTAATTCAAATTCGCTGAAAAAAACTAATTTATAATATTTGTAGACTGTAAAACTAATAGATTTTTGCGAATGTAAATTCAATAATCCACGTATTTCTGCTCATTGGGATTAAATTTCCATCAAAGAATACTAAAATATATAACATTTGAAAGCAATTTGTCCAACAATTTCAAAAACTAATTTAAGAAAAGCTTTTGTTTTATTATTGATTCTGTGTGTCCTTGTTCTATCTTGTGAACCTAGATGGCAGTACGTATAAATTTATGCTAAAATGTCAACAAAATTTTGCCTCAGAATCTTTTTATTGTTATTTTTATTAATCCAATTTCAAATGATTTCTCCAAGCGCGCTTTATTATTTGTTTATCAAAGGTATTTCTAATTATGAGTTTCCTGAGAAAACTTTTTTGATGAAAATGAATTTCTTACTTTTTTTACTAATTTTAAAAAAAACAACAGTAATTTATGGTTATCTTTGTTGATGGAATTTATATTTATGATGGAAATTATTATTTCCAATATTTTTAATGTCAGTAGACATTTGTAAAACATTACAATTGGAATGATGTCGGTTTCTATTTTCATTAAATGCTGAACATTGATTTAAATACAGTTCGTTCACTTATACAACAGATAACAGCGCAATTGTTTATACTGATGGTTCCTCTGATATTGACTGTAATAGAGGGGGTGCTGACATCTACATCGTCTATCCCTCAGAAAACGTCAAGCTTAAAATACCCGCTGGCCAAATCTCATCGAACTTAACTAGTGAACCAATTGCTATTAAAGAGGCTCTCTAGCTCATGGTCTATATTTTTCTCCCTTTGGTGACTCGATTGAAGAAATTGTAATTTTCTCAGACTCTAAATCAGCTCTAGAAGCTGTACGAAATGGTGAGTCAGCATTGATGGTAGAAATTAACAGCCTTTTTCACTCATTTCATATCCACGAATGGTACACATGCAAACATCCTGGTTCCGCACTAGTGGGTAAACACAAGAGATGCAGCCAAACAGCTCTGACCAAGACTGCGAAGTGGCCACCTGCTTGCTCAGAGACACGTCTCTGGTACCAAGGTCTACCCTCTCTGTCCCAAATGCCTAGTGGTTCAGGCCTTTTCCATCTAATGTTTTTCAATGCATTGGGTGTGAGAGAAGAGACATGGAGTTGAGACCGGAGAGGGTGCTTCAGAGACTGACTATTTTTGGTTCATGGGGCTGGTGAGATAGTACTGTCATGCCAGTCGGGGATAAGCAACAACAACAACTCATTACACATACCATGCATTCTGCGCATGTAGGTGTCGAGGGGAACGAGTGTGCTGATTCCCTTGCAAAGGAAGCGCGCGCTGATGAGCAACCCCGAACGGTCACGTGTACAGATGCAAATGCTGCTGCCGGGAGTAGGATCTAAAACCAACATTTTGGCAAGTCAACAATCCCTGACCTAGACTGCCCAAGAACCCTGTCCTCTATAGTAGCTCGGCTACGTACTGGACATTTTAAGGGCATGAAAATATCACCAACTGGTGTTGAATCCTTTCCCCACTGCAAGCACTGTCCTCAATCCCAACTGGAACATGTTTTTAACTGTCAAGCCATAATCCGCTCCCTCTTCCTTCTTGGAGCACCACCCATCGAGATCCTCCATGGTCCTAGACTGGCAGACCTCGTCACCAGGACTTCTAGAAGAATATAAAATTCATTTGCACTTTGCACCTTTATGGACACGACAACAACAACAATCATCGACAACGATACCTTCTTAAGGGAATTTTTTTCCGTTCAATGCAACACCCAATTCATTTGTTGTGTTATAATTAAAATGCCGGGTAATAAAGGAAAAATAATTAACGAAAAATGGAAATGAAGGTGAAAATAAATGACAGAAAAAGAAAAGCGAAAAATGAAGGTCTTTACTTACTTTCTTGAGCCTTGCTTCCTTAATAGAAGGGGATGGCAAATCACAAGCAGCCTTATAAATCCGCTTATTCTTTTAAGATATTTTTTTAAATATTGTAAAAAAAAACTACTCTTTTACTATTGTGATACAATTCAACCGTTTCTGTTTTATTTTCCATTTGTATAGATTTATAAACATCATTTTATACTTCCTATCATTCTTATTAAAAGTTCTGAGTTATAAGATTGGGAATTATTTTTTTTTTCGTGTTGTGTTCATTCTAAATCTTACAATACGTTATATGATTCTCAATAAACAAAGATTATTAACCCTTAATTTGCAAAAGATTCGATTTAATTGAGTCACCTGAAGGGAATGTCTTGCCTTGATCCATTTATCTATAGAGTAAAAAATCTCGGATTCAGTTTCAACCACTGATGAACAATGGATGATGAGCTTCAGTTTCTGGCTACTCGCCTGTTGGGTTAGGTAATTGGATAATTTCCGGGTTTCCTCCCAAGCAACAAGAAAATTAACAGTGATTGACGTCCCATTATCTATGAAAAGTCATATTATCTGTGTCAGATATTCCAGTGCTTACGACGCTTACCTGTTGTAACGCTGTGAGGTTGCAAGTTCTAAAAAATAAATCTTTCCAAAGCATTTTGTTACTTTCACTTGTTAGTGAATTATTTCATTATTTGTGGAACGATGATCCATTTATTCGAAACACGCAATTTCGAAATTATACTAATGTCATTCAGAAAATATTAAGACTATTTTACAAAATATTAAAAGTAATATTTTTTGGGAAAAAAACATTCACTCCAACATTTAATCATCTCTCTCTCTCACACACACATGTGAACACTGCCTTCTTTTACTCTTCGTTGCTTTCAAAATATTTACAGCCGAGAAACTCTCAGGATAGGGAAAAAAGTAGAAATCAGTATACGAGCAAGGTGGTTTAATTATAAACAAAATAATGATCATTTTTTATTCATTTTGATTCTTACTTTGCAATGCCAAAAGTATTTACTTTTGAACCCCATTTGTTATTTATACATTTCCAATAAAGGACTCTTAATATTTAAATAATACATTTTAAAAATATTACTTTTATTATATTACCAAATATTTTCTTTTTCTAAAATAAAAAAAATTATTTGAGTGTGCTTTAATGTAATTCACATATTGCGTTTTGAAAATTGAATACTAATGGTATAATATTTTTTAATCATTGAAAAACGCTAGAGTATTCAATTTGCACGAGTCATTTCATTAACTATGCAGCTCATTTTGTAAGATAAACTGTATAATTAAATAATTTTAATTCCAATATCACGCAGTGATGAAATGCATGTCCATGTGCATTAAAACGCCAGAAAAACTGTTACATGTGTGTGTGCATATGTAAATAAGGAAAATATGTAACCAATCAACGATGAGATGCGGTAGATAAGGCCTACATGAGAAAATAGGTGTCTCTGAATCTGCAATTAACTTGAGACCGTTTCACAACTGCATTCCAAATATCCTTCCTCCGGTAAATAAATCTTAAACAAGGGTGGGTCTGGAAAAATTCCTTGGAGGACCTAAATCATCTACCATTGAGGAGGATTTTTACACAAGGTAAACATTCAACACTTCCTCAAATATCTGAGGATTTCAGCAATAGAGTATAAGCTTTGAGGAGTTTAGAGGACAATCGTTGAAATGGACTTTCGGAGAAAAGAGCTCAACACTTGTACGATTGTTGACTGCATGGCATGAACATTTAGTCGTCAACTGGGCCCGTCAATACTATAATAATCTCGTTTAAATTAAACCAGTTCTAACCTACGCCTCAGAGACATGGACCTTGACGATGAAGGAAGAGAAAACATTGGCGATTTTGGAGAGAAAGGTCCTAAGAACTATTTTTGGTGCTGTCCTGGAAAATAACATCTGGCGAAAAAGGTATAGCTTTGAAATGTATAAAATCTATGGAGAAGAAGACATAATTAAATCAATAAAACTATCTAGAATGAGATGGACCGGCCACCTCATGAGAATGAGTACAAAGAGAACACCAATAAAGGTCTTCAACACCACCCCTTTCTGTAGTAGACTAAGAGGAAGACCCAAAAAGAGATGGAAGGACAGCCTGGAAGAAGACTTCAACATACTTAAAGTCAAGAATTGGATTTCGATTGCTAGAAAAGGGGTGGAATGGCAGAGACTTCTGAAGAAGGCCAAGGCCCACAAAGGGCTGTCGTGCCAATGCTGATGATGAATTTCGTTTAAAATTCTATAAGGCAGATGGACGTATACAGATATGGAGAAAGAAGGTATGAATCCATTGATTACGTATGTCAACGAGGAATTTCAAGATGGTGGAGCCTCTATGATATAAGGCCTGTGCAGCTGGCGTGATATGCGCTTCTTGATACGTTTAAGGATGAATGTGAAGCGTAATAGACACGCAAAAATCTTGCCTGATCACTTACAGCCATTCATGTCCATTGTACAATCCGATTGTTGACTGCATGACATGAACCTTAACTCGTCGGCTATGCCCGTCAACACCATCACTGGTTTTTGTATAGCTGGAAGCTCATTATTTGGCCTAACAGTTGCGGAAACTCTAATAACGTTTCATTGGTTTGACTTAAGTTGGAAAGCAACGAATCACCACGAAGGTCAACCTTATCACTTGACTTAGATTGAAATCTAATCAACACCATCACTGGTTTTTCGATAGCTGGAAGCTCATTATTTGGCCTAACAGTTCCGGAAACTCTAATAACGTTTCATTGGTTTGACTTAAGTTGGAAAGCAACGAATCACCACGAAGGTCAACCTTATCACTTGATTGAGATTGAAATCTAATCAACACCATCACTGGTTTTTCGATAGCTGGAAGCTCATTATTTGGCCTAACAGTTCCGGAAACTCTAATAACGTTTCATTGGTTTGACTTAAGTTGGAAAGCCGCGAATCACCACGAAGGTCAACCTTATCACTTGACTGAGATTGAAATCTAATCAACACCATCACTGGTTTTTCGATAGCTGGAAGCTCATTATTTGGCCTAACAGTTCCGGAAACTCTAATAACGTTTCATTGGTTTGACTTAAGTTGGAAAGCAGCGAATCACCACGAAGGTCAACCTTATCACTTGACTGAGATTGAAATCTAATCAACACCATCACTGGTTTTTCGATAGCTGGAAGCTCATTATTTGGCCTAACAGTTCCGGAAACTCTAATAACGTTTCATTGGTTTGACTTAAGTTGGAAAGCAACGAATCACCACGAAGGTCAACCTTATCACTTGATTGAGATTGAAATCTAATCAACACCATCACTGGTTTTTCGATAGCTGGAAGCTCATTATTTGGCCTAACAGTTCCGGAAACTCTAATAACGTTTCATTGGTTTGACTTAAGTTGGAAAGCAGCGAATCACCACGAAGGTCAACCTTATCACTTGACTTAGATTGAAATCTAATCAACACCATCACTGGTTTTTCGATAGCTGGAAGCTCATTATTTGGCCTAACAGTTCCGGAAACTCTAATAACGTTTCATTGGTTTGACTTAAGTTGGAAAGCAGCGAATCACCACGAAGGTCAACCTTATCACTTGACTGAGATTGAAATCTAATCAACACCATCACTGGTTTTTCGATAGCTGGAAGCTCATTATTTGGCCTAACAGTTCCGGAAACTCTAATAACGTTTCATTGGTTTGACTTAAGTTGGAAAGCAACGAATCACCACGAAGGTCAACCTTATCACTTGACTGAGATTGAAATCTAATCAACACCATCACTGGTTTTTCGATAGCTGGAAGCTCATTATTTGGCCTAACAGTTCCGGAAACTCTAATAACGTTTCATTGGTTTGACTTAAGTTGGAAAGCAGCGAATCACCACGAAGGTCAACCTTATCACTTGACTGAGATTGAAATCTAATCAACACCATCACTGGTTTTTCGATAGCTGGAAGCTCATTATTTGGCCTAACAGTTCCGGAAACTCTAATAACGTTTCATTGGTTTGACTTAAGTTGGAAAGCAGCGAATCACCACGAAGGTCAACCTTATCACTTGACTGAGATTGAAATCTAATCAACACCATCACTGGTTTTTCGATAGCTGGAAGCTCATTATTTGGCCTAACAGTTCCGGAAACTCTAATAACGTTTCATTGGTTTGACTTAAGTTGGAAAGCAACGAATCACCACGAAGGTCAACCTTATCACTTGACTGAGATTGAAATCTAATCAACACCATCACTGGTTTTTCGATAGCTGGAAGCTCATTATTTGGCCTAACAGTTCCGGAAACTCTAATAACGTTTCATTGGTTTGACTTAAGTTGGAAAGCAGCGAATCACCACGAAGGTCAACCTTATCACTTGACTGAGATTGAAATCTAATCAACACCATCACTGGTTTTTCGATAGCTGGAAGCTCATTATTTGGCCTAACAGTTCCGGAAACTCTAATAACGTTTCATTGGTTTGACTTAAGTTGGAAAGCAGCGAATCACCACGAAGGTCAACCTTATCACTTGACTGAGATTGAAATCTAATCAACACCATCACTGGTTTTTCGATAGCTGGAAGCTCATTATTTGGCCTAACAGTTCCGGAAACTCTAATAACGTTTCATTGGTTTGACTTAAGTTGGAAAGCAGCGAATCACCACGAAGGTCAACCTTATCACTTGACTGAGATTGAAATCTAATCAACACCATCACTGGTTTTTCGATAGCTGGAAGCTCATTATTTGGCCTAACAGTTCCGGAAACTCTAATAACGTTTCATTGGTTTGACTTAAGTTGGAAAGCAACGAATCACCACGAAGGTCAACCTTATCACTTGACTGAGATTGAAATCTAATCAACACCATCACTGGTTTTTCGATAGCTGGAAGCTCATTATTTGGCCTAACAGTTCCGGAAACTCTAATAACGTTTCATTGGTTTGACTTAAGTTGGAAAGCAGCGAATCACCACGAAGGTCAACCTTATCACTTGACTGAGATTGAAATCTAATCAACACCATCACTGGTTTTTCGATAGCTGGAAGCTCATTATTTGGCCTAACAGTTCCGGAAACTCTAATAACGTTTCATTGGTTTGACTTAAGTTGGAAAGCAGCGAATCACCACGAAGGTCAACCTTATCACTTGACTGAGATTGAAATCTAATCAACACCATCACTGGTTTTTCGATAGCTGGAAGCTCATTATTTGGCCTAACAGTTCCGGAAACTCTAATAACGTTTCATTGGTTTGACTTAAGTTGGAAAGCAGCGAATCACCACGAAGGTCAACCTTATCACTTGACTGAGATTGAAATCTAATCAACACCATCACTGGTTTTTCGATAGCTGGAAGCTCATTATTTGGCCTAACAGTTCCGGAAACTCTAATAACGTTTCATTGGTTTGACTTAAGTTGGAAAGCAACGAATCACCACGAAGGTCAACCTTATCACTTGACTGAGATTGAAATCTAATCAACACCATCACTGGTTTTTCGATAGCTGGAAGCTCATTATTTGGCCTAACAGTTCCGGAAACTCTAATAACGTTTCATTGGTTTGACTTAAGTTGGAAAGCAGCGAATCACCACGAAGGTCAACCTTATCACTTGACTTAGATTGAAATCTAATCAACACCATCACTGGTTTTTCGATAGCTGGAAGCTCATTATTTGGCCTAACAGTTCCGGAAACTCTAATAACGTTTCATTGGTTTGACTTAAGTTGGAAAGCAACGAATCACCACGAAGGTCAACCTTATCACTTGACTGAGATTGAAATCTAATCAACACCATCACTGGTTTTTCGATAGCTGGAAGCTCATTATTTGGCCTAACAGTTCCGGAAACTCTAATAACGTTTCATTGGTTTGACTTAAGTTGGAAAGCAGCGAATCACCACGAAGGTCAACCTTATCACTTGACTGAGATTGAAATCTAATCAACACCATCACTGGTTTTTCGATAGCTGGAAGCTCATTATTTGGCCTAACAGTTCCGGAAACTCTAATAACGTTTCATTGGTTTGACTTAAGTTGGAAAGCAACGAATCACCACGAAGGTCAACCTTATCACTTGACTGAGATTGAAATCTAATCAACACCATCACTGGTTTTTCGATAGCTGGAAGCTCATTATTTGGCCTAACAGTTCCGGAAACTCTAATAACGTTTCATTGGTTTGACTTAAGTTGGAAAGCAGCGAATCACCACGAAGGTCAACCTTATCACTTGACTGAGATTGAAATCTAATCAACACCATCACTGGTTTTTCGATAGCTGGAAGCTCATTATTTGGCCTAACAGTTCCGGAAACTCTAATAACGTTTCATTGGTTTGACTTAAGTTGGAAAGCAACGAATCACCACGAAGGTCAACCTTATCACTTGACTGAGATTGAAATCTAATCAACACCATCACTGGTTTTTCGATAGCTGGAAGCTCATTATTTGGCCTAACAGTTCCGGAAACTCTAATAACGTTTCATTGGTTTGACTTAAGTTGGAAAGCAGCGAATCACCACGAAGGTCAACCTTATCACTTGACTGAGATTGAAATCTAATCAACACCATCACTGGTTTTTCGATAGCTGGAAGCTCATTATTTGGCCTAACAGTTCCGGAAACTCTAATAACGTTTCATTGGTTTGACTTAAGTTGGAAAGCAGCGAATCACCACGAAGGTCAACCTTATCACTTGACTGAGATTGAAATCTAATCAACACCATCACTGGTTTTTCGATAGCTGGAAGCTCATTATTTGGCCTAACAGTTCCGGAAACTCTAATAACGTTTCATTGGTTTGACTTAAGTTGGAAAGCAGCGAATCACCACGAAGGTCAACCTTATCACTTGACTGAGATTGAAATCTAATCAACACCATCACTGGTTTTTCGATAGCTGGAAGCTCATTATTTGGCCTAACAGTTCCGGAAACTCTAATAACGTTTCATTGGTTTGACTTAAGTTGGAAAGCAACGAATCACCACGAAGGTCAACCTTATCACTTGACTGAGATTGAAATCTAATCAACACCATCACTGGTTTTTCGATAGCTGGAAGCTCATTATTTGGCCTAACAGTTCCGGAAACTCTAATAACGTTTCATTGGTTTGACTTAAGTTGGAAAGCAGCGAATCACCACGAAGGTCAACCTTATCACTTGACTTAGATTGAAATCTAATCAACACCATCACTGGTTTTTCGATAGCTGGAAGCTCATTATTTGGCCTAACAGTTCCGGAAACTCTAATAACGTTTCATTGGTTTGACTTAAGTTGGAAAGCAGCGAATCACCACGAAGGTCAACCTTATCACTTGACTGAGATTGAAATCTAATCAACACCATCACTGGTTTTTCGATAGCTGGAAGCTCATTATTTGGCCTAACAGTTCCGGAAACTCTAATAACGTTTCATTGGTTTGACTTAAGTTGGAAAGCAGCGAATCACCACGAAGGTCAACCTTATCACTTGACTGAGATTGAAATCTAATCAACACCATCACTGGTTTTTCGATAGCTGGAAGCTCATTATTTGGCCTAACAGTTCCGGAAACTCTAATAACGTTTCATTGGTTTGACTTAAGTTGGAAAGCAGCGAATCACCACGAAGGTCAACCTTATCACTTGACTTGAGATTGAAATCTAATCAACACCATCACTGGTTTTTCGATAGCTGGAAGCTCATTATTTGGCCTAACAGTTCCGGAAACTCTAATAACGTTTCATTGGTTTGACTTAAGTTGGAAAGCAGCGAATCACCACGAAGGTCAACCTTATCACTTGACTGAGATTGAAATCTAATCAACACCATCACTGGTTTTTCGATAGCTGGAAGCTCATTATTTGGCCTAACAGTTCCGGAAACTCTAATAACGTTTCATTGGTTTGACTTAAGTTGGAAAGCAGCGAATCACCACGAAGGTCAACCTTATCACTTGACTGAGATTGAAATCTAATCAACACCATCACTGGTTTTTCGATAGCTGGAAGCTCATTATTTGGCCTAACAGTTCCGGAAACTCTAATAACGTTTCATTGGTTTGACTTAAGTTGGAAAGCAGCGAATCACCACGAAGGTCAACCTTATCACTTGACTGAGATTGAAATCTAATCAACACCATCACTGGTTTTTCGATAGCTGGAAGCTCATTATTTGGCCTAACAGTTCCGGAAACTCTAATAACGTTTCATTGGTTTGACTTAAGTTGGAAAGCAGCGAATCACCACGAAGGTCAACCTTATCACTTGACTTAGATTGAAATCTAATCAACACCATCACTGGTTTTTCGATAGCTGGAAGCTCATTATTTGGCCTAACAGTTCCGGAAACTCTAATAACGTTTCATTGGTTTGACTTAAGTTGGAAAGCAGCGAATCACCACGAAGGTCAACCTTATCACTTGACTGAGATTGAAATCTAATCAACACCATCACTGGTTTTTCGATAGCTGGAAGCTCATTATTTGGCCTAACAGTTCCGGAAACTCTAATAACGTTTCATTGGTTTGACTTAAGTTGGAAAGCAGCGAATCACCACGAAGGTCAACCTTATCACTTGACTGAGATTGAAATCTAATCAACACCATCACTGGTTTTTCGATAGCTGGAAGCTCATTATTTGGCCTAACAGTTCCGGAAACTCTAATAACGTTTCATTGGTTTGACTTAAGTTGGAAAGCAGCGAATCACCACGAAGGTCAACCTTATCACTTGACTGAGATTGAAATCTAATCAACACCATCACTGGTTTTTCGATAGCTGGAAGCTCATTATTTGGCCTAACAGTTCCGGAAACTCTAATAACGTTTCATTGGTTTGACTTAAGTTGGAAAGCAGCGAATCACCACGAAGGTCAACCTTATCACTTGACTTAGATTGAAATCTAATCAACACCATCACTGGTTTTTCGATAGCTGGAAGCTCATTATTTGGCCTAACAGTTCCGGAAACTCTAATAACGTTTCATTGGTTTGACTTAAGTTGGAAAGCAGCGAATCACCACGAAGGTCAACCTTATCACTTGACTGAGATTGAAATCTAATCAACACCATCACTGGTTTTTCGATAGCTGGAAGCTCATTATTTGGCCTAACAGTTCCGGAAACTCTAATAACGTTTCATTGGTTTGACTTAAGTTGGAAAGCAGCGAATCACCACGAAGGTCAACCTTATCACTTGACTGAGATTGAAATCTAATCAACACCATCACTGGTTTTTCGATAGCTGGAAGCTCATCATTTGGCCTAACAGTTCCGGAAACTCTAATAACGTTTCATTGGTTTGACTTAAGTTGGAAAGCAACGAATCACCACGAAGGTCAACCTTATCACTTGACCTGAGATTCAAATCTAATCAACACCATCACTGGTTTTTCGATAGCTGGAAGCTCATTATTTGGCCTAACAGTTCCGGAAACTCTAATAACGTTTCATTGGTTTGACTTAAGTTGGAAAGCAACGAATCACCACGAAGGTTAATCTTATTACTTGACTGGGATTCAAATCTAATCAACACCACCACTGGTTTTTCGATAGCTGAAAGCTCATCATTTGGCTTAACAGTTCCGGAAACTCTAATAACATTTAATTGGTTTGACTTAAGTTGGAAAGCAATGAATCACCACGAAGGTCAAACTTATCACTGGCCTGAGATTCAAATCTAATCAACACAATCACTGGTTTTTCGATAGCTGGAAGCTCATTATTTAGCCTAACAGTTCCGGAAACTCTAATAACCTTTCATTGGTTTGACTTAAGTTGGAAAGCAACGAATCACCACGAAGGTTAATCTTATTACTTGACTGGGATTCAAATCTAATCAACACCACCACTGGTTTTTCGATAGCTGAAAGCTCATCATTTGGCTTAACAGTTCCGGAAACTTATAACCTTTAATTGGTTTGACTTAAGTTGGAAAGCAATGAATCACCACGAAGGTCAAACTTATCACTGGCCTGAGATTCAAATCTAATCAACACAATCACTGGTTTTTCGATAGCTGGAAGCTCATTATTTAGCCTATCAGTTCCGGAAACTCTAATAACCTTTCATTGGTTTGACTTAAGTTGGAAAGCAACGAATCACCACGAAGGTTAATCTTATTACTTGACTGGGATTCAAATCTAATCAACACCACCACTGGTTTTTCGATAGCTGAAAGCTCATCATTTGGCTTAACAGTTCCGGAAACTTATAACCTTTAATTGGTTTGACTTAAGTTGGAAAGCAATGAATCACCACGAAGGTCAAACTTATCACTGGCCTGAGATTCAAATCTAATCAACACAATCACTGGTTTTTCGATAGCTGGAAGCTCATTATTTAGCCTAACAGTTCCGGAAACTCTAATAACCTTTCATTGGTTTGACTTAAGTTGGAAAGCAACGAATCACCACGAAGGTTAATCTTATTACTTGACTGGGATTCAAATCTAATCAACACCACCACTGGTTTTTCGATAGCTGAAAGCTCATCATTTGGCTTAACAGTTCCGGAAACTCTAATAACATTTAATTGGTTTGACTTAAGTTGGAAAGCAATGAATCACCACGAAGGTCAAACTTATCACTGGCCTGAGATTCAAATCTAATCAACACAATCACTGGTTTTTCGATAGCTGGAAGCTCATTATTTAGCCTAACAGTTCCGGAAACTCTAATAACCTTTCATTGGTTTGACTTAAGTTGGAAAGCAACGAATCACCACGAAGGTTAATCTTATTACTTGACTGGGATTCAAATCTAATCAACACAATCACTGGTTTTTCGATAGCTGGAAGCTCATTATTTAGCCTAACAGTTCCGGAAACTCTAATAACCTTTCATTGGTTTGACTTAAGTTGGAAAGCAACGAATCACCACGAAGGTTAATCTTATTACTTGACTGAGATTCAAATCTAATCAACACAATCACTGGTTTTTCGATAGCTGGAAGCTCATTATTTAGCCTAACAGTTCCGGAAACTCTAATAACCTTTCATTGGTTTGACTTAAGTTGGAAAGCAACGAATCACCACGAAGGTTAATCTTATTACTTGACTGGGATTCAAATCTAATCAACACCACCACTGGTTTTTCGATAGCTGAAAGCTCATCATTTGGCTTAACAGTTCCGGAAACTCTAATAACCTTTAATTGGTTTGACTTAAGTTGGAAAGCAATGAATCACCACGAAGGTCAAACTTATCACTGGCCTGAGATTCATATCTAATCAACACAATCACTGGTTTTTCGATAGCTGGAAGCTCATTATTTAGCCTAACAGTTCCGGAAACTCTAATAACCTTTCATTGGTTTGACTTAAGTTGGAAAGCAACGAATTACCACGAAGGTCAATCTTATTACTTGACTGGGATTCAAATCTAATCAACACCACCACTGGTTTTTCGATAGCTGAAAGCTCAAAATTTGGCTTAACAGTTCCGGAAACTTATAACCTTTAATTGGTTTGACTTAAGTAGGAAAGCAATGAATCACCACGAAGGTCAAACTTATCACTGGCCTGAGATTCAAATCTAATCAACACAATCACTGGTTTTTCGATAGCTGGAAGCTCATCATTTAGCCTAACAGTTCCGGAAACTCTAATAACTTTTCATTGGTTTGACTTAAATTGGAAAGCAACGAATCACCACGAAGGTCAACCTTATCACTTGACTGAGATTCAAATCTAATCAACACCATAACTGGTTTTTTGATAGATGGAAGCTCATCATTTGGCTTAACAGTTCCGGAAACTTATAACCTTTAATTGGTTTGACTTAAGTTGGAAAGCAATGAATCACCACGAAGTTCAAACTTATCACTGGCCTGAGATTCAAATCTAATCAACACAATCACTGGTTTTTCGATAGCTGGAAGCTCATCATTTAGCCTAACAGTTACGGAAACTCTAATAACTTTTCATTGGTTTGACTTAAATTGGAAAGCAACGAATCACCACGAAGGTCAACCTTATCACTTGACTGAGATTCAAATCTAATCAACACCATAACTGGTTTTTCGATAGATGGAAGCTCATCATTTGGCCTAACAGTTCCGGAAACTCTAATAACCTTTCATTAGTTTGACTTAAGTTGGAAAGCAACGAATCAACACGAAGGTCAAACTTATCACTGGACTGAGATTGAAATCTAATCAACACCATCACTGGTTTTTCGATAGCTGGAAGCTCATTATATTTGGCCTAACAATTCCGGAAACTCTAAAAACTTTTCATTGGTTTGACTTAAGTTGGAAAGCAACAAATCACCACGAAAGTAAACCTTATCACTTGTCTGAGATTCAAAATGACTAAGTGACTATCTCTGTTAATCTTTGGTCCACAGAAATAAATAATTTAAAACTTATCACAATTATTAACCAAGTCTTATTTTAAAGTATTTTTGTGTTAAAATGTAGGAAAATAAATAATGGGTTGTATTTTTCTACCATTTTAAGAAAAAAATCTATTATTTGAATTTTAAAAAAATATCTGAAAAATAAGGTTTTAACATTCTTATATCTAAAATAAAGTCACACTATTAATAAAGAATAGAAATTAAAAATGTATTCGTCTGAGAAAATTGTGAAAATTGCATCTAAAATCATTTCTTGTGTTTTGAAAAGAAAAATCCCAGTCACTCAAAAAATATATGTAACATTGATATTTTTTAATATCTCAAAAAGAATAAGAAATAATAAAATTTACCGCTAGTCAAAAGGAAAAATAAGAAATCATCAAATCAATCACAAAAAGAATGTGAATAAGTTAATACATTTTTCATAAAACAACATTCATATGCTGAATTTACATTGGTAACTATAGAATTCATTTCTGATTTTTAACAAAATATACATACTAATTACGAAAAATTTAATAAATTATAAATGTCTAGAAATGGAAAATTTTAATTTGAAATTGATTAATAACTTCACCTACCTTGGCTCTAGTATAAACAATTATTAGGAATAAAATTATATAGGTACTGTGTAAACTTTGCCGCTAATCAAGGACTTTTTATCAATAAAAATTTTTACGTACAAAATTAATTAAAATATATATAAAAAACAATCAGGCCAATAATCGTTTATAAATTCAAGACAGGGTCAAATTACAAGCAAAACAGACGAACATTTTTGTAGCAAAATGTCTTCCGAAATATTTTTGGAACTATAAGCGAATATGACTTGAGGTGATATCAATACAATTATAAATTAATGATGGTTATTCATGGAAGCACAGATGCCATTAAATTAAAATAAACTATTTGAAATTTACAGGTTGCATCTGCCAAATGAACCAATCTTTTTTTAACATCCATGGCCGTCAAAAAAGACTGGAATCTGACATAGAAGTAGAAGCAGGTTGAAATGGAGCGATTATACAGAGGAGGATTTAAAATTTTAAGAGTGACTCACTAGAGAATGATTGCTAAGTAAAAGAACAGAATTAAAAATGTTTCTTTAGTAGATTTGCTTTTCGTTTTCGTTTAGCTCAATAGCTTACGGTAGGTCGAGGCCTATTGGACCTATTTATGTCGAAAAAATATTTTTTGTATTATACGGATGGTATAATATTCAGTATTAAATTGTATACATATTGTTCTGATATTTGCATCAAAATACATGTAGATACAGAAGAATGGTTAGCTAAGACTCCAGTTTGATTATGCAAAGCTATAAAAGGATTAATGATATATATATATATATATATATATATATATATATATACATATAGATAGATAGATAGATTGATTGATTCTCGGAGGAACTATTAATGTATTATTTGGAAATAAAAATTAATAATATATGTTTCTACTCCTGATGAGAACTAAATATATTAATTTGATTGCAATGGAGAAAGGTCAATTAAAATTAGAATTAATTAATTAAAAAATCAATTACAATAGAGAACTGTCAATAATCAGTTGTTTATAAAAAATGTGAAAAGAACAAAAATTCTAGTAGACAGAAACGTTTTTGCTTGAAACTTTTTGTTAAAGATTTTAGAATAAAAATTTGTTTTAAGAACGAAAAAGTACTTCTTACAAAAGAGTAACGTAATATTAATAAAAAGTTTTCTGTGCTAACAACATTAATGAATATTACGTGATTCTCGTGTAACAATTAGTTTTAGGAGGAAAAAAATGTCAAACTGAAATGTAATTACACGCAGAAAAATGTTAAAATGAACTATAGCTTAGAAGCAGAGAAATGTTTTATTACTTTTTAACAAAGATATCCATGCGTTTAGTCGAAACATTTTCACGCGTATTTCACTTCCAAATAAACTAAAACTATACCCCTAAATTTAGCGCTCTGTTTTTTAAAACAAAGTTTGTAACTGGAAAATTAAAATTATTTCACTTAATTTAAGGTAACAAGGTTTCAGCAAATTCATTGGAACTAATTTTATATATTTTTTTTATCGTGAAACAGCTCCAAAGGTTACTCATGTGGCTGAGTGTAATAGACGAATTGTCTATTTAGCAAATAAATAGCTAAATTTCAGGTGTTAAATTTAGCAGTTTGCAGTTAAAATTCTTAGATCTAGTGTAGACTTTCTAACTTCCCGCAGAATCCACTTTAAATTAAAAGTCGTGATCAAATTAGTCCTAATGTACATAAGTTGACCTCTGAAGGACAAACCATGACCGAGTCGCTAAGCCGATATTGCAAAGAATGCTTAATAGATGAATGTGTGAGAGAGGGGGAAATACTGTGTTTTATTTTAGATACACACTTCAATTAGCGAATAATCGATGTCTATCACCAAAAAATCGAAGTCTATTAGCAAGAAATCGACATCTATCAGCAAAACATCGAGGTCTTTTAGAAAGAAATCGAGGACTATTTTGCAAAAAATCGAAGTCTATTTAGTAAAAAAGCGAAGTCTATCAGCAAAATATCGACGTCTATTAGCAAAAAATCGAAGTCTATTAGCAAGAAATAGACGCCTATCAGCAAAAAATCGACGTTTATTAGCAACAAATCTATGTCTATCAGCAAAATATCGAGGTCTATTAGCAAGGAATCGACATCTATCAACAAAAAATCGAAGTCTATTAGAAAAAAATCGATGTCTATGAGCAAAAAATTGACGTCTATTAGTGAAACATATTATGTATATTTGCTAAATAATGCCCAGTAAATAGCTTAATCTCTACGTCATTTTTGTTCTTTTTCCCTGGAACAAAAATTACTTAAAAACGAATTACTTAGAAACGAACAGAACTACTTGTTTGAGAATAGGTGACTGTTGTGAAGTTGTAAATAACATTGTTTTCGTTGAAAAAGTAATGAAGCGATATAAGGAAATAACACTTTTTAGAACAAAATTTAAAAATTATTTTCGGAATTTCTCTGCAAAAGCAGGAGAAAGATTTTTCAGTTTAACCTAACAATATTTTATACAAAAACTGGTAATCTATGTAAAAATTGGTTATTGGTAACTAGTTGGGTTGGGGTGGTTTTTAAATTTTAATGAACTGTTTTAAAATGGAAAGAAATTCTTTTTAGACTCGCAATTCAAATTCTATCGAAGACAATTAACCGCATTTAGAGTTACAAAAGTAATCTTTTTTAAAAACCAAAAAATTTAATAAAAAGTGAGGAAACAGAATTTATATGAGAAAATGAATTAAATCTATCCTAAAAGGACTAAATTGCGTATTCACAATATCATAAGATAAAATTTATTAGGTTTGACATATTTACAGCTTTTTATGTCACAATTGTAGATGCGGTTCATTGTTTAGGAAAAGTCTTTATTAATCTAGGTGGCTTTTCAACGGTACTGAACTTATAACAATGCGGTATCATAATAAAAGTCATTTAAAAAAAGATAATTTTTAAATTTTAATGAAATTTTCCTCTGGGGGAAAATTTATGTTAGTTTATTTTGCACGTTTATACACACAGTTTAACCGAATATATTATTATTTGTAAAAACATTTGGAAATATATTTCATTAAAAGAAAGGTTACTCATTTGATAGCAATAAATGTAATAAATTTAATCGTTAGATCCAAAAATTATAATTTATGGTTTGGTGAGAAAGTTTCTGTGATAAATTATATTGTTTTTGAGTCAATGAACAGTAAATTCATCAAATATCTTCCTACAAAAGAAAAATGCATGCATATAAAAATCTGAATTCTTTCTGAACAATTTAATAATAGATTGATTCGGAAAATTTCTTAAATCAAAAATGAATGAATATGAAAATCTGTTTACCTGGGTTAATGTTTTTTTAATTTTTATTTATTTATTTATTTATTTTACTTTTTTTTACATGCAACAGAATTATCTAAATTATTCTGTAAAAAGTTTTGTATAAAACTATAATATTCATTTGTTTGAAAGTATGAGAAATACAAGAGTTGAGAGAGAGAGAAACAGGATGTCATTTTCAACGAGTTTTTCAAGATTAGTAAATCCAAATTTATTAGAATATGTAATTACGCCTGGAAGTTATTTTCCCAATGCAATAAATTGGATTATTTATATTAAAATAATATTTTGATATTGAGATGCGCCCGTAATAGATTCTGAAGGAGAATATTCTAAAACGTTGTTATCAGAAATTTAGTATTACTGTTGACGGAAGAAAGTCCACGTGTTATTCAGTATGATTTTTTTCTTTACCTAGACATTGGGAAATTCCGTATAGATGTAGTTGCTAATTGAAATCTACTTCAGCTGGAATTAGATGTTTCCGTCAGTGCCAACTTTAAACCCCTTCCAACAGTTCGATTTTCCATTAATACTGAAATATGTTTTAATATCTTCAAGAAGTTTAAACTTCTGGATAAACCTTACAAAAATAAATTCCTGACTTTTTTAACGTTAGTTTACATAACTATTGCCACACACACAAAAGATGATTAAAAAAATATGGGATCGTTAGTGAAAGTTTGCAGGATTATTATCGGCATCCATTTTAAGCTTTTTGGAAAAACGAAAGAATTTTTTTTTTAATAAAAATTTAAGTTGATGCACATTTTTCTTTCTTTTTTTCTAATAATATATCACGTTACATTTATCGCATATTTTCCTAAAATCTTTATTCAAGAAAACACATTCATAATTTTTTTTTAAAAAAAAAAAACTAATTTAAAACTATTTCAAATATATTTATATACATTTATAAAAAAAATAAAAATAAAAATAGAAAAATAAAAACTGATAGGACATTTAATTTCCGTTTGATTCATTTTCATTAAATGATTCATGGTAAGTAATTCATTTGATTTAAGCTATAATTACAAGAAATATTTTAGTGAACCACATTTCTTATACAATAAAAAATTTCTTATGCTATAAGAATTTTTTATGCCACAGAATTAATCTGTGGATTAAATATGTAAATAATGTTTGATGGATGTTACGCTTTTGCTTTTTCCCGCCCATCTGCCTCATTAGATACTTGAGAGTTTTCATGGTTTTCTCCTTTGCGATTCGGGAATGTATTTCATTATACATGAAAATAATTCCGGAAGACATTATACACAGTAAACATTAAAATGCCTTGCAAAAATATTATGTGATGTCGAATCCATGTAATTATCAGATTATATTGTCATTTTAAAGATTATCTCAAAATAATATTATTGCAACCATAAAGTTCCGTATATAGTTTCTCATTTTCTTAATTTTTAATACGACTTAAAGTAAAAAAGTATTTAACTATCAATACTTTTAATAATTAAGTTGTTGTTACTAATGACACTTAGACAAGCCAAGCTCGCTATGCCTTGGCTATGCGAATTTAAGTCAGTAGGCTGCGTTTTTCGTTTAATCAGAGCACCACGAAGGGAAAATTACGACTTTGCTTTTCAAATTCACCGATAGATGGCACCACCAGAGGATCCACTCTTAATTTTAACATTCGTCTGAATGGGGAGGAAATTTTCTCCAAACCTTTACACCCATGGTAACTGCTCAACGACCGACTACATGACTTTCGATTCCACAGATTTCACGAGCACGTATATCGCATGTACAAGGGTGGGTCTTTGGCGGCATTGGGAATCGAACCCCGATCTTCTGGATGGAAGGCCAATCCCTCAACTACTAGGCTACCACGGCCGTTTTTTAATAACTATCACTGTATAAATCGCGTTGTTCGATAAACGTAACTATGTTGCCATGTTACTGCCTCGAGGCTCGATAATCTTAACTGTAAGTTTTTTTTATCTATTCATTTACAATAAAAGATACGCACTACAGTTAGAAGCTAAACTTTTCCGCATAACACCATGAGAGAAGGCCTTAGGCACATTCAGAAGGAAGTCAGTAAATGAATGGGAAAGTAAAAGGCTCTCTTTTTTGCTAAACTCGTTTCTTGCAAATAGTTTGACAGATCTTGAACATTATATTTTCCCTAGAATTTAATTTTAACATTTCAGAAAACAAATTTATCAAACAATTACTAACCACTCATTAATCAAGTTTATTTAATTTGTTTTCAGTGAAACAGAAGATGTTACTAGAGCTAGTTTTTCTTAATTAAAATTATTTATATGTGTACATATATACACGTATACACACATGCATACATACATATACTATTTTAATTATCAAGCTAAATTCTTATCATAACATTGAGCAAAAATGTAACAAATTGTCTGTTTGTTTTCATACTTTAAGAGTAGTATGCTCTGTATAATATATTATGAAATAAAACATTATATAAAGGTAAAGTAAACATAATATTATAAGTAAAACTTATTAAAGATTTTTAATGCTTAAAGTATATTTCTCATAAATACACCATTTGCGTTATGTAAATGTTTCAATGCAAAAATATGTTAAATATATATATATATTTTTAAAATCAAACTAAAAAGAAAATATTTAATCATTTTTTAAAAAAATACTTATTTAATATAATTAGTTTGGCATACCAAATATCAATCTTGTATCTAATCAATATGATTGTAGTTATTGGATTGACGATGTTGATGTGAAGCTGCATTCATTGATTGGTTGATATTTTTTAAATTGAAAAAACTGATGAAATGCAGAAATCACATGAGTCAGTCTATTTCTCATTTATTTTTAAAAATCTAATGGCGAATTTTCTTTTTTTGGTAATTTTGAGTACATATATTAGGTTATTAAATAAAAATTTTTAGTAATAATTAAATATATATATATATTTCCAATGATTGGACTGCGCAAAACGCAGCTAACCGAATCGTATATTTAAATTATGCTCAAGTGACAAGATCTGTACGTACCAGAGCAGGTATCTTTTCCTCCATAAAACGTTATTCCAGCTCGAACCATTATTGGTTAGATATATACCTGTTAACATTGATGATACTCAAAATAAAATTTCCAAACACATCTTTGGTATGAGTTTTCAAAATACTAACCTCAATGCAAGCTACTGTTATTATTATAATCAAAACATTTGAAATTGATTTAATCTATTTGTCTCTCTACAGAGATTTATAATTTAAAACAGGCTCCAAATCCCTTAAAAGCATTTAATCCTGAAATGGTAACTGAACAGAGAAGAGTTGAACTGAATTCTCCTGGGCACTCACCATGCAGCTGGCAGCTTCAAATCCCATTATCTGTAAGTAACAAATGGAGTGTCACTGTGACTTACGCATTAGACTGTGTTCTTCGAGGAGTAAAGGTCTTGGACTCGATCCCAGCCTCTTTGGTGAATGAGTGCTGGAATTTTGCTCCCTGAACCAATATTCGCTGGAGTAGATACTTGGAAATTTTCATTTTTTGCGACATGGAATTATCGGCCATTATCTTTGAAAAGTTCTCCCATGAGGCAATAAGAGGCAGATGTATAAATACATCAAAGTAGGTTAACGCTATAAACTATGCGTAATAAACCATGAGTATATATGAGTAACTATATGAGTATACATATATATAGAGAGAGATAGATAGATATAAAAAATTTAATGTGTCTTTGGGGTGTACTGGCTTCTTTTTAAGACTATGTTTTGGACTAGTGCAGAAAAACCAAACTTTGTACCAATGAGGTCAATACCCCCTGAAGAAGCTGGCCATGTTGGTACTTCGCTCCATTTTCGTTCCATTTTTCCTTTATTCTATTTTCTTTGAAACTTTAAACTATATATTGAACATTTTTCCATTTGTTTACTATATTTCGTATTTTCAATGTATTGTTTTCCATTTAGTATTTGATCATTATTCTCAATTTGGTTTTTGACTAATTTTATAAATATATTATTCTTTATTTGGTTTTTTCAATGTATTATTTATCTTCTAGTACTTGATTATTATTCTCAATTTGGTTTTTGACTAATTTTATAAATATATTATTCTTTATTTGGTTTTTTCAATGTAGTATTAATTCTAGTACTTGATTATTATTCTCAATTTGGTTTTTGACTAATTTTATAAATATATTATTATTCTTCATTTGGTTTTTGATTAATTTTATAAAAATGCACATATATATATATATATATATATATATATATATATATATATATATATATATATATATATATATATATATATATATATATATATATATAAATGCAAAATCAGTAGTATAGCTAAAAGCTCAAGAATACATAAAATATAAATGCAAAGTTAGACATATAACCAGAAGCACAAGAATACATAAAATTTTATGTTTTAATTTATTAAGCACTATTTGGCTAGTAGAGCATTGCTTATAAGAGTGAAGTAAGGCGTAGTTTTTATACTACAGAAGGGTCACCCAAGCCTTGAAGGTCTTATAAGAAGCTTGAAATGCCGTTAGTGTTTACACTTAGTTACTAATTTATATGTTTGGTGAGGTTCTTACAGATTTGGATTTGTAATTGGATGTGATTTAAATCTAATGATTATTTTGTATTTTAACGGCTTTGGATTTTGACTTGTATATATTGGATTGAATTCTACTTGCATATTTTTGAATTGGGTTTTGCTTATTTTCTTGTTTGATGCTTTGGTTTGATTTTTGGTATGGCTTTGGGGTGTGATGGCTTTTTTAAGACTTTGTCTTGGGCCATTGCAGAAAAGCCATAATTTGTGCCAATGTGGTTAACACCCCTGATGAAACTGGCCATATTGGTACTTTATTCCATTTATATTTATCTTTCTTTAAAGTGTTTTTCAATGTAATTCTTTTCATTGTATTTTTTCAATGTGTTATTTTCCATTTGATATTTCAATATATCGTTTTCCATTTAATATTTCAATGCTATAATATTTCAATGTGTTGTCTTCCATCTGATATTCTACTTTTGACATTTAATTTTTCAATGTATTATTTTCTATTTGGCATTTTTCATTGTATTTTATCTCATTATGTTATATTCTTTGCATACTTTATAAATTATACTATTAACTATATATATATATATATATATATATATATATATATATATATATATATATATATATATATATATATATATATATATGATAAAGCACACTGCGCATTATCATGCACATATAGTGCTTAATTTGTATTTTACTACAACTAATTAGTAAACTTGAAATTATATTTAAGAAGTTGAGGATGCTTATATGTTAAGGAAGAAATAAAAGAAAATAGCCGAATTGAAAACATTTGGATGTGGTTGCTGGTACTATCGGATTACTCATCATTCGCTTTGTTTCTTTAATGAGATTGAAAATTGACAATGCTTATGAAAACACTTTTATAATCATGCATACCATCGTATGTTCATTAGATTACACTCGACAATATTTATTTCGATTTAGAGTTTCGAAGATGAATAAGAATGTTAAAAATACTGGTCTAACGTTTTGAGTTTTCATTATTCATAAAATAGCAACCATAAGTAAACTCTCATAGCTTTTATTCATAAAATAAATATATATAATTTGTATTGTGGTTATTCTCCAATTTATCATTTGCTATTTTTCTGTGTTTGAAAATAGAATTTCATTTTTTAATATCATTAATTAAGTATACTGTACTTATCACATCTGCGTTGGCCATTTCACATTAGGAAATAATGAGTACAGTAGAAAAATACATATACAGTAGAAAATAAATATATACATATACATACATGAAACATAAGTACATTCTACTGTACTTATGTTTCATCTATTGTGAGTATTTTTATTTTTCTGCGTATATATTTATCTTTTCTGCACATATGTTTATTCTTGTAATACGAACACTCTTCGGGGGAATTGCTCGAAGATTTTTAGACATCTGTCCTTCGAGCTTGTCAGAAAAGAGTGTTCATTTTTGCATAGCTGACCATCTCCCTCCTGATGAAGACGTGGTCCCTATGCCTTCTTCTTGTCTTTTGCTTCATATACTTTAGTATCTTTTCTAATTTTATATTTCTGGTTTCAATTTTCTTCATTTTTTATCTTATTTATATAGGCAAATCTTTCTTTAGCTGCTTTTGCGCTGGCTGGATTTCCTATAATGTATTGTAGTTCCTACATTATATTTTCAGTATTGTTATTTATTACTTTATATTTATATATGTTTTTGCTTTATATTAATATATATATATATATATATTGCTTACTTCATACTTCATCAGGAATATTGTAACATTGGGAATAGGTTACAATAAGAGGAAATGGGGTGCAAAATACTATTTTTCAGCTGAATAATGAAAATAAATATCCAATTTATATTTTTCAGACTCCCGTTTCTAAGCATTTGTTCCGTGTTCTTACCACAAAAAAGTAGTTTTATTTTTATGTAAATATTATAATCCTTCATTAAGAATAGTAATTAAATATTTTCAGTAAACTAAATTCTTAACTAAGAAATAAACATATATTTTTTAAAAAAAACATACAAAAAAATTACAATTTATGTATATGCAATTTAATGTTTGCTTCATTAATGCAGAGCACTGTTTTTCTTTTTTTTAGCGCATTGTCCAAGTAAGTAGTGGAATGTTGTTCACTGTTGTCCTATATGTGCTTCATTAGATAATTAATTTCATTTTAGCATAATTATGCTTAAATTATAAAAATTATTAATTATAGTTAAAAAAAATTCCTCAAAATCAAAATTTCTTTTAAAAAATGAGCATGAAAATCCACAATCATTAAACACTTTAGAGGGAAACAAATGCAAGAAACTTATTTGGTTTAGTTTTTGTAAATTTTATGTATAATAATTGTTTTTAACCATATTTTTCACTGTGTTATTGGAGTCCTGCTTCTGTAAATCATAAATGCGATTCATTACATAATTGAATTTCGTATTAGCATAATACTGCTGAAATTATAAAAGATAATAAATATAGTTAAAAACTACCTTAAAAATCAAAGAAATTTGCTGGTTAAAAAGCATGAATATTGGAAAGAGAACCGCAAATTGAAAGCTGAAAGTTTCTAATACTTTTGTGGGCGTGTTTTTCGGGAATCCAGCCCCTGTTACGTCACCGGAGTACCATCCAATGAATGCAACCTTCTTAACGAGCGTGAATTGTAAGCCGGCGTTGTAACTCAGTGCCGCTTGTGGCTTTCAGCAGGTGAAGTCGAGTACCTGCAGCAGAACTTACTTTTGTTGTTCAGACTTTTCGATTATCGTCGGCACTTATTCGGCGAGTGTGAGTGGTTCGGCCCTGTTTTGTTTACTAGGGAGGACTGGTGTTAACTCATGTACCGTGGATAGCTGACAAGCAGATGCTGTCTAACACTTCTAACATCTTACAGATGTGCAGGTACTACTTTTCATTCTTTTAAACGAGTTAAGAGAACAACAGGTGTCTCATTGCATCACTAGCTAAAGGAGGAGCGAGAGCTATAATTTTCATTCGAATGTTATATAGCTTTTGTAATGTTTTATATTGTTCCTTTGTTACTTCAAGGTCTTGCATTTTTACTCTCAGAAAATTATATAAAGTACTTTTTTATGAATAAATTATATTTATATATTTTTTCATGGATAAAGTATGAATTTTAGACTTTAGAAGCTATTTTTCATAATTTTTTTCTTTTAAAAAAATTAGACATTGATACAGGTTTACTTAAAAAATTCAATATTTTTGGCAATAAAAAAATTAACGTTTGTTAAAATCGCAATCAAATTAATTCACAATAATCCTTCATCTTTAATCGTTTGAATTTGTTTATTTATAATTTATATTATTATTAGTTATTTTGTTAATTCCTCTCCCGAGTAGATATAAAATAAACATCATTGAAAAGCATGAATAATTAAAAGTTTCGAAAATGAATATCTACAATAATATTTATCATAAGGTATTGAATATTTTATTCCTCTATTTCAAACCACTAGAAATATTTTTTTAATGGCGTTAAAATTAAATTTGAAGTTTTGAAAATATTTTTTGTGAGAAATGTTGAAAATTTAACTTGCAATTTTTAGCTAAAAATTCTTGTTTGTTTCATTTTATGCTGAAATAATTGTGTGACAAATTTTTAAAATTATTTGAGTGGGTATAAAAATTTTTAAATGATTTTTTAGAGAGAATAGAAAATATTTACAAGCTGTATACAAAGACATAATTTCATACATACTTTCTATTTAAACCATAGTTCATTTCAAATGACATTTATCAAACGAGACTCATTTTTGTAGTTTTACTTAAAATTTTAATCTGCTTTTGGAATTCACCCCCCTTTTTATAAGTGTGAATGCAGATTATAGCTTTAATATCTCAATTTGTAGTGAGTGATAGGAAGTATTATTGATATAAAGAAAGTATTTGCAATTAAAATATTTGAATAAAAAGAATATTTCTATATTTTTGTACGTAGGATCATTTCTAAATATTTTGAACATGTTTAATTTTTGAAATTTTTTATGATAATAGTAATATATTTTAAAGTCAAGATATAAGATAAAAGCACTCTCTGTATGCAATTTTGTATATTCCTTAGATTGTAGAAAAGAATAATTTTGCAAACAATGCAATAAATAAGGAAACTTTTTTACTAAAGTTCCGAATTTTAATTCATTAAAATATCGCTAATAACTTTGATTAGCTGAAATAAATAAATCACTCAAAAGTATTCAAATTTTTTAAATTTAGTTATAATTCAGGTAAAAAATTAATTATTTTATTTTTTTCCCAGGACATACATAGCTAATATTTATTGCGATTAACAATAATTTAAGAATTAAAAATAATAAGAAATCAAATTATTTATTCCAAAGTTTTCCTTATAATATTCAAATAAAATTTTGTTCCTTGAATTGAATTTTCTTTTTTAGTTTGGTAAAAAAAGAAAGAAATATTTTAAGGAATTAATATAGAATTAAAAAGTTATATGTTATTATAACAACGTCGTTTGCAAAAATTAATATTTCCCACATTTTAAGAGTGATTTCAAAGTTGCTGAAAACATTTTCACCGCTTTTAATTTAATCTTTCTGTAAAATATAAATTTTTATCACTGTGAAATTTCTAAAATTGTGCTTCTTCCATTCATATTTGCTACTTACATTTTTCACACGTGTAGAAAAGTATGAAATAGAAAGGAAACAACAGAAACAAATATAAATAGTAAAAAATAAAGTCCTGTGATTTTTTTCCAATGTTATTTAATTTCCGATAAAAAGATTAAGAAAAAAAATTCATTTTAAATAAACTATTTTCCTTCTGGAATTTTAAACAAAAGTTAAATTTTAAAATTTTATTAAACTGAAAGAAAATCAATAAAAAATGTTCAGTTGAAAGAAAACTAACAAAGCATAAAAACAAAATATGCAAGAAATAAACGAGTATTAAAATGTCCAATAACATAAAACTGTGTTAAAGGAATATAAATAAGAGAAAGTTTATATATTTAAAATAAATTTTATCCATTTATCGGGGCAATTTTTAAATGATTCTTTTTTCTAAATTCAAGCTCAAGGCATTTGTTTGCGGCTCATTTCCTCTTCCTCATTCCATGGCGCCCTGTTACATTTAAGCTTAACCTGTTGCATGTAGTGAGGGGTGACCACCCCCCGCCCTTTGTCGTGCATGCGTGATTTCATGGTCCGCCGCGCGTGACATCTGCGGCGTCCTTTTCTTCTCCGCCCGCACTCCCTCGGGAAGCTCTTGGGCTTCCCCCACGCGCGCTCCGTCTCCTTCCCTCGGAGCATCCGTCCCCTCTCACATTGTGTCTGACGCGTTGGAATTGATCTCGAGAACTGCATCATTCCTTTGAATCCATAGACGGAAAATATGCAAAACGCTATCTTCTTATTTCGAAGCTTAAATTTATTTATCATAATGATAGGAATATGTATTTAATTGTACACTGTAATGTACACTGTGGAGATGTAAGGACATTTAGAAAATTATGATCAAATAAAATGAAATGTTAGTTCATGTTCATACTTATCTGAAGATCTTATGAGCATTACTTTATTATAATACGAATAATAAATAAATAAATTAAAACGGAAAAAATAATGTTTTCTATTCATCTAAATATAAAAGAAAAATTAAAATTAGTTTTTATTATCATAATTATCTTATTTATTAATAATTGATAAAAAAATTTATCAAGTATTCAAAAATGTTTAATTGTAATTCATACATATTAAAAAATGCCACTTTTAATATCATTAATAATTACATCTATCTATCTATCTATCTATCTATCTATCTATCTATCTATCTATCTATCTATATATATATATATATATATATATATATATATATATATATAGATAGATAGATATAATATAGATATAGATAGATAGATAGATAGATAGATACATATATTGTTTTCTCTAAATGAAAGTCATTTAATGTTAAATAAAAACACATTAAAATCTTAAAATTCTTTAGATTTTTCACAATTTCCTTTACTTCATATATTATCTTTTTAATATTCTCTATAACATTATTCTAATTATAAGAAGCATCAAGCAAGCCTCATTTTAGTAAATAATTTTATCTCCATTTGCTAACATTTTTAGCCCCCCTGATATCAATTTTGTTTGCATTGTCTTCCCTCTTTTGCACTAGTATGTTTTAAATGATAGAGTGAAATTGTTTATTTCATCAAAAATAAAAATGTGATTTTTACTTATGTTTATGAAATGATTAATTTTGTGCTAAATTAACATTTAATTCATGTTTTTTCAAAATATGATGGATAAAAAATAAAAATGAATATAATAAATTTCTCTTTACAAAAATAATAATAAATAAATAAAATAAATATATAAATAAAAAATAAAACAATAATAAATATATAAATAAAAAATTATATATAACTAAAAAATTTTAATTCTTTCTGAATACTAGATTTGTTTATCAAAAAATTTTAATTTTTCCCAAACTAAGTAGTCTATTTAAAATTGTTACTCACCGTAAATATTAAAAAAACTCAGAAAATAAAAAACTACTATGATTTTTAGCCCAAGGAAATATAATTAAAGAAAATAAAGTTAAAGAAAAATTGAAACTTTAGCTCTAAATTATAAATATGTGTGAAATTAATTTCTTAAAATATACTTGTATTGAAAATATAGATATTATTTTAATTATTTTTTACTGTGCATTTCTCACGTGAAGTATTGTAAAATTTATTTTACTTAATTAATTGATTAGGTATAAAATCATTTGAAATTTACATTTTACGCTAAAATGAAATTTGATGATATGCTATTTATAGTTACTTTTTATATTTAATTCTATTTTTAAAATATATTATGATTTTTGTACCATACATAATTGATTACATTTAACAGTTTATTAAATAAATATTTTTTTAAAAGATTATTATATATAGTATTCACCACTATAGATTCATAAGTACGTTTTAGTGTAATTTTAATAAAGAAAGTAATTTATTAATACAATTTTTATAGTCATGTATAACAAATTTACACATATATAATAAATAAAATATAAAACTTAATGAATAGAATAAAATAATGGCAGAAAGATTTTGCATATGCTACATTTTTAATAAAGCAATCTGTTTGCTTACTGAATCTATAATTGCTTCATTTTCCATTATCTTTTCAAAATTGATAATAATATCAATGCTTAGAAATGATTTCATTTTACATTGCAATATAATGTTTTTTTAAATACATTTTATTTTAAAAAACATTCTTTCGTGCAATATTTAAGTGGTAAATAAAAAAGTCATGATAAAGACAAAATATCAAGCATAGAAAAAGAAATAAATGTAATTTTAAGCTTTTGTAATTTTGTTCTTCATCTGTTAATCATCGATACTATCAAAACATTCCGGTAAATTTTTATACTTGACAGATTTAAAATTTTGTTAAAAACAGTTTTTAGCAAAATTGGATGCTTCTATTTTCATAACGTTTGTGGGTTTAAAAAGTTAATTTTTATGTTTAATACGTTATAATCAAACATTCAATTTTATATTTTATATCAATACTTAACTAAGTCAAAAATTTTATTGCCTTGTGTGCATTAGAAAATGTCAACAGCTAAATAATGAATGGAGGCATTATTTCGCCCTTTCTAAATGTTTTTAGACTACAACTAATTGCATTATTAATTTGCAAATCCCTTTTTTATACTCACTAAAAAATATGTGACATGAAATCTTTAAAATTTATTGATGCTTTTAAATTGTATGTTTCCCTTATAAATGTAATATAAAAATTCTTATTGTTTTGAAATTATTTTTAAAAAATGTAGCTATACGAAATTGAATAATGCTTCTAAAATGGTTTTTGCTGCGCATTAGTTTTGGTATTGTAAAGCTACCTCATTTGATATAAAATGTTTTAACCAAACCAAAATAAAAAGGTATTCGTTTTTATCTAAAGTTGCTTGTGCAAAACTTGTTTCTGTACAAAGCTTTCATGTTTACATTCGTGCTTCTGTATTGGCTATAAGACATTAAAAAATTTTCAGATTTTCAAATAAAAACAAAAAGTTTATTTTAAATAGGAAAAAATGATATTTGTAGTTTTTCTCGTAATCATAGAAATAATTGTTTTTATATATTCATTCAAACTGGTGCTTTTTCAATCAATTATGCTTCAGAAACTTTTACAAGACCTTCAACGTTTGTTTCATTTATCCTCCTACAAAATTTTCGATTTATTGTGAAATTGTGATTTTACGTTTTGTAAAATACTGCAAATTTATCATTCTTAAATAACATAAATATTACAACTCTTAAGCAATTTATAGAGATATGAGATTTAGTAATTCATTATCGATAGCTAGATAAATGCTTTTGATGATTGTTTGATTAAACTTTTTTTGTTTTTTGGGAAAATGAAAGACCTGTAAAAAAACTTTCACTTTTTCTCTGACAATATATATTTCTGAAGCATACTTTTCTGTTATTTTATACTAAAATTAGAGTATTCAATTACAAAACAGCATTTCAAATTTTTTTTTCATTACATAAATTAATTTATTTTAAAGGGTTCTTATATAGAAACGAAAACCTGGAATATTTAGTCAACACATAATTTAAAGCGAACTGAATTACTCAGCACAAGCTAAGAATTACAAAGGTATATTAATTTTTTCAACGAAATACATAAATATTTTTCCACTATGATGGAAAAAATTCTATTCGTATCGTGTTAGCAGTCATGTATCCACCACACAAAAGAGAAAGCTGCTATTTTCTGAATCAGGTGTGCCACCTGTTGCACAGTGTTTCTTCTTCATCAGCAGCAGGAGGGCTTGTAAAAGGTGCCAATTTAAGGGCGTTTGGAATCACTGATTTAAGGCTACTGTTTTTTTTCCGGCCAGTCAGGTGAAAGTATACAACTTTTGTACCAGCCACTTGCCGCTAATTCTTTGTTCGTATTTGAGTGTTTAGCTAGAGCAATCTTCTAAGTTTTGAATGGGGAAAAACGTAGCAGAAATGATTTTGAAATGCATTGTTAAACAGAAATCTTCAAATTAAGAAAGAAATTCATCTAATGGATAAAATTTCAAACTTTTTAGAGCAACTTGATACCATTCTGTTAGTTTGTTTACATTCAAAAGATAATAATATAAAATTTAATATATTGAAAATATAGCTATTCGTATGATTCTATACAGCAGTAGGAAAACTACTGTATCCAAAATATTCTATAGTTTTAGTTTTAAAAATAAACAATAAATTTTCATCTTATTTATAAGATTAGTTAAAATCTTGACTTTTGTCAAATGTTAAAAAATATATTTCTCAAAATGTGTGTATATTTAGAAATATCAAAGCTGTGTGCATTTTAAATTTAAAAGGAATTATTTGAATTTAAATTCAAATAATTCCTTTTAAATTTATAATTCCTATCAATTTTAAAATTACATTATTTAAAAATTATTTACAAATTAGTAGAAAATAAGATAAAAAAGATTAAGTTTAAAATATTTTATTTTATTTTACAAAAATTGAATCCCATCAAAAGTATCTTTTCTTAAATGAAAAAAGTTCCAATGAAAAGTGTTTTAGGATGTACATTATATTGTTTATTTAAAAGTAGTTTTCGAATTCTGAAATCTACTTAACCAGAAAAAGACATTTTATACAAGTTTAACTTCGCAACCACTGCGGTAAATTGCACACAAATATTGTTTTGTAAATAACTAAATGCAAATTTTCTGTTGCAACATTTGGCAATGTTTTCAAATGCAAATTTTAGTAATTCCCACTATGAAAAATCTCAAAAATTATTTTACATTATTTTATTATTTGATTATATCATTATCTGAGATATTTATTTTTTTAATAATGGATATTTTAGTAAAAAAATATTTTTGTTGTAAAAATTAAACACTGAAACGTTAGTCAGTATTAATAATTGTATTTACATTTTTTATTTGACGTTTCTTATTTTTAAAAGTTTACATATTATTTAGGGTAAGTATATCAAAGACTGTGTTTACTGAAAAATATGGAAACTAAAATCTTTCAGAATACGAATACAAGCAATAAAAATATAAATAAATAAATAAAATAAAAAATTTTATTTAAAAAATATTCTGTGAAAATTTGGAATTATTGAAGCAATAGATAACTTAATTTTTAAAGTATAAACAATAAAATTAAAGTGAATTAAATATATTCAATTGAAATCCTCAATATTCTAAAAATAGTTTCTTTCAATTTTTACATTATTAACAATAAAATAAAAAGATTTAAAATATTCAACGAATTAGAATGACAAATACCTTAAATAATATTTCTATCAACTTTTAACGCCTACAAAAATCTTATAATTGCAAATTTGTCCTTTTTAATTTGTTAAAAAATACAGTATTGAACTATTTTTTAATTCACTAACTTTGCATTTCTATAATCAACCTCAAATAAATTTCATTAATTTCTATAATCAACCTCCAGTATCTCATTTTGAATATGAAAATACAATTTATGGTTTATGCTATTATATTTTTTAAAAATTACTTATAGGGAATATTTTTTAGAAATGATATATAGGGAGCTAAAAAAGCATAATAATTTTACTATTTAAAAAGAATAAATGTTTATTTTAGAATTTTCATAAATTGTTCAAATTTTTAATTTCATGTTCTAGTTAATTTTCCACAGGAAAAATGCAAAATAGGGTCGTAGAATCTCAAGCAAATGAAATCAATTTGTAACTGTATGTAATTCGAATTTTTTTATTTTTTTAAATGTCGCACTCGAAAGCAAACGCTTTCACGGATTTAGTACGTAAAATTCTCCTATGGTAAAATGAAACGAAAATATATTTTTAGTCGTTGCTTTTTAAAATATGCGTAATATTAATGTATTTTTTTTTAAAAAAATCTTTATCTGCGGAACCCTATTATCATATGAGCTATATTCTTTTTTGCTATTATCAATTCTAATTTTCTATAAATACAAAATTCAAAAACAAAAATTAATATTGCAAATATTAATTGTTTTTGCTTATTAATTTTTGTTTCATTTTTTTACCAATGTATATCAATAGCATATTTTGAAAGTACACATCTCAAGATCGGAAATTGCTTATCAAATAAACAATGTTCAAATGTATCAAATAACACTGTAATGATTTTCATTAAAAAAGAAATATTAAATCGTATATGCAAATAATTATAAACTGAAAATCATTACTTTATTTAATATTTGAAAACAAGACGAAAAACGTGAAATGAAAAGGAATGCAGGCTGTTACTTGGCGTGAAAGTTTGTGAAATATATTTCCTCTCATTATAAGAAACTATAATCAATTACAATTAAAATTACTTAAGAACAATAATTTATTAGATTAATTATCGATAGAATTAGCTTAATATTAAAAATTAACTATAATTAAATAATTTTTCTTGTTTAGAAGATATATTATAATATTTTATTGAAGAAAATATATTTAACCATTTTAATTAAATCAACAATTTAAAACTAACTGTCTAAATGTTAACTCTGGGAAAAAATGGCATTAATTGGTTTCTGACGGTAATTTTTTTTAGTTTCTTATTAATGTATTACTGTAATATATTAAAAACATAATTTATCATTTCAATTAATTTAAAAATGTTGAAGAGAATAAAAAATAAGTCTGATAATTTATTTTAATTTGTAAAGCAAAGTAAATGAAATTAAATCCTTTATTTATTGCAAAGGCTAAATTTAGATTGCATCAATTCAAAAACCTATACAGTGTTTATACATATGAACAGTGTTGTATATTTTGTAAAGAAATAGCACCTGATTTAGGATTTGCATAAGTTGAAAATTGTATACAATAGAATATTTATTTTACATTAACTAGTAATATTGTGTATGCATCTCCTCAACATGCATACACTTACAATTCAATTTTCAGAATTAAAGGCTTTTGCCAAATTAATTGTTAGAAATTTTGCAGCATTTACTAATTTAATTGACTCCTCAACATTTACAGACCTATATGCTATTTCTCACAATTATGTTGCATTTAGCAATTATAAATATATTGCTTTAAGTTACCATCGGTTCATCAGAACTTTTTATTAGAATAGATATCTATCGATCTTTATTTGAGTTGATTAAGAATTACTTCTGTTGTTGTTGTTGCTTATGACACTTGGACAAGCCAAGCTCGCTATGCCTTTGGCAGTGCGATTTAAGTCAATAGGGAGCGTCTTTCGTTTGGATCAGAGCACCACGAAGGTGAAAGTACGACATTGCTCTTTTTAAGGTACCTCCTAATTTTGAACCACGGTCAGGTAACGAGGCCACACCTGATCTGGCACCCTCGTCTCCACATCCATGCCACACCAGGGGAAGGACTTATGACATCTCATATTAACGTGGACACGTCCAAAACCCACGGAGTTACAGCAATCCAGTGAAGGAGAGTCCACCGTGGTCACCCCCCAACCACTGCCCGCGGCAAATGATGTTTCACTTTACTGAGCTTACGGGAAGATACTGAGCCACTGGAGCTCTGAATTACTTCTATTAATGATAATCAAATTAAAATTCAGAATTTTATCTTAAAAGGAAATACAAAGCCAATACCATCCAATGAATTTCTTTCTTATTATTTCAATACAATGAAGGGTTCTCCCCTTTTTTTAAAATCTTTTAAAATGACCACTAATGTTTGTTTTTGGAAGGAATTTTCTCATGTAATGATCAAATGTATGCGAAATAAGTGGGAAAAATCCGGAAAGCATTCAAGCACGCACCTTAAAAATGCGCATGCGCAAGAGAGGGGTGCATCACACACATCTGCCTTTGTTCCAAAATGGCTGAGATTGAGAGTACCATCTTCATTACTCTTCATCAAGTATTTTATGCACTGAATTTTAAATTTAAATGTAAACAGCAATTAAAAATAACTGAACAATCTTACATGCATTTAAATGCTGAAGATTTTATTTAAATTAATTGTTTTTTGATTGTTTAATATGCAATGCTATATAAGCTGATTTAGAATTTATTTGAAAAGAAAACTCGAATCAATAATTAATTGCATCGAAGAATGCAACGATGTAATCTAGTTAGCGTTTGTCTTTTATCGCCTAATTGAATCTTAGTTTCTTGTATCAAATCAATTAACAAATAATGACTTGCCTCTCTCTTAGGAACTTTTATGTCGGTCGACTTTCAGCACGGTCTAATAATGCTCGTGACTCACGAAGTTCAAATATAAATATTTCATACAATTACAACCTTTTTTCTTTTCTAATACTTTCCATCTAAAATATACAAAATCCCAAATTTATTTTATTTTCAACTATTTTATAAATTGTGTTTTATTGTTTGCTACATTGCAATTAGTTATTTGCTGAATAGAATATCTGTCTTAAAACAACACGAATTTTTAGCTTTTTCTAATATTTAAAGATTAAACGTAATTTTCAAAAAGAAATATTTGATATATATATGCAGCTCTTTGTGAAAACTAGTTATTTTTTAATATAATGCAGCTGTAAATTATTTATATATATTAGGTGTAATTATAAAATCTAATTTTTTTATTGTGTGAATGCTTTTTTTTCTTTTCTTTCGCTGTAATGATATGTTAAAATAAAAGATTAATGATCGAGATAAATGTTTTACAATTAAATAAATATTACGCTTTAGGGGAAAATTAAATTTTTCAGACTTTAGAAGTTGTTAAAAATGAAATTCTATGTTACATTTAGTAATTTTAGTTAGAATTGAGGAGATACAAAGATCTTTTAGTGTTGTTATTTATTTCAATTATTTCATATTTTTGTATTCTTTTTAAGTAATAGCTGAAGAAAAAAGTTAAAAAAATACAAATTATTAAATATTAAGGGAAAATTAAATAACTAAAAATAAATATAAAAGTTGAAAGATGTTTTGAAATTTAATAACAAAAATTAAAATTTTTATATCTTTTTATGAAATAAAGAGAAAATATTATTTCAAATTTATCGTATAAATATAAATACATCTGCATGCTGTTGTAGGGGTTTTCATTGAACAAAAGTATGGAAGCCGTATCTTAAATTTGGCCAGCCAGGTTGGTTTTATGGGGTGTGCTGTTCCATTTTTCTAATTGAACCCTATTTTGCTGCGGAGTCCGACTTTCTCAGTACACACATGCCATAGGGACCCGTTTATAGGGTAGGCAACCATCCACAATACATTTATACAAGCAAAGGACAAAGACAGGATAGACAGAGAGAAAGTGCCCGAACCGGGATACGAACCCAGGACCTCCATACACGCAGTCAGGTACACTGACCGCAGGACAATTTGGGATGTTATGATCTTAAGAATTTAACTGTCGAGCACTGTTCGAGTCTTTTTATTCCTGTTTCCACAGTCACAATTGCCAATTTAACATATTCTCATTATCACGCAAAATATTAATACGAAAAATAGCGTTAGTTTCGGTACAAAATTAATATAAAAATATTTTTTTTAAAAAACGGATAGTTTTAGAGAAATCAAATTTATTGACTAAATAATACATACACATTAATGCGGACTTTATATTAATAATAAGAATAAGCAATCTATGAAGAATTATAATTCAGTAAATACTTTTTGAATAAAAATATTTAAAAACAATTATATAAAGAACTAATAGATAAAAGTTAAAACAATTATATTAAAAAAGATAAAAGTTACATCCTATAAAATAAATATAGCTATCAATCTATATCTATATCTATATCTATCTATCTATCTATCTATCTATCTATCTATATATATATATATATATATATATATATATATATATATATATATATATATATATATATATATATATATATATATATATATATATATATATATTTATATATATATATATATATATATATATGTACTGAAATTATTTAACAGGGAAAAAAACCTGAAAGATAAGTATATTATTTAAAATGCCAAAACAAAGGAGTAATAGCTAATTGAAAAAAAAAAACAATTTCAATGGAAAATAGAACAGTGACAAAGAAACATCAAAATGATGAAAGAAACCTGGAATAAAACTAAAGATTTCAGAAAAAAAATACGTGAATAAACTGTTCTTGAAACATTAACCTAATTGTAAAATAAAAAAAAGATAAAAGTTACATCCTATAAAATAAATACATCTATCTATCTATCTATGTATGTATATATATACTATATGTAATATATATATATATATATATATATATATATATATATATATATATATATATATATATATATATATATATATATATATATATATATATATATATACATACATTATATATATATGTATATGTATGTATGTATACATGTATATGTATATATATATATATATATATTATAATATATTATATATATAATGTATATATACATACATTATATATATATGTATATGTATGTAGGTATACATGTATATGTATACATATATATACATATATATATATACATATATATATATATATATATGTATATATATATATACATATATATATATACATATATATATATATATATATATATATATATATATATATATATATATATATATATATATATATATATATATATATATATATATATATATATATATACATGTATATGTATACATATATATATATATATATATATATATATATATATATATATATATATATATATATATATATATATATATATATGTATATATATATATACATATATATATATATATATATATATATATATATATATATATATATATATATATATATATATATGTATTACAATAAGTAATATGTTTTCAAAAGATTACATTTTGTAATGTTTATAATCACTTTTGAAAATGTTATTTAAAATTTTATTAATGTAATCTATGGTAAAACGAAACAAAAAAAAAGTTTAAAATATTTGGGAAATCCTTATTTGGAAATTTTCGATCATACTCCCCCTTAACGTAAATGAATTAATGAATTCCCAAAGGATGAGATAAAAAAAAAAAAGAAAAAAAAAAAAACTCCGGTTGATTAAGAAGAGGCATTGGGAAAGACGAAGGCATTGTGAGAAGCGTCTGAATTCTCGATGTAGACTGAATCTCTTTTTCTTGCTTTCTTGAATGATTTTTCACTCAATTTTGCCGAGGAAAGAGAGAAAAAGAAATAACAGATATATGGTAAGGTAGAGGAAGCATCCTCTTCTCTCCTCACCCTTTGGCGGGGGTGGGGTGGGCGGAGGGTATTTATGATTTTATAGTAGCGGGCAGTGACAAGCGGCGCTCTCTCGTATTCATGAGCCGGCAGCAGCAGACAAAGCGTCAATATTTTCTGTCGGCCGCGTAATTGTCCCCGAGGCAGATGCGCCATTGTTCGACAGAGGGAGCCTTAAGGCAGTCCGGTGCATTTTTTGTCTCTCGGACAATCGTTTGTTTCACCGATTCTCGGTAATGGAGCGGGCAGGACACAATCGTCGCTTTCGAAAATGTTGCCATTTCCTGTGTGCTCCCCCCTCTTTTATAAAATTTAGTGTGAAAGATGACCGCTGGAGTTTTTTTTTTATATTTTTATATCTGCGCTCGGAGTCAAATTCAAATAGAAGGAGGAATTTCTTTTCAAGAAAACTAGGAAAGGCCGCTTTGGTCTCTGTTTTGTGAGTGACGTTCATTTCAAATCTAAATTCTGAAATAAATACGAAAAAGAATTGAAGAATAGGAAACCTTTTTCATTGGATCGAAAATCAATTGAGTATAATTAGATTGCGCTGAATAAGCAATTGTTTTGACTTTATTCAAGCGAAATGAATTTAAATAACATCCCAATATAAGTTGAGAAAAAAAGTACAAAAAAGTTGGTTAGATTATAAATTTCCGAATTCTGATTTCTACCAGTCGCAAAACCCCCCAGTCCAACCGACCCCTTCGTCATTTTGAATAACTGTAGAAGGATCAGATAAGCTTCTATGCCTTTCTTTCCTTGCCATGTCACAACAAGGGAAATGCTGAATCCAACGGAAAATTTAACGTGCAGAGACCTTCTTTATCGCGAATAAAACCACGTAATGCATCTATTCATTAGAAATTGATCAAACAATAAAGTTATAAATTACGCGGTACAACCTTAAAATAAAATTCTATTTTTATGAAAAATGGCTAATAAATCCTGGAATGTGTTGTTTGAGGTGAATAAGATTTCAACCGTGGGAAAAGAATTCGGGAGGGGGGGTGGCCGCCGCCGGATAGGAAGATTCTTCTCCCCGTAATCGGGTCATGAAAAGAGAAGATGCGAGCGAGGGGTGGTGTTCGCGGTAAACCCATAAGTAACCCATCTTAATAGCGGATAGAATCACCAGGGTGTGGTGCGAAGAAACTGCTCTGTGGAGTGCCCACAAATGAAATAATCTAATACGTTGCGGCCGCTTTTTTTGAAATATTGGATGGAGAAAGGAGATATAAATAATACTTGTTTTCAAGATAACGATGAAGGGGTAAAAGAAATTTACTCATCAATTTTTAGTCATGTGTGATATTTTTCATATAAAAGGATTTTTTTTAATTGGTATGGTGTTTTATTTGTCATAACCCTCTGTCGCTCAGAGAATTCATAATACTTATTATAAATTCATATAAATAACTATCCATTCCTGATAGATGACTCTAAGAATAATTCTATTTTTAAAGTCACGAAAACTTTTTGATATAATTATATGTTCAATAACTATTTGACAAGTCCTACTGCTGTAGTTTCTATAAATTTATTTTTCTATTAACTAGAGCTTATTTTTTTACGATGCCGACCCACTTGTCTAGTGGTCAGCGTGCCTGACTACGGAAAAGGAGGTCCTGGGTTCGAATCCCGGTTCGGGCATGGATGTACTTTCTCTCTCTAATTATCCTGTCTTTGTCTTTTCCTTGTATGAATGAGTGTGGATGGTTGCCTACCCTATAAACGGGTTCCTATGGCATGTGTGTACTGAGGAAGTCGGACTCCACACCAAAATAGGGTTCAGTTGAAAAGTGGAGCAGCGCACTCTATGTTGCCAGCCTAGCTGGCACATGACAATGAATGAATTTTTCTTACGATAATACCTTTAAATTTCTTGGGATTCAAATTTATTTTATTCGAATATTACTTTGAATTGATATGAAATTAATATAAATATAATAATATATGAAATTTCATATTGTATTAACTAATATTTGTATTGAGACTCAAATAGTATATTTAATTCTCATGCTATTAATAGAGTAGAAAAGTCAGTAAAAACACAAGAATGAGAATCTCTTAAAATGCCGATTTATTTACACAGAAATGTGGATGTGTTCCAAGTAATTATAAATCGTATTTTATGATTTATATATTAATTTAAGAGTAGTAGATATGTTATTTATTACAAATTGTAGTTTCCCCTAAAATAATGCATATAAGCAGTAATTACGCATAGTATAAATTTTAGTTCTCAACAGTTTAGAAAAAATTAAAAACTAGCCATTTTGAATGCAATTCAACTATTAATTAGTAATTAGTAAACTATATATGCTATTATTATATAGAAAGTTTTATAAGTTACTGTTAAATTTAAATAAGGAAAATTTAATTTTCTGCAACTATCAAATTTATTCACAGACATTTTTCATAGTTCTATCTTTTCAGTCTTGATTATTGCGAGTCAATATAGCTTATTCTATTTCCTTTTCTCTTAATCATTTTACTATTCAGATATTAACGAATCATTTAATCAAAAATTTTAACATAAAGGTAGAAATTTAAAATTTTTATTATGAATCAAAGTAACTATATATGCTTTTCTCTTAATATGCAATTATATTTATAGAATATTTTAATGATAAGAAAATATAACGTATTATAGAAAATAAAAATATTTCAGTTAAAAAAAATATAAAATAAAAATTACTTACGTATAATTATTTTTCTCGTAAAATTGAAAAAATTTCATTTCAATTATTGAATTAAGGAAGAAAAGTTGTAATTATATTTTTAACTTTGTGAGGGGTATTTTTTAAATTACATCTAAAATTGAAATTAATATTCTGACGCAGTATTTCTATATTTCTTTCAAATATTTCACATTCTATTTTTGTATTACTCATTAGAAATACATATAAATTTGTATTGTTTATTTATATTACTTATATTATAAAATCTTTCCCATTATATTTCTTGCTTTGGCGTGACATTAGAGCAAAGTAATTTCAGAAATTTTCTGTTAACTAGGTATAAGCGATGTGTAATTAAATAAAGTTGATCTCATACCATTCATTTTCTGAATTCTTCTTTAAAATAAATCCAATTTGAGTGATTTTCCTAGATTTTATATTATTTGCCGCATAAATTTAGATTTTGAATGACTTGTTTTGTACAAAGATTTGCTCTTGGTGAGTTTATGTTTACCCGGGTACACAAATATCGATTCACCAATAGATATTCGGCAATTAGTTCACTGAAAATAATCGCTAATTATTTTTCACAATTTTTTTTTCAAATTTGTACCGAAAATTTAGAAATAAATATTAATTATATGAAAATTTTGCAAAATTCTTCACCAAAATATTTTAATTAATTAATAAATTTTCGGGTAATTTACTAAAACTATTTTTTAACAATTTTTTTCCTCTTAAATATTTCGATAAATAAATAAATTAAATGATTATCTCACATTCTCTCTTTCAGAGTGCGTGAAATCATCTAATTTAGTAAACGGTCCCTTTACGCACCTGTTGCATCTTCTCATTGTTCGGTAGCCACTGCTTCATTTTCTGCGAGGTGTGGCTCCAGACCACGTGGGATGACGCGTGCTCAACCGGAACTGTTTTTTTCTTCTGCTATTTTCATTCCTTAAACCGTTGTCCTCACTAATTTGATGTCCTCCACAGAGGACCCGCCCTGCTCTTTCGCCCACTATCGCATTAACATTCTGCTGCCAGTCAGACCTCGCCCCTGCAAATGGTTGGACTGCGATACTATCCTACCGTTTCTATTGAAACAGGGAATGAAGAAATTAATATATCATTATTTGGAGATTAAAAGATGGAAATTTCTCGTGTGTGATATCATTTATTTACTTTCTGCCATCTGTAAACACCACTTCACGCTTGATATAGCATGATACATACATGTAACTCTCCAAAGACAGATATTAATATCAAATAACAGATTCGCTCAGTTTTTTCTATCATTTTGTTTCCAGTTTTAAAGCACTTGCTTCCTATTTTATGGAACTAAAATCGTAAACGCCATTGAATAAAGTTAGTTATCTTTAATGGCTGAATTTTAGGAAATAAAATATTTATATTTAATTAATATTAAAATGGATCTCTGCAATTTCAAAAAATGTTTTCCTACATAAAAATCATATTTTTTCGCTAATGGTTATTTTTATGAGTAGTCAAAATTAAAATTTTGGGTTACTTAATTCATCTAACCTTTATCAGAATCACGTTAAAAAAGGCATAGTGATACGAAAGAAAAATATACACCACATTTTTAGGCTAATGTAATTTCATATAATTTTAGACTAATATCTTTTTATTGGCAGTATTGGTGACAAAAAATGAATTGAATGAAATATTAAATTATATAATTATTGCATACTTTATTCAATAAAACATTTTCCTACAGTTAAATTTTTTTACGTATGTTTGAAACAAAAAACAAAGAAATACTTCAAACAACAATGATATGATAACCTCATTAATATTTTATTGTTCTTCCGTTTTTTTTTTGATCACTTTAAAACTATGTAATATATATATATATATATATATATATATATATATATATATATATATATATATATATATATATATATATATATATATATATATATATATATATAATTAAAAAGATAAATTTGATTATTATTCTCCATCTAATATTTGATTATTAATTTTATAAAAGTGTACTATTAATTATATTTAATTAATTCTATTTTAGCTGCTTTTGTGCGCTGAATATATTCCTAAACATAAGTGTTTTATCTATTTTTGTATCTTTCAATTTTCGCTTATTATATTTCTAAACTTGCTTTAAATCTATCTATCTATCTATCTATCTATCTATCTATCTATCTATCTATCTATCTATATATATATATATATATATATATATATATATATATATATATATATATATATATATATATATATATATATATATATATATATATATATATATATATATATATATATATATATATATATATATATATATATATATATATATATATATATATATATATTGTCCCCATAGATGATTCGTCTTTTCGATTGAATAGTTTTTTGTAAACATCATTTGTGCACGAGAGAATTATTTTTTAATTTAAACAGCTCTCTTATTTATCTTCTGCAATGATAATTTCGCAAAAACATGGTTTGGTTTAGACCTATTTTTTTTTTCACTAAATTAACACTACTTCATTATTTTCCCTTCAGGAATTTAGGAAGAACATTATTGAGAGAAAGAAAGTGTCGAATTCCGATGATCTAAATTCCAGGATTTCAAATGCAAGAGCTTTAACATGCTCTTACTTGTGAAGACAGTCGTATTCACATTTTGTGTGCAACGGAAATCACACACATGGAAATACATTGCTAATGCCTCTACCAATTTGCGAATCTATCTAATCATGCATTTAAATGCATCTTCATTATTTTAGGAATGATTGAAATTGAAAATGTGTCTGGACCGTTTCTATAGTGGAAAGCAAAATCAGCGAATGTCTTTGAATAAAAGCGTTATGAGAAGTTAGCGCAACTGAAAAGAAAGGGTGCGAATGAAGTTGAAGAGCTCATCCGAGATACAAACGAGAGACAGGTAAAGGCCGGCGTGGGTAAAGTGGTCACTTGTACTCCATTGTTTTCTCGGTCTTACGAGGTCATTCTCCAGTATTTGATGAGGTCCTCTCTTCTCTTCTACACACGCAATGATCACTTGAGGGTGTATAAGAAGACACCTTCATTCGATTCTTTTCTCGCGCATATTACTCTAAAACTTAGGTTTTCAAACTTTTTCGAGTCCTTTTATAGGGGCCCTTATATCAACCCCTTTTAAAGCGATAACTCTCTTTATCAACTCCTTCACAATTTTTTTCTTTACTGTACATCATGAATGGTCAGCGTGTCTGACTGCGGATAGGGAGGTCCTGGGTTCGAATCCCTGTTTGGGCATGGATGTACTATCTCTATCTATCCTGTCTTTGTCCTTTCCTTGTATGAATGAGGTGTGAATGGTTGCCTACCCTATAAACGGGTCCCTATGGCATGTGTGTACTGAGGAAGTCGGACTCCACACCAAAATAGGGTTCAATTGGAAAAGTGGAGCAGCGCACCCCATATTGCCAGCCTGACTGGCACACGACAACAACAACATCATGAAACATTATTATTTACAATATAAATAATTACATTTAAAGCACTGAAATATTTCCGTTTGAATATTTTATTATCTTTGCATTATTTTCGTTTCTGACTTCAGAAAAAAATTATTATAAGATATCATACGACAATTACACACGAGTTTAATTCCATTGAATGGGATGGTTGTTATTCGTATGCTGATGCAATTTTTTAATACTGAGTTTGAAAAATGTTCCCTTTTACCCTAAAAAAAACTAATATAATAGATAAAAAAATAAAAATAAACTTTTGGAATTCGAAAAAAAGTAACAGTTTCTGACTGGCTGCATCAGGAGGGCCCATGTACAAGCTTAAAATCCGATGGATTTCTCTAGTTCTGCAGTATGTTAATATACACAAATAAAAAATCTACATCTTTTATTTTATATATTTAGTATATGCAAGTATATATGTGATATTTGACATACTCAAGAATATATGATATTCTATTTTAGATACTTAGATTACTATGCTGATTTGTATGTATACATATTAAAACGAATATTATTATTAATAAGCAAATAATGTTTTTAAAGATGAAAACAAATTTTAAAACAAAATTTTTTCTCATTAAACCTTAATAGACTAAAAACTAAACTCTATGGCATGAAAGCCCATGTGGGCCAAGGCCTACAGTGCCCATCTCTGATTTCCTGACTGGAAGGCTGTGGGGTGCGAAGCATATGTCCCAATTAGGTGGTCGGCCTAACGCAAAATCCCCCGTGCTTAGTTCCCAAGCATATTTGGTACTCAGTTTATCGATCTACTTAGCCCACCCCGAAGTTCGAACCTCGGACATGTGCCTTGAGAGCGTAAAACGCAACCACTGAGCCACCGGGCTTCTTAATGGAACCCTAGAACGCTATATTTAAACTCTAGTTGACTCCAGGTAATGATGCATTTGGACACAATTCTGATTCCTTGATAGACGAAACTTAAGTATCCTTCTTATAAATTAATTAAAAATTTTATTAGTAATTTTTTCTACACGTCAAAAAAACTCATTAAACGCATCAAAATAAAATTTTATAATAAGTTAAAATCTGTTTGTTATTTTTCATCAGTTAAAATATATATTTATATAAGCTAATTTCTTCCTTATTTTTTGTATTAAAAGTAAGTAATATTAGTAAACAAATATGGTGATAATAACATAATATTATTGAAATTATAGAGTTAGAAATTGCATTGGCTCAGTTTGGTATTTTTTGGTGTTATTTATATTTTTTGCGTCCACTTCTTTCCAGATATTGAACATGTCTTACAAAATTACCCACTTTATCGTGGAAAATAGTTTTTAAATATTAAGAAGCAAATATTATGCTTCAAAAATAATAAAAAATGTTATGTGTAAAATTAGGTTGTTTTACAAGATTTTGTATTATTTTGATTAGATTTTGTATTACTTTAAGATTTATTGCAAAATACTAGTCTAATGAATATTCAAGAATTCTCGCATATTTTTATATTGCATGACTTGATTTTTTTTATTTTAATCTTGTAAAAAATTTTTGATAGTTTTTCGTTAAAATTTAAAAAAATGATAAATTTTAAAGTACAGGATAATTTATTCCATTTTCAGCTTTTTATGATATTTGCAAGTAAAAATAAAATATAATATTATTACTTTGCGAATATATATTTTGTGGTACAGTATTATATTTATTATTTTTTTTCATTTTTGTTCATTATAGAAAATAATTTTATGAAACCTCTTTCTAAGAAATAGACACATATAATTTACACTCCTTAATGCTGAATTAATTTTAAAGCAATGGAAAATTTTTAATACTGAATCTTTGATTTCAAAAATGAAATTTTAAAATACTTTTTGTTACATAAAAATTTGTAAAAGAAGAAAAGAAATACCTGGGAATAAAATAGCTACTTTTTTGATATAAAAAATTGCAATGAATCAAATCACATATAAAATTTCATATAGTTTTTTCAAGTAATGAAATTTCTTAGCAACTCCATTCCTGGACAAAATTCTTGAGTGAGAAACTGTGTATTCGAAAGGAAAATGGTAGTTCAGTTCAAAATCAGAGACTATTTTCGATTTGATACTCCCTGAATGGGTCGTAAGGGATATAATACTAATAACATATTATATAATAATATTAAAAATGTATAATATAATAAATATTTTACACAAAATGGAATGTCTCAATATTACTCAAAATATTTCCCGGTTTGGGAGCTTGAAGCAGGTATTTTTTAGCGTTGAGAACATTTATGAAAATAGGGAAGACAGTTATCTGTTTCAGTAATAGAGTATAAAACAGGATAAGTAAAGGTTCTTAAGAGACAACTTGCTCTAAATCTCTAACAGGAAATGCCGTATGCTCCAGTATGATAACGAGTGTGACGATTCACTCTGAATTAATAGAATAGAATTATTGTTGTTGTCGTGTGCCAGCCAGGCGGGCAATATGGGGTGCGCTGCTCCACTTTTCCAACTGAACCCTATTATGATGTGGAGTCCGACTTCTTCAGTACACACATGCCATAGGGACTCGTTTATAGGGTAGGCAACCATTCACATCTCATTCATACAAGGTAAGGACAAAGACAGGATATAGATAGAGAGAGAAAGTACATCCATGACCGAACTGGGATTCGAACCCAGGACCTCCCTATCCGCAGTCAGACACGCTGACCACTATACAAGTTGGGCGGCAATAGAATTATTATAAATAAGAATAGAATTAATCTTACGCTTTCGCTCTCCCACTATGATCATCGAATTTAACACAAGGGCTCATGTTAAATTCAAAATCTTAACCCTATTGTAATGATAAAAATGAAAAATAAAACACATATTGAAAAGCAAACCATTACTAGGTATATAATTTCGAGTTCATTATACTAAAAATTACTCTCGTGCTCTAAGACAGTCGTGATGATATTTATTTCAAAATTATTTTAAAATTTGAAAAAGCAATTGTTAAGTGATACATGATTTTGAATTTTACAAAGAAACAGTGAAAGTTCACGTAATAAGAAACAAAGTACGAAAGAACTTTTTCCAAATTTCTTACGCGTCACAGCACATGTTCTGAGGGTTAATTAAAGGCTGTAGTGAATTTCGATCCGACCATAGCCTTATGTTTCACGGCAATGATGGAATATTTAAGTACACTCAATATTGTTAGTGACGCCGTGAGTAAACATTGTCTTTCAACTACCAACAGAAGAAACATTCTACAAAGTATAAGGTTAGAACATTTAAAGAGAAATCTGAATAGCGTGAAATGTTTACTGTTTGCCAGTCATTTTGCAAACTGCTAGCATTCTTCCGTAAGATGGCTCTAAAATTAGCCATAACATAAGCAAAACTGAAAAATATCTCCATTTCATTGGTTATTAGTACAGGGTGACAACTTCATCCTGTTGACAAAAAAATACTGTATTAAACTAAAAATATGGAATTTATTTTCAAAAAACAAGCTTTACTTAAGTCATTTGTTACTTTGATACAACATATTTAAGAATTTCCAAAATGCCCCAATTGGGCATCGATACAGAGCCTTAAGCGTCGCGCAAAATTTTCTGCAATGGGCCGCAGTTCATCAGGCCTTCATTTAGCCCATTCCTTCTTAAGAGTAGCCTTTATGCATTCCAGACTTCGATGTGGCTTAGAGCATACTCTTGATTGCAGAATAGACCAGACACTCTAGTCCACTGGGTTTAAGTCAGGTGAATAGGGGGGCCACATTCCCACAATCTGAATTTGTTTTAATCCAGCTTCAAATAAAGCAATTATTTGCCGTCGTTGGTTTGGCATATTATTTCAAACAGGAAATAAAAACTAGCTATTTGTTTTACTAACATTAAGACCTCTTAAGCAAATGAAATTTTCATAAAAAGGGATGGATGTGAATTAAACCAATCAAAAGCAGTACAATTTTGTCAACTGTATAAAGTTGTCACCCTGTATTAAAGAATAGGCACTGTATATTTGAACTCACGTGAACACAAAATACGATGAATCACTTATAATCATCAGGAAGAATCGATTTTTTCAATGAATTAATTAGCCTGTGCAATGCAATTGTATTAAATATCTTAACAACAAATACATATTTTAACAGAAGTTTTTATCACATTCATTCTATTCAATTTATAAACTTTAAAATGCAATTTCTAGTGAGATGTAATGCTGTTTTTTCTCAAATATATAGACATAAGAATGTGTTGGCAACACAGTAATTAATATAAAAATCATTGGTATGTTGGGTAATTTTGTCTTATCTCAAATACTCAGTATATATTTTAAATATTCGGAATTTAAATATTTAAATATTCGGAAATTGGAATGGGACCATTTTCTTAAAAAAATCATGTTTAAGAAAAAACAAATATAAGTCGTTTAAATCGAGATATCACTTTGCAGAAAGTTATGGAATTATAATAACTAAAAATTTAATTATAAGTAATACAAATTCTTCTTCTGTTAACTTTAAAAATGCTTTATTTATGTCTGATATTATATAAGATTAGATTTATAATATCATGAAAGCTGTGAGGGAAAATGAACAATAATGCACATTTCATTTTTATATTTAGGGATATTTTATTTAAATTTTTGTCTGGAAAGTGTTCATCTTTTTATTAGTAAAAATTCTTAATTAGTATCACTGGAACGCCATGAACACACACATCAACAATTTTAGAATGAATGAATAATTAAAATCAACACTGTGGAATATCTTATACATGAATCTGATTTGTCAAAACAATAGAATTATAATTTAAAATGTTAAATTAAAATTTTCAAAACTTTTCTTGATGCAAAAATATAATTATTTTTTCGTTGTATTGTGCTGTTATAAAAATGCATTTCATTTTGTGTTTTTTAACAAAAAATTACAAACAGAGTTTTTAAGAATTAAGTAGCATATCTGATCACTTATGACAATGACAAGGAACATTTGCAACAGTTGCAGTTAACATAGAATATAAGGTCTCCCAGTCAATTTGAACAAAATAGCAATGGTCTCATCTTTAGCAGGTACAAATAAATAAGTAAAAGATCCTTTAAGAAGTGTGGGCGAATTTCTGATTTTTCTTGCACCGACATCCGGTGGCCTAGATCGGTTAAAGATCAATTCGCCACCCACAAAATCTGGGATTAATCTCAGCGAGTCCATTGTTTGGAGCCATTATCTATCGATGTGTACCCATTCATCGCTGCTTTGTTTCGTTCCTGGTAATGGCTGCCCGCCGAGCTCCTGCAGTTTTGTGACTTTAAATAGATGCTTCCGCATCGTTTTGCTTCTTATGTAGGGTCAAGATGGACTCATCTGTCATGCTTCGTATCGATTTTTTTGATCGCCTAATTTTTATGTTTCTTTTAACAATGCATGAAAAATTCAAATAATATTATTGTTAACATCTTCATTTACAAAGAATTCACTATCATTGACTTACGTATTGACATTAATTTTTTATTATTTAATAAAACAAACTTAAGATATCGTGTGGTTGAACAAAATAAGCTTGTCTTTGAACCGTGTAAAATTTAATTATATTGCGTTTTAGGAAGGTAATGGATTTTAACTATATTTACAGCTTTTTTTCCAACGGCGGGCACTTGAGGGTTGAACCCTATGCCACAACAAGGCCAGAAAGTGCTACTCATGTGTCGTTACCCAGTGGACACCTGTGAACCAAGTCACGGAGGCGAGTAGCATTACCCGCGTCATACCACCACATACCCGTTTATAGGGTGGGCCACATTCATATATCATCACGGGAGAAAGGATAGAGAAACACAGAGAGAACAGAGAAAGAAGTAACATCCATGCCCGAACCGGGATTCGAGCACAGGACCCACAGCTCAGGAGTCAGGAGCGCTAACCACTCAGCCATCGGTCGGCATTTACAGCTTTCTAAATCTACTGAAATTCCTATTATTGTTGTTGTCGTGTGCCAGCTTAGCTGGCACACGACAACTGAGATTCAGACTTAGAATTTGGGTAGTTAGCTATTGAAACAAAACTAGTAATTCAACGAAAGTGGTCATTATCTTTAAAATTAATAAATACTATTGTTGCTGTTGCCGTGTGCCAGCTAGGCAGGCGCTGCTACACTTTTCCAACTGAACCCTATTTTGGTGAGGAGTCCGACTTCCTCAGTACACACATGCCATAGGGACCCGTTTATAGGGTAGGCAACCCTTCACAACCCATTCATATAAGGAAAAGACAAAGACAAGATACATAGGGAAAGGACGTACATCCATGTCCGAAACGGGATTCGAACGCAGGACCTCCCTATCCGCAGTCAGGCACGCTGACCATTAGACAGAGTGGGTGGCTATTCCTTTATATTTTGCTTAAGAATTAATATTCTAATAAACTAAATTCCATGGTACGACAGCCCATGTGGGCCAAGGCCTACAGTGCCCATAACTGTTTTCATGACCAAGGGCCCTGAGGTGCGAAGCATATGTCCCAGTTAGGTGGTCAGCCTAACGTAAGACCCCCAGTGTTTAGTTCCCAAGCATGCTTGGTACTCAGTGAATCAACCTACTGAAAGGATGAAAGGCTGAGTCAACTTTGCCCAGCCTGAGGATCGAACCTCGGACCTGTGTCATGGAAGCGTGAAACTCTGCCACTAAGCCACCGGGCTTGGAATTAATATTCTATCAACTGTAATTTCTATAATATTTGTTTTAAATTACAGTTTTATAAAAAAATTTCGCTTAGAATTGATAGTATATATTTAATTATTTTTATTGAGTGTTTTATAAAATTATGTGTGTAAAAAAAGTATCAAAAAAAGTATCATTTAAAGTATCAAAGAAAATTTTTCTTTAATGACATTCAACTTTATTAGCTTACATATGCTGTTTCTTTCTTAGAGTTATGGATGTTAACGAAGGAAATTTATCTTACTTTCAATGCAGAAATTCTACGGAGCTCAATTATCTTAATATCAAAAACAAGAAAAAATCATTTGAAAGTTTGGTGTACGTCCTGCTAGACAGATAATCCTTTTGCACATCATTAGTTTCAGGGAATGAAAGGAAAGAAAAACTCCCATCAAAAGACAGGAATTCTTTCGTCGATTAAAAAATACCACCTACAATTCTCTCATATCCAGTTATAAAAGAAGTAAACTCTCGAAAAATAACAACTGCAAAAAGTAGCCAAAACCCAATGTATAAAAGGAGGAAAGGCAAACTTGGTAAAGAAGGGTAGGGTCACTATACACTGGAGAAGAAGGAAAAAAAGAGTCATTTCCTAATTGCAGGTGTGGGTTTGATCAAATGAAGGAGTCCTGGCGAAATGAGGTCCCCCTTTTTCCCGTAATAATGAAACGTCTATTGTTCGTCGGTAATGTGATGGTCGCAGCCGTAAAAAGACATCAGCCAAGTCGGTAATAACTAGAGCGACTTTCCATAGAGCCTCATCCTTAATGATAACGTAGCTGGTTGTTCGGCCCGACGAAGATTGGCACCTCGGCTGCCTTTTTTTTCTTCCTCCCATTCGTATTTGCTTTGTTGGCTTGTTTCGGCCAACTTCTGCTGTTGAGCGAGTTTCTTGGCTCGCTGAATGCGTATTTATTTCCTTCGGCATGAGACACATTTGCAGAAAAGTTCAAGAAAGAAAACTACATTTCTTTTTAAATAACCTCTGCCTTTTCTTTTAATATTTTAGTCTCAATGGCCTATGTGAAATATTTAAAAATTCCTAAATAATGCTTCGCGTTTAATGCTAATTTTGAATAATTCTTAGGGAATGAAACGTTTGTGTTGGCGCTTGTTTTAGTTACGGACACTTTTTACACACGAGATCTGACTCAACTCTTAAAGTAAACTCCAAAGCTCTACAAACATTTTCGTGGTAGGAATCAAACCCATAGATTGTTCAATTGAAAAGCAACCATAGCTTATGTTTACTTGTTTGGGTTTTGAAATTTTGCAGTTTTCAAGGATGATGAATAATGATCGTTCTCTTGCTTTAAAATGTGAAAATTCCCTCTGAAAATGTCGCTCCACGCGATTAATTTTCCACAATTTTATTAATGAATGTCTGATGATCGCTTGTGAAAATGTGTGTGTTTCTAAAATTAGTGGGTGAACGTTTTAAACATTATCGTCTGGAAAGCTATGCAAATACTGTTCTTTATGTGTCCAATAAAGAGTTTTTTTCTTACACCAGAAGTCATACTTTGTTTTTTGTATTTTTCACGTTGTTGTTTTCCTATAAAAATATAAAAATAAGGTGTGTAAGATATTATACAAAGAGTAATTTATTTTATTAGGAATTAATATAATACTTTTCAAAATTTAAGGAAAATATAGGTGAAAAATTGTGCAAATTATGAAAATTGAGATTTTTCTTTTACAATAATTTTAAAATTTACATAATTTTCTATTTTAAATTAAATTAAGAATGAGTAGCTTATGTATAAAAATTAAAAATAAGAGTTACTTTGTTAATGATATAAAAATTTTATATTACACAAGTTTAACGGGATCTCAATCAGAAACGATTCAACATGAGTTCTACTTTAGCAAAAAGTGTATGAAAAGAATAAATATATAAAAAATACAAAAAATGGAATTGAATTTGTCATGGAAATAAAAACAAAATAACCTAAATCACATTAAAAACATTTTATTCTAAAAGAGAAGGACAACATGGATACATGTTATATAAGAATATATTAGAAATTTTGTGAAACAATATTATAAAGTATTCTTTCAGTATGTCTTAAACTGTCCCTTAATAATTTAAAAAGTATAAAAAGTTATAAGACTAAAAAGCAATAAAAAATAAATAAATTGCTTATGATGAGAATTTTAAATCACTCACTTTTGTAGTTTAGTTAGCCATTTTTGCCGCAAACTATCATACGCTGCACCTAACAACTAATTTAACTAAGAGTTAGAGAGCTTAAGTGAATTTCGAAACTTTCCATACGAACACCCACAACCGAGGTAAGAAATGGATTCTGGAACTGAAAACCGAACAGCCCGCCATTTAGCTGCCACCTTGGTTTTGCTATTTTGAGAAATATATTAGATTAAGCTCGCTTTACTATATAAATAACACTTAATCGCCAAAAAATGATAAAATAAAATTAGATAAATTTATGAAAATAGTCAAAGTGACTATTGAATTGTTTTCACTTTGTTTTCTTGTTCAGCGCTCATAGGTTTGATTCCTGTCTCTGTCATCAGTTGGGAATCCACTTTAAATCGTAGGTTCTGGTACAGTTATCTTCGAGTATCAATGGTCACTATAAGACGACTAACAAATCAATCAACTTACATACAGTAGAAGCATATATTATGTAAAATATAAACTACAATCAATGTTGTTGTTGTTTCTTATGACACTTGGACAAGCCAAGCTCGCAATGCCTTGTCAATGGGAATTTAAGTCAATAGGGAGCGTCTTTCGTTTTAATCAGAGCACCAAGAAAGGTGAAAGTACGTCTTTGTTCTTTTTTAAATCCTCAGATAGATGGCACCACCAGAGAATCCACTCCCTCAATTTTGACATCGATCTGAAGGGGGAGGAACTTTTCTGGAGACCATTGCACCCACGGTAACTGCTCAACGACTGACCACAGGACTTTCTATTCCACAGATTTAACGAACACGTATATCGCATGTATTCGGTGGGTCTTTGGCGGCATTGGGAATCGAACCCCGTCCTTAAGTATGGAAGGCCGATACTCTAACCACTAGGCTACCATGGCCTTAATCAATGTATATTATTGTACCTCCCTACTATGATGTTTTAGAGAAACTTACTGAAAAATGCTTTCCTGTAAAACCAGTGCTTACTAATGTTCTATTTGTAAGCAGTGGTTTTACCAGAAGCAGACAGAAAATAAGAATGTGGAATATTATTTAAATCATGATACTATCCTATAACTCATTTTACGGTGAATATATAAATGCCGCTGTTAATAAATTTATTTTTTCCGAATTCAAATGTTTAAAGTTCAATGATCGTGACAGATATGAGAAATTGAACTCAAGCTTCGAGACAAACGTTGTGAATTTAACCCAACAATGATAAATTTAATTGAATTTTTAAATATCGATTTGGGCTTCACAAATAATTGATTAAAATAGTAAATCGAGATAAAAGTAATCGTGATATAAAGAGCTGTAAGTGTGTCGATAGTAGATTTAATAATAAGATTGTAAATTAGATAATGGCATCAATTCGTTGAGTTCAGAGGGATACAATTCAAAATTAAAATGCACATTTTTTTCCTCATTAGTGCAGAACTTTTTTAAATAATACTTTATAATTAAATAATGTTTTTTATTGATTTTATGTGTGTTTTATTTATTCTTTTTTTATATTATATATTTTTTAATTTATGTGGAAAGTAATTATTTATTTATTCCGCCATATTGCATTTTTATGAGTGTCAAACTTTGAATTCATAATCATTCAATTAATTCAAAATCAGTCAATGATTTTATACAATAAATCATTTCTAGAATTTTTTTCATTCTCTTTAAAATTATTTCATTTAAATTTGATCCCATAAAAATGTTTGCATTATTAAAAATTCATTTTCTATTGAAGATTAACTTTGCGATTAATATTGAATTATGTATTACTCTAAATAAGAATCAAAATTAAATTTTGAATTTTTTGTACGATCATCAGAAATTATTATTTATCATAAAAGGACTAAATGTTGATACAGTCCCATTTGTTAATTCAGGTAAAATCTATGTTCAAGCAATAAAATAATTTTGAATAAATATTTATAATATCTGAAAAGCGGTCATGAACTTCACATCGATACCAAACGGGCCATTTCCTGACATATATCATTCGAAAATTTCAAAAAATATTAACAAATTTGTATTTTTAACTATCAACAGACATTAGGAATTATTTTGAAAATAAAATCCAGTTTTCTCTCTTGCATTGTCATCGGGACTTGCATTCTTAAGGTCAATTTCGCTTTGTACTCGTGATTAATGATGTCTTTGCACGTAAACTTTGCGACAAAATCCATGTCAATTTCAAGATATTAATTATACTATTATAAATATGAAATTTGGAAGTAATTTACCACTTTCATCTTCAAATTTTAATGAAGTGTAAGCAATATATTATGGCTAAATGGAAGATGTACAATCGAAATATTTACGCAGAAACAATACAGTAGAACTGCAACTATCCAAATCAGTTGGGATCGGACTCCATAAGGATAATCAAAAATTCGGTAGATTGGATTTTTTCGAAAGACTGGTCTATTTTAATTAATTGTTGTACATTGAAAATGGAGGGGAAAAACTACATATTTTTAAAGAAAGTTAAATCAATTCAATATGAAAAGGCAACACTTTTGCATGTTAAAGTCCTTACAAGCTCTGTACATTAATACAGTATGTACGTACAGTATTGTTAATGAAAGACATTGCTTGCTGAACATCTCGGTCAGAGTCCACTGCCTTCATCCGTTTTCGGCCGGCCAAGTTGCGCATCCGCTTGGCAGTGAGAATTTGCAGGTGGTCACACTGCAGTTGATGCCAAATTCACTTCAAAGCAGTTTCAAAGTTGGCAAATGCTCCACTAGCTGATGGTGTCGTGTCTCCTTCAACTTGGACATTTTCTTCCTCGACACTTTCAATAAGCTTACTATCATTTTCAATTTGGAATTTAGGGCCTGACTCATAATCTATTCTCCTATATCTTCAGCACTCACTTCAGAACATTTACGAATTTCAAAAGAATGCTTCTTCGCCGCCCAACTTGTCTAGTGGTCAGCGTGTCTGACTGCGGATAGGGAGGCCCTGTGATCGAATCCCGGTCCGGGCATGGATGTACTTTCTCTCTCTCTCTCTATCCTTTGTCCTTTCCTTGTATGAATGTGGAGTGAATGGTTGCCTACCCTATAAACGGATCACTTTGGCATGTATGTACTGAGGAAGTCGGACTCCACACCAAAATAGGGTTCAGTTGGAAAAGTGGAGCAGCGCACCCCATGTTGCCAGCCTGGCTGGCACACGACAACAACAACAACAAAAGAATGCTTCGGAATTCTTCAAGTGAAGCTTTATTTTCATCGCCTCTTTAGCTTACCTTTCCTCTTCTTCAGTCTAATTTATTTTTTTGAAATTCTGAAAACGATTCGGATAATCAACTATTCGGATAAATGGAACTCGTATAAATGGAGTTCTTTGTGTATGCTCTTGAATTTAAAATAATTATGCTTCAATGAACCCATCATCAACTTTATTTTTGAGGCAGGGTTTACTTGTTATTCTGCAGCTATTTTTTTATCTAAGGGAACAAAGATATGCAACTTAAAATAGATTCCGATTCATTACAAACATACTATTTCATAAAACGAAGGAATTCGAATTTATGAAATAATGTTCAGATGTCTAGCCATTTATCAACAATCTTGGCTATATTTTGAGTTTGGTTTGTTTGCCTTTCTTTGATAATTTTGCGCATTAGGGTTAATTTGACCAGGACTTACGATTTTTACAGCAAATTCCGAATGCATACTTAAAGCAATTATCAAATCATGAACTGTTGAAATGAAAATTATGCTAATAATTGCTTGGCGACTTTATTTTGAGACATCTCTATTATTTCTATTCTTTTATAAGAAAATAAAAGGGTGAAATAAGATTGAAAAAATTATCAATGACATAAATATTATTATACTAAGCATCCATTTTCACGCTAATTACTATATTCTATTAATCTTAGAGTTGATAATTTTTCAGTGAGAATGGTACTTTGGCGTAATATCTCTATGATAGATATATCTTCTTCTTAACTGGCGTTACAGTCCTTTGCAGGCCTTAGCCTCCAATACAACCTCCTTCCACTTTTCCCGCTTCAGAGCCAAATTTTTCCAATTCTTTATCTTCATGGTCTCCAGGTCCTTTTCCACATTATCAATCCATGTTTCTCTGGGTCTCCCCTTCTTCTTGCTATTGAATCATTGACCCTTTGTTATCCTTTTTAGGATATTTTTTTCCATCTCTGCGGTGTACGTAACCAAGACACCGTATTCTTTGTGCTTTCATGAATCTCACAATGTCTTTGTTTCTCACTAGGTGCATTCATTCTTTATTATTTCTTCTGATCCATACACCCTTTTCAAGCCTTGGTCCATAGATTTTCCTTAACATTTTACGTTCAAAAATTCTAATATATTCCGAGTCCCTGACATTCAATGTCCATGTTTCTCCGGCATATGTAAGGTGGGTCTAATGAGGGTTTTATAGATTTGCAGTTTTGTTTAATATCAATCTATTATTGAATAACTTTTTATTTTGCGTAGAAAGCTCTTGGTAGATATATAATCAGTAAACTGTTGGCTCATAGTTTGGCGAGCCATACCATTGGCAATCATCTCGACCAATTGCTAACGTTATTAACTCTGTCAAATGCGGAAGTAGAGAGACAAATTCACAAGTTGGGCGGAATCCGAAATTACAATAAGGACTAAATTGTGGCGAAGTAAAGTAAGGTGATAAGAAAAGAAAAAGAAAATGGGAGAAAGTGAGAGTGCATCGGCCGTCTCTTGAATATTTATGAAGAGGGTGTGAGAACGGATCCGGCTGGTGTGCCACTTTCTCCGCTCGTGAAAGACGACATCGCCCCTTCGGCCAAAGGCTGAAATTTCTTCGCTTTTTATTTATTTGTTGTTGTCGGCTCTCAGAAATACGGAAAACCATGATTTATGAAGTTTCTCTTAACATACTCTTATATTTCTTAAAAAATTACTTATTGTGATGTCCTTTCACAGATTTTGATAATAAATAAGGCTGTTGATGTTTCACTAGACCTCAAACAATAACTTAACCAGTAATAAAAAATAAACTCTCTAGAAATTTTACGAATATTTTCATGAAAATATCTGTGATCTTTTTTCTGTCCACTTTTTTGAAATAAAAACATTTTTTTTTTTTGATAAAATGCATTTACTATATAATTTCCCATTACTGCAAAAAAGAATTTTGCTTAAAAAGAATAGCTGTTGTAAGCTTAACGTTAAAGTTTTGTATTTATATACTTGTATGGGTATGTTGTAGTTTTGGGGGTATAAAAAAATTGTTATATTATAATTATCAACTTTTTTCCTATTTATGGAGCTTAATTTTATATTATTCATCTCATTAAAGTATTTATAAATTTAAATGCAGGATATCGTGTAAAAATTTCATAACATTAATATAAATATTTTTGAAAATCACATATAAATGAAAGAAATAATTTTTCAACAATATCTTTATAATTTTAACGGCATATCATTTTTATTTATTGAGTGTCAATGTTAGCCGTTGCGAATTATCTGCAAAGTCATTCATGCTATAGGCTTCAGTTTAACAACTCGGATTTGATTTCCACCTAGAAATTGAATATTTAAAATAGTATAACATACATTTCAAATGATAGGTATTGGCCGAATCAGCCTTCGCGTGCAAAAAGTTAATCTCTGATGGACAAACTGAGCCAATTTTTGTCATTCATTGGGCTGTTGTTGTTTTGGTCTTGTGCCAGCTAGGCTGGAAATATGGGGTGCGCTGCTCCACTTTTCCAACTAAACCATAATTTGGTGCGGAGTTCGACTTCCTCAGTATATACATGACATAGGTACCCGTTTATAGGGTAGGCAACCATTCACAACCCATTCATATAGGATACACAGAAAGAGAAAGTACATCCATGCCCAAACTGGGAATCGAACTTAGAACCTCTTTAACAATCAGGCATTCTGACCACTAGACAGGGGGTGGGTATTTATTGGGTAAGGAGTGGTTATTAAAGTTTAGATGACTCCACGTTCACTATACATTCATACAAGGAAAGGACAAAGACAGGACAGATAGAGAAAGCACATCCATGCCCGAACCGGGATTCGAATCCAGGACCTCCTTATCCGCAGTCAGGGACACTAACCACTAGACAAGTTGGGTGGCAGCAACATGGGGTGCGATGCTCCACTTTTCCAACTGAACCCTATTTTGCCGTGAAGTCCGACTTCCTCAGTACACACATGCCATAGGGACCCGTTTATGGGGTAGGCAACCATTCACACCTCATTCATACAAGGAAGGGACAAAGACAGGATATAGATAGAGAGAGAAAGCACATCCATGCCCGAACCGGGATTCGAACCCAGGACTTCCTTATCCGCAGTCAGGGACACTAACCACTAGAAAAATTGGACGGCATAAAAGTCCTTTAAAAATGTAAAAAAAATTACAGCCCTATAACAAATAAAAACACCTGTCAGACTCAATTAAAGAGAATAGCCACAAAACTCAATAACCACAGGAGAATCGCCAATTAACATTTTATTACCTCGTCACATTACATTTTTCTCGTTTCACTTCTGAGGCAAACCTCAGCAAAGCGTGGGAATTTCATCACCGGAGCCGAATGACTGCAATGATCGGGAATCCAAGGTTTCACCTCACTTCCAGCCGAGTCAGATACATCGCGGATCTCTTCCGATGGCGGATGTGAGCGGAAATAAAAGAAAAAAAGAACCCTATCGAGGGGTTGGTTTTTTAGATCCGGTTTGTAAAATATAAATATAAGAAGGAAAAAAAACACATTTTCACACTTGCGGTCAAGTCTGAAAATTGTAATAAATTAGTTGGCTGTCTGTTTGGAACGCGAGTTTTCGTTTCTCGCTGGGTGAGCGAGGCACTTATCTGGCCGGGGAGATCCTTCGCTCGCAGAGAGTTGCACACGATGGCTGCTGCAGCGATAACATCTCTCGGCGAAGATGCTTGCTCTCGCAACATCTCGGGGCATCACCTTCTGACCCCCGCCGTATGTTTCCCTCTCGTCCCGATGCCCGCACAAGAACCACCAGTGTTTTAGATCAGCTTCAGTTAGGATCATGGGAAGATGATGCGAAATGGGAATTCTAAATCTATTTTTCCTAATGAATAACGCCAAATTATTCTCGAGAGAGATTTAGAAACTAAAGAAATATAAATGATTGATTTTATCGAAAGAAATTTGTTTTTCTGCTTAGTTTTTTTTTTATCTCACATGTTTATTAAATAATTCTATGCATTTCTCTTGCCGCCCTCCCTGTCTAGTGGTCAGAGTCCCTGACTACGGATATCCTGGGTTCGAGTCCCGGTTCGGGCATGGGTTTTCTTTCTCTCTCTATCTATCCTGTCTTTGTCCTTTCCTTGTATGAATGAGGTGTGAATGGTTGCCTACCCTATAAACGGGTCCCTATGGCACGTGAGTACTGAGGAAGTCGGACTCCACACCTAAATAGGGTTCAGTTGGAAAAGTGGAGCAGCGCACCCCATGATGCCAGCCTAGATGGCACACGACAACAACAACATTCATTGCCGCCTACCCTGTTTAGTGATCAGAGTGCCTGACGGTGGATAGGGTGGTCCTGGGTTCGAATCCTGGTTCGGGCATGGATGTACTTTCTCTCTCTCTCTCTATCCTGTCTTTGTCCTTTCTGTGTATGAATGAGGTGTGAATGGTTGCCTACCCTATAAACGGGTCCCTATGGCACGTGAGTACTGAGGAAGTCGGACTCCACACCTAAATAGGGTTCAGTTGGAAAAGTGGAGCAGCGCACCCCATGATGCCAGCCTAGATGGCACACGACAACAACAACATTCATTGCCGCCTACCCTGTTTAGTGATCAGAGTGCCTGACGGTGGATAGGGTGGTCCTGGGTTCGAATCCTGGTTCGGGCATGGATGTACTTTCTCTCTCTCTCTCTATCCTGTCTTTGTCCTTTCTGTGTATGAATGAGGTGTGAATGGTTGCCTACCCTATAAACGGGTCCCTATGGCATGTGTGTACAGAGGAATTCGGAGTCCACACCTAAATAGGGTTCAGTTGAAAAAGTGGAGCAGCGCAGCCTAGCTTGCACACGACAACAACAACAACATGCATTTCCATTAAATGGGTTTTTATTGCATTTTTGAAGTCATCGCCCAATGAGGGAAGCTATCATTTCTCACACATGCCAAGTAATTTGATATGATTTATGAATATTAAATTTTATTGATATACACAAACAAGCCATATGGGTGAATATGAGATAACATTCTTGTAATTACAACAAATTTGATCATTCCAATGAAAACTCTCATTAAAAAAAATCCGTAGTCAGTTTAGTTATCTGGATGATTACCTAAAACTTATTAGAAATTTCTGAGAGCTCCAGTGGCTCAGTAGCTTCACGTCGCTTCCCGCTAAGATCAGCAAAGTGAAGCATCATTTGCCGCGGGCAGTGGTTGGGAGGGTGACCACGGTGTACTCTCCTTCACTGGGTTGCTGCAACTCCGTGGGTTGGGGACGTGTCCACGTTAATATGTGACGTCCAAAGTCCTTCCGCTGGAGTGGCGTGGATGTGGAGAGGAGGGCCCCAGCTCAGGTGTGGCATTGTCACCTGACCGTGGTTCAAAATGACGAGGCACCTTAATAGAGCAAAGTCTTACTTTAAATTCGTGGTGCCCTGATCCAAACGAAAGACGCTCTCTATTGACTTAATTCGCACAGTCAAAGGCATAGCGAGCTTGGCTTGTCCAAGTGTCAGAAGCAACGACAACAACAACTTCGCATTTTAAAAAGTGTAGTCCTATCAAAAGGGTAAGGAAGAATATTGTTTTGCACTTGTTATAATTTATACTGCCCATGAGTATTTCCTGCCCACATTAATAATGTAAGTCAACCAGAAATGTCGGGTAGGCTGTTTTCGTTTCTTCTGAGAGCGACGTTTAATTATTCCTCAGTTTCGAAGCAGCCTTATTTTTCCTCCATCCCAAGAGCGGCCGCGGAGCTTCTTCGCCGACGTTGACAGCTCTCCGAGACGGTGGGCGCAGCGGGGGGGCTCAGGAACGACAACGACTGACGGCGGTTACCTGTTGCTCTGGGCCCCTGCCGCGTGCCGAGTGGGGGCGGGAAGAGACCCACCTAGAAGTTCTCCACCCCCGATTGATAGGCCAAAGGGGTCACACTGGAACAACTCTCTTCGGTGACGACGCACCATAATTCCTAGTGACGGAAATACTCGCTGAAAATGCCAAACAATCATTCCTTTAAGTGCGTCACGACCGACTGCTTGATGAGTTTATCAAGATCCCGATCGCATATTTGTCTCTTTGAAGAATGTTACATCCACTCAATAACCTCCCTGCACATCCAGCTGAATATATTTATCGATTCATTTTTGTGAGGGAAGGGGAAAGAACTATTTGAATATATTTAGTAGGAAATGAGTAAATAAAAAAAGGATAAAGCAGAGAGAGAGAGAGAGATCCATTAATATGTATTGCATTTTTATATGTTCATTAGTTTATTTATATACTTTATTTCATTTTCTTCTTTCAATGTAAAGCAATATTTTTATATCATTTCGTTTTTTAAGAATTATAATTTTTCTCCGCTTCAGTTTCATAGAATTTCAGTAACAATGAAATGTTGTAGTTGTTGCTTATGACACTTGGACAAGAAAAGCTTGCTTTGCCTTGGGCAGTGTGAATTAAGTCAATAGAGAGCGTTTTTCGTTTGGATCAGAGCACCACGAAGGTGAAAGTACGACTTTGCTCTTTTTAAGATGCCTCGTCATTTTGAATGACCGTGAGGTGTCGAGGCCACTCCTGAGCTGGCGCCCTCTTCTCCACATCCACGCCACACCAACGGAAGGACTTTGGACGTCACAGATTAACGTGAACATGTCCCCAACCCACGGAGTTGCAGCAAGCCAGTAAAGGAGAGTACACCGTGGTCACCCTCCCAACCACTGCCCGCGGCCAATGATGCTTCACTCTGCTGAGCTTACGGGAAGCGGCGTGAAGCTACTGAGCCACTGGAGCTCACAATGAAATGTAGTTCGCTTAAACAAAATTTAAATAGGATAAAAGCATTTCAATACAGTAAATATCTCCCAGTTAGATAGGAAAAGTTGAATAGGCAGGAAAGTTTTGCTCTTCATTTTTCTGTGCTTTAACTTGAAAAATACACACAACTGACAATTAATTTTCTTAAAAAAGCAGCAAAAATATTTTTTGTTACCAAGCACCTGTAAACCTACATTTCCTGTGACAGTTGCAATTTTACAGGAAAGGCATAAATGGAAGCGATCAGTTTGATTTTCAAATCAATTCATTCAGTACATAGTATTGCTTTGAAATTAAATAAGATCTTAAAAACTGTTGCAATGCAATTTTTTTCACTTAATTATCTGCAAAGAATTAATTATGTAAAGCTATTGCAGATAGTTAAAGGAAACAAAGTTGTAAGTTGTCATGAGTAGCTCGTCCGTTACTTATTTAAATTGATTAAATATATAAATGAAATTAAAACAAATGATAGATTGTAATCTTAAAACAATATTTTTACTTTCTAAAATATATCTTGATGGTTTTAAAAACTGCTTAAACTTATAAAATATGTATTTTCAACTACTATCTTTATATTAAAATGTAATTATGAAAATGTGAAAATATACCTGGATATTTTTGCAAACGTATTCCAGTTGAACATTAATACAAATTAACCCTATTTTGTTAGTAAAAAAAAAAAAAAAAAAAAGATCATTTTTGAAACAAAAAAAAAAAGAATTGCTAAATTATTTTTTTATGTGATGCATTATGCAATAATTTTTCTACAGAAATTTCTTTTATGAATATTATTTTTCAAATTTAACAAATTTAATACTAAATAGTAGATATCATTTCATCATATTTTAACGAATATAGATTGCATATGTATTTTTAATTACATTTTCACAATATACAACGGAAGATTTCAATGTACTTTTCAGACAATAAATTTTAATTGTTGTTGTCGTGTGGCAGCTAGACTGGCATTATAGGGTGCGCTGCTCCACTTTTCCAACTGAACCCTATTTTGGTGTGGAGTCGGACTTCCTCAGTATACACATGCTACAGGTACACGTTTATAGGGTTGGCAACCATTCATAACCTATTCATACAAGGAAAGGACAAAGACAGGATAGACAGAATATCCATGCTCGAACTAGGATTCGAACTCAGGATCTCCCTACCCGCAGTCAGGAGTGCTGACCACTAGACAAGTTGGACGGCAATAAATTTTAATTAAAATATATTAATTCACATTTGTATATTCAAAAATTTGTACTTTAATATGCAAAGCACAAACGAAATTCACAATAAATACAATTTCATTAATTTTCTCCATTTATTTTGTACAGTAATAAAAAAATGTTTTGTATAATTTTAAATGCATAAAATTAAATTTCACGATGAATTAAAAAGTGCATTGAACCTAACATGAGACGTTTTATGCATTATATGTATTTCGTAAAGAATATGTAGCCGCCCAACAGTGGTCAGCGTGCTTGACTGCGGATAAGGAGGTGCTGGGTTCGAATCCCGGTTCGGGCATGGATGTACTTTCTCTCTGTGCCTATCCTGTCTTTGTTCTTTCTTTGTATGAATAGATTGTGAATGGTTGCCTACCCTATAAACGGGTTCCTATGGCATGTGTGTACTGAGGAAGTTTGACTCCACACCAAAATAGGGTTCAGTTAAAAAAGTGGAGCTGCGTAGCTGGCCTACGACAACAACAACAATAAAGAATATGTATTGATGATGATGATATCGTGTCCATGGTGTACGTGGAAAATGTCCCTAAATGCCCCCGAAGCTGCCGAAGACAACCCTGGTGATCTCTCCTGATTTATCTGTAAAAAGAAGCTCCACAGGATCCGCTGTGGTGATGTTAAAAATCTTGGACAACATTGCTGGACAGCTGAAGATATGTTGTGGAGACAGTTGTGTTGTTATTCTGACAATTAGGACGAAGCCTGGTGTAATTCCATTGTCCGCCTGTAGACATTTAAATGCCTTCCAAGTGTTTTGTTCTTAGTCTGGCTATTAAAGGAGAAAGGGTTGTTGTTGTCTTGTGCCAGCTAGGCTGGCAATATGGGGTACGCTTCTCCACTCTTTCAATTGAACTTTATTTCGGTGTGGAGTCCGACTTCCTCAGCACACACATGCCATAGGTACCCGTTTATAGGGTAGGCAACCACTTACAACACAATCATACACAGAAAGGACAAAGACAGGATAGATAGAGATAGTACATCCATGCCCGAACTGGGATTCGAATCCAGGACCTCCCTATCCGTAGTCAGGCATTCTGATCACTAGACAGGGCGGGCGGGTTGAAAGGGTTCTGTCGCTGTTTAATTCTGTAATTGAAAATTCTTTATTTTACTATCAAATTAATAAGTTCAGGCAACTGCATTGGCATCAAGAATATGTATTAATAACGACGTATTAAAACCTTTAAAAAGATCAATGTTGAATTTAGATTAATTTGCTTGTACGATAATTTAAATAAACTAAATTTATAAACCCATGAAATAAGATTGAAAATCTTAAATCTTGCTTTATATACTCTAATTGCCATTTTTTCAATACTGATATTTTCAAACTTTAAAATAATCGCAACTGATTTCACAATGAAGTTGAATTGGAAAAAAATCATGATTGCTTGTAAATTGATGGAGTAAAAAAACAAAAGCATCATTTATTAGATTTATTTATTTATGCTACATAAAAACTAAAATCTAACTAAACTAAAACTAAATTTCTATTATTTGAAGTGTTCATATCTCCAGAAATTTAATTGAAAGTGATTAAAGTTTCAATATTTTTTATACCTTGTAACTTGAACTTGTAATAAAATAGAAAATGTTATTTATGGACTTCATTAAAACGTAACATTTTCCTTGTGATAATAAAAGCCAAAAAAAGGAATTTGTATTTGCTAACATTTCAAATTTTTATATCTAAGAAAAATTAATTGGAAGTAATTTTATAACAAAAATTTTGTAACTGCATGCAAATTATTTTAGCAAGGAAACAAAAGTGTTATTTATGGTCATTTTTAAAGCTAATAATTTCCATTGGAGGACGAGAATGTGTCGATAACAGTGCGGTTATGTAAGAAAAAATATTTCAGTGTGGTCTCCAAAAGCTTGTTGTGAAAAGGCTTGGATCATCTCTCATTGTTGGGCAAAGGGGATATGAAAGAGCGCCAAACCTGTACTGTCAATAGAAGTAGCCGAACCATTTATAAGAAAGCCGCGGAGCTCATATTTTGCATCGAAAAGCCACGTGAAGCCGGATTCGGGCATTCGTCCTTTTCTTTTGTTTCTCGGGTAAACGGTCTGTCCGATGAAGCCAAGGAGAAATGATACCTGCCCCAATATGAATCGTTGTCTCAAGGTTCAAGTCGCTTACACTTGCTCAAAGTAAAAAAATATCTTAGGGGTCATATAGAAATTGCATGAGATTTATTTATATAGACACAGTTATGATATAATATCGATATCACAGGAAAATGAAATGTTTGCATTAAAAGTAAAAATATTGTGTGTGATCAAAAGTTTAACATAGCTTAAATTATAAAGAGCATTTTGCATCCATGTTTTCAGTGGGTCAACTGATTATTAATAATGAGTTTAAAAAATAAATAACTAATTTATCTGTTATTAGAAAAATATGAATGGAAAAAGATATCTCATGACATGGCTCAATATATAAGTGTCAAAGAAGTTAAAGAGGTCAGTAACCAAGTGAAAAAGTGTTAGTGATTTGATCTTCAAACTGTAATAAATATTGAAATGACTCATTTTTCTTACCTCTTTAAGAATTTTATTAGTAACTACTTGAAACTATTTAAAGTCATCTTACATGTAATGTTAATGAATCATGGTATTGTACTTATTGCAGAACTTCTACTGAAATCCCAATTTAAATAGCTTAGTTAAAAAATTTTAATATAAAATTACTGCCGATCAACTTGTCTAGTGGTCTGCGTGCCTGACTGCGGATAAGGAGCTCCTGGGTTCGAGTCCCGGTTCGGGCATGGATGTACTTTCTCTCTCTAACTATCCTGTCTTTGTCCTCTCCTTGTATGAATGTGTTGTGAATGGTTGCCTACCCTATAAACGGGTCCCTATAGCATGTGTGTACTGAGGAAGTCGGACTCTACACGAAATATGGTTCAGTTGAAAAAGTGGAGCAGCGCACCCCATGTTGCCAGCCTAGCTGATAGAAGAGAGATACTGTACAAAGTCATGTGTACGGAATTAGTAGAGCATTTACACAGAAGATGATCATCTATTTTCAGTACACTTCTAGCGGTTATAAAATTTTGGAGATAAGTTCTTCTAGAAGCTAAAAAGTGTGTCAAAGTTATTGGCAGGTGACATGAAACCATGATTTCAATTGGCAGTTTTGAGCTAACATTCGTAAATAGTATTCGCTTAAACATTCACTTACAACAATAATTATTAGGAAACCGGAAGATCTATTTGTTATTCTGCATTTATATATATATATATATATATATATATATATATATATATATATATATATATATATATATATATATATATATATATATATATATACGATAGGAAAGGAATCTTTCTCATGAAAATGTTTTTTTATTTATTTTTCTTCTTCTATTTTTTAATTTGAAAGTAATAAATTTGATGAGATCACTACTTAGTTTTAATCATAATGAAGGATTATATAAAAGAAAAACACAAGATACGGAAAATTATTTAACTATTATTGCTATACTATTATTAAAGTTTTCCAGAAGTATTTAATATACTTCTGAAAAACTAGAATCAGTTAGAAAAACAAGTTTTAGATTCATTTTGAATTATACTTCTATCTTGTAACGAAATAAACGTGCTATTTAACTAAAATTATTATTATTAATTTTTAATTTGAACAGAGAAAAATTTTTTTTGAATATAATAGGGTAGAATAAATTGAGTTTGTACATTAATGAGCGTTTGTGGCATTACATAAAATTGTATTTTGATCATAAGTGAAGCAATATTCAAATTTTCATAATTTTAATAAAAATATATTAGTTTGAAGGTATTTCAGTCTTTTACTAGAATGAAATCCGCAATTTTATTTCATTTTAGTTTGACTCTGTTTTATTTAATTTAAAAAATAGAGGTTTATTTTTGAGAAGTTCTTCGTTTTTGCTTAGATTAAATTTGAATTTTCCTCCAAAAAATGTTTTATAAAAAATTTTATTGATTATTTAATATTTTTACAATTTATCACTTGTATTATAAAAAAAACCTTGAAATTATATAAACTTTATAAATTTATATACATATATTTCTTTTCAAAAGACTGACATGCACAATTATTTTAACACAGAAGTTCGTAAATACACGTGAATTGAAATATTAACATGATAAAACGGAAGAAAAGAGGAGAAAATTGTTGTATATTTGTCATTAAAAAATATAAAAAAATATGAATATTTTTTTTTATCTTTTCACCATTTGTATATAACCCCCTGACTTTAATCTGCTGTCAGTGGAAAGCAAGACCCCAAGAAGTGATGCTTCGCAAGAAAAGGAAAAGAAGTGAGAGGGTGGCTTTCTTTCTGGAGTGTGACAAGTACCCCCAGCGGAGCTCTTGATGTCAGCGTTGGGCACCCTCCCTCGTGCCAATCAATGGCGGGGGCGTCTCTTGATGAACTGAACGCTCATCGCTGCTCAGCGTTTCCGAGGGGTTGACAATCATTGCTGATGAGGCCAATGATCCGATCAATCCTGCCTTATTTATGTCTTAAGCAAATGCTCTGGTCCTTCAACAATTCCTGGATTTTCTCGAGTTATCTGCCGCTCATGCATATCACAATTAATAGTTATCCGGAGATAAATTGTTGTGTTTGTGGAATGAATCAGTGCATATTGTTTTATAATGTTTTTTGACAACCTCTCAAGGTTATTTGGTAAAAAAACCGATTTTCTGTTTAAAATAGACACTATTAGACTTAGTTTTTTTTTTCAATAAATGTCTTAATTATATATTGATTGGGATTATTACAACCGTGACCAGGGACGCGGTAGCCAGGTGGTTAGGGTACCGGCCTTCCATCCGGAAGGACGGGGTTCGATTCCCAATGCCGCCAAAGACCCACCGAATACATGCGATATACGTGCTTGTTAAATCTGGGGAGGTCCTATGATCGGTCGTTGAGCAGTTACCATGCGTGCAATGGTCTGGAGAAAATTTCCACCCCCTTCAGATCAATGTCAAAATTGAGGGAGTGGATCCTCCGGTGGTTCCATCTATCGGAGGATTTAAAGAGCAAAGACGTACTTTCACCTTCGTGGTGCTCTGATTTAAATGAAAGACGCTCCCTATTGACTTAAATTCGCATAGCCAAGGCATAGCGAGCTTGGCTTTTCCAAGTGTCATAAGTAACAACAACACAACCGAGACAACGATATGTGTTTCAGGTGGTGAGGGTGATAAAATTAAAAGGAATTGCTGAAGTCTCTTTGGGAAAGACATCAATAAGGTGTAGAAGATAGTAGATCGCGAAAGCAGTAGTTTCGATCTATGGCCAGTCTAAAACCATCGGCTTAACATTTCCGCAGAGTCCAATGTCTCTCGGCTGTTGAGGCGTGATGTGGAAATGAAGTTGCCAGCTCAAGTTACATAATTGTGATTCAAAAATGAGAAAGATATGATATCGCTTAACAGCTTGGGTTAGAGCAGAAATAGGCAGCCTGAAATGCATTACAATAACCTAACACATGACGTAACTTAAAGGGCTTTCATAAATGTGAGTGATTGTAAGACATTCTTATGGTCGAAAAATTATGTTTTACTTAAATACTGCTCAAGCTTTTTACCAAAAATTAATTAGGGAAGTGGTAGCGATTTGCATAATAGATACATTTTAATGAGAATGTCACATTCCATGTTAATTCATTTAATTAAATGAGTTGTTTAACTATAATTTGTAGTCAATGTCAGAGACTAGCTAAGCTGGTAGCAGGTTTACTCTCTCGTCATTCATTAAATGTTTGTTGTGCCTATTGTAATTTAAATTGCATTTACTAGTTAAATTAGCCATTATGGACAAAATTCTCTGTAAAAGTAATTTGATCAGAAACACAAACTGAGTAACGTTTTTAACTTATCCTGCAATTAATATTATTTTAGTAATACTGCTTGAATCCAAAGTAGTTTTGCTAAACTTTTAACTAATCTGCAAATAGAAATTTTCAATATAGCAATTGTAAAACTTAGTATTTCTAAGAGTGTAAAAGTTATTTGAAAGAATTTAATCAATAGGGGTAAGTGAAAATAAAACCAACGCATTTTCCAAATAAAAATAAATAAAATAATTAATAAGAAGTATTGATTTTCTCTATATTCTTCCCTTAAATGTTTTCATTAATATTTTTATTTACCATTTTGTTATGTAAAGCGAACCCTGTTGCATTGAAAATCTCATATCCCATGAAGTTTCAATGTCTGACACCAGAGGTCAGCGTTCAATGGCAGTATTTTGCAATCATAAATTTTCCTTCTTGTATGAGCATGCTTTCTCCAGACCCACTTTGTGCCTGATACACGCTAGAGGTAATTTAATAAGATCGCTATAATTTTAATAATTTTTCTTACGAGAATACATTTCCTTGTTATTTTATTTTATACTAACAATTACCGCTATTTTTTTTCCTCCGAAAAAGGGGATTAAAACAATGATCTTTGGAGGGCGAAAGGAAACATCTGCCTTTCTGTCCTCATTAAGCAAGAGAAGCATCCGCTCCGAAACTGCGAATCAGCTGTCCAAACACTCATCTTCAGACAAGAAACGAAACTTCTACTTTCTTTTGTTGCTTTTCCCCCTTATCCCCCCTCCACAAGGAGCCACCTGCATATCCGATAAGTCACCAATAATCTAAAGGTATTGAACACAATAAACTTTTCGCGGCAAATCATCTGCCACCTCCAGAAGATCCGTGGCTCCGATTGGTTCTCTTCAAAATTCCCTTCGAACTATCTTCAATAACTGACGGGAATTTATTTTTTGATTCAGACTACAATTAATTTTTGTTTATTTTTTGATGAGATATTTTATAACTTTTTTTAATTTCATTCTATTGGAAGCAAAATTTATGATAAAGTTGTTAACATGTTGTTGATGTGATTTGTTAAAGCCAATTATTTTAGATAATTTGTGCATTTTGATGCTAAAAGTGATAGTTTATCACTCTTGGAAATGGTTAGAAAAAAAATGGTAAAAAAAAAAAAAAAGTCAAATGAAATTTTTTTGGTTAGTTCTCTAACTGTCGGGTGATTTTGACTGATATTTTATTTTAAGGACTATGTAAAATGATTAGATTCAAGAAATTTCTATTTTTTTTATGTTAAAATTTTTAATCAGAATAATATATTTTAAATTTCAAGAGCATTTCCAATAAATAAATAAAATAAGATTTTTTGGGAGCAATAATTAAGTCTTACCACCCCTTTATTATTTTTCTCTACATCATCTTTTAATATAAATGGTTGCTTCATGCTTAAATTTAGGCAATTTCTCTAATATTTCTCTTTCTACTTTGTTCCACGTTGCATAACTACGTGAAGAGAAACTTTGTTCCTCAGCAGTAAAATACACTGTTTAACATTCAAATTACAAAAGCAAAAAGAAAAAGTTATTAAAGTTAGCAAATACACATGAAGACGCAGCTAAGAAGGATTTGTGATAAAATCCGGTTGCTATTGAGCAGTTTATGAAAAAATCTTAAATGATAAATCCTGCGTGACTATAGTTTTTGTCTGTTATAAGAAAATTTTAAAATCAGATAAAATCTTGTGGTTTTAATATATTATGTATCGTGTTTAAAAAATATAGTAGTCATCAGCATTTATTACAAATAGAAATCAAAGTTCAGATTCGAATATAGTTTCATAGTAATGGAAAAAAAGCATCTTCAATTGATCCAATTAGGTCCCTTTTTTTGTTAACATGGCCAGAAAGTCTTTTTGCAGTGTCACTGGTGCAAGGCTGATCAGGCCTCCCCGCGACATATTCTTGACTGTCTGAACTTTACTGTGAACGAGGTTTTGGAGAATCCTATTTTACTTTTAGATTTTTTAATGATTTTTGGCAAGTTTGAAATTGTTTGCAACTTTGCATATTTGGGATCTGAATTGAAGGCATCCAACGACATCGCACCTGAGATCCGCAGCAGGGTTACAGCTGCTAACCAATGCTTTTTCGGCTTAAAAAAGTACCTAAAATCTATTTTCGTCAGTCGAAAAACAAACATTTTGATATACAAATGCTTGATTTGGCCTATTCTTACTTACTCATCTGAAACGTGGACATTGACTGAGAAGGACAAAGAAGCCATCTCCATTTTGGAAAGGAATACTTTAAGAAGCATCTTTGGTGGAATAAAATGTGAGAATACATGTCAAAGAAGAAGAACTAATTCTGAGCTCTATAAACTAAATAAAGAACCAGATATTGTTAAATTTATCTCAATACAGAGATTAAAATGGGCAGGACATTTGAGCCGGATGAACGACAATCGGGTGACGAAAAAAATTTTCTTGGTTCGCCCCATAGGCACCAGAAGAAGAGAACGACAGAAACTCCGATGGCGTTACTGCCTTGAATACGACCTAAAAACACTAAAAGTGACAAACTGGATGACCTTATCCAAAAATAGGTGGTTTTGGTACGCACTTCTGAGGAAAACAAAGACGCACCCTGGGCTGTCAGGCCAATAAAGAAGAAGAAGAATGATTTTTGAATTTATGGAGATGGTTTAACTTAGCTTCTCAACAATTGGGATTTGAAACAACAACACAAATGGAAATTCAAACTAAGAGACGTAAACATATCAATAGTGAGAAATATTTAAATGCTAAATCTGAGATATTAGCATTGTCCAAAGTTGTTCGTCTCAGTGCTTCTCAGATGAACAATGAATCCTCTAAGAGTGGCTCGAGGTTAACATCTGTCTATTCGGGTCGTCGAATGAAAAGTACAGAAAGGCTGATTGTATAAGAAGTGGAATTTACCATTATATGCTAACTTGAGGTAGGTTTCTAGAAAGGTGATCCCCTTGTATTTCAGTTTTTGATACTAGCCACAAGATGGAAACAAGTGTGTGAAGCCTAAACATCATGCTGAACGAGTCTATAGTGTACAACTAAGTAACTCTACAGAAGAGAATTATTTACTTCAAAGATGAATCTGGCTTCTGTATTAAATACTACAGTGGGTGCTAAAGTCATCATCATCATCTGCATTGGCACGACAGCTCTTTGTGGGGCTTGGCCTTCTTCAGAAGTCTCTGCCACTCCATCCCTTTTCTAGAAATCGACCTCCAGTTCTTGACTTTAAGTATGTTGAAGTCTTCTTCCAGGCAGTCCTTCCATCTCTTTTTGGGTCTTCCTCTTAGTCTATTAAGGAAAGGGATGGTGTTGAAGACTTTTATTGGTGTTCTCTCTGTACTCATTCTCATGAGGTGGCCTGCCCATCTCATTCTAGATAGTTTTATTGATTGAATGATGTCTTCTTCTCCATAGATTTTGTACAGTTCAAAGTTATACCTTTTTCGCCAGGTGTTATTTTCCAGGACAGCACCAAAAAATAGTTCTTAGGACCTTTCTCTCAAAAATCGCAAATGTTTTCTCTTCCTTCATCGTCAAGGTCCATGTCTCTGAGGCGTAGGTTAGAACTGGTTTAATCAATGTCTTGTATAACATTATTTTTGGCCTTCTCCTGATTAGGTGAGATTTCAAAAGAGGTCTTAGACCAAAGAAACAACGGTTTGCGGCAATGATCCTCTTTCTGATTTCAGGAGTGATGTCATTTTGGAAGTCAATCTCCGAGCCCAAATAGCTGAAGTTTCTCACAGACTGTAACTTAAATGTGGGGTGCTAAAGTATTCGAAGATAAATCTTAAAAAGAGAACAATATACAGACTCAACTTAAGCTTTAAGCAGGCAGAATTATGTACGATACGCAGATTTCTTTAGTTTTCACTTATTGGACATTGACAACTTACCCTTACATGTAGACAAATGCATTGCCATTTTTTTTAAAGATTGCAACACGAAATATTTTCAAATAGAACAACGTTGTGGTTACCAGTAAACTACCTTTCTGTGAACACCAGATCGGGAATTATTCCAAGAAATTTCCACAGAATTTCTTAATTTTTTTCATGCTAATTACATTTGCGTTTTATTATAATTACATTGCTATCTTTGGTAGATAGGTGCGAAAGTAAGGAGCCAGTTACCAATCTTGATGATCTGTGTGGTTAAGTACGTGAAGGAATATTTATTAGACAATAACCAGATACCTTACTGTTATCACGCCAAAGTGTGAGCGCATATCTACTTATGGTAATAATACCCCATATGGAATAAATCAAGATGATTAGAATATTTTGCTTCCTATATTTCTTCATTTGCATGTGAAAAAAAACATGTCAATCCATCAACAACATTTCCTACTAATGCATCCTTTCCCGATTAAATTTCAAAGGTGAATAGTATACATTTATATACTTAGCATTTAATAAATGTAATTCCATAATTATAAAATGTTTGTTTTATTTATGAATATATTTTAACAGAACTGCAGAAATACTTATTTAAATGTTTTGCAAATGTATCTTTCTAATAGAAAATGTTTCATGAAATGTAAAAAAAAAAAAAAATCTATATCTATATATATATATATATATATATATATATATATATATATATATATATATATATATAAACACGTCAAAAATTGATCAGTAAATAACCAAACTCTTAGTTAATCAATTATTTACTGACCCCCCCTTTCTTCTTATAAATCACTCTAAGTATGTAATAAACAACTGTTCATATAATTAAAAATTAAAATTGTGAGATGTTAATATTATAGCAATGCATATACCTTATTTTCTGATAGTTTGCCAAATATAATCTTTCTTACGTTAGTATATATATTTGAGTTTTCTTCTTGGAATATTTACAAAGCTGATAGTTGGATGGTTAGCCTTCTGACTAGTTTAATAGTTAGTGAATTAGTGTCCTGTCCAAGGCGGTTCTATTAATGATTCATAATTTAAACTGCTTATATATATATATATATATATATATATATATATATATATATATATATAGCAGTTTAAATTATGATATATATAAATATATATATATATATATATATAAATTTAAACTGCTTTAACTACAATTTAAATTGTATGTTCCAAATAAATGGTTACGCAAATGTAAAAAGTAATCATAGAATGATAAGCAAACAAACCCCAATCCTGGAAAATTCTTATTAAATATATTCATACAAAAATATAATTCTTAGCGAATCACTTTTAAAAGATAGAAATCACTCAAGAAGAGGTTTCTTGACTTTGTTTCTTCAAACTTGCTTTCTAATTCCAAACATGAGAAATATGTGAAAAGCATATTATTAGTAATTGCAAAAGAGCTTTCCTTTAAGTATATTGTTTGGTGTACTGATTTCTCGGCACAGGTGCCGTATAATCTAGGATTAGAGATTCTAAATTTTTTTGGCGGTGAAGAAATGTTGCCAAGATGACGTATCGTGACGTATGTGATGACGTAAATACTGGGGTTGCCAAAATAGAATTTTCAGCCTAATTTTTATAGGTCTCCATAGCTATGATGTAATAAAAACCAGGTTGCCAGTTACATAAAAAAATCCATCAAAAAATCACCAAACTCAAAATTTGACATTCTGGATTATACGGCACCTGTGCCGATTTCCCTCATAAACTTTTTGTTTATATTTTTAAATATATTCCATTGCGAGATAGAAACTGAATGTTTTTGATTTTACTATTTGTATATTCCTTTCTTGCTAGATTTTTCATAGATAATGGACCGTATATTTGTTTTTCGCAAGAAATCCTGAAAACTCCTAAGTACTTATTCTCAACAGATATATATGCATGAGGAAAATAGAAGAATAACACTTTTTCATGGTTGTTCAATAATGGCTTAGACAAGACTTAGGATCTTCCTTTTCGAAGAATTAAGTGCTAATATTTTTAATTAATTCAATCAGAGCAATAAGTTATCAATAATCATCATGCAGCAAATAAAAAATTTGCTGTTTTAAAAAATGCAATTTGTCCTTAAACTTTCTGATATATGACGGAGGAGGGCTGTATTGTGTACCTTACATATTGCATTGTGTGGGAAGTGGACAAATCTGCTAAACAAAGCAATCTTATTTAAAATTATCTTTGGAGTTTAAAATGTATATTAAAGATGCAATAACGATTAAATATAATTAAAGTAACAAAAGAAGGTATTTTTCCCCTCATAACTTTTAAAATAGTAAAAATTGTAAATCCAGAAGGACTTTTATCATAATGGATTCCTTCATCTGGTCTTTTTATCCCAGATTTTAAATAAAGTATTATCACATGTTTTAATATTTGCTTTACACTTATTTTTTTAATCTCATTGAGTTGATATATATATATATATATATATATATATATATATATATATATATATATATATATGTATGTATATATGTGTGTGTGTGTGTGTGTGTGTGTTTTATTTATTTTTTTTAAAAAACAATTTTTCTCTTTATTAATTAAGTTTCTTACTTAAATATCTTTCTTTAACTTATTTACAAGCTATTGCACTAACACAAGTTCATTGTGTTGTCTAACGGCTTAGCTTTTAAAGGAAAAATTTTAAAAAATTAAGAAGTTTGTGGCTTATGATAATAATAAATATACATTCGCTTTTGTATCTCTTGTATTTCAGATAATTCATTTCTATATGGACTTATATTGTGTGAGCTATGGTTCCATTTAAACTCTAAAAATATTTTAACTTGAGAAATAAATGTTTGTAAAATCTCCTCAAAGGCATGTATATCATTATGAAATCAAATCGCTGAATTAGAAAGTTAAAAAATTTCTTCTTATACGCATTACTTATATCGAAAGCAAAATAAATGCACCCAAAAATAAAACTAACGATTTTAATGGTGGAAAATGTTTATAAGAATCGTCTTCATATTATTTCAATTACTTTAGATTCTTTAATCTTTTTTTTTATGAATATTGGTATTGGTTTAGTTAGCACTTTAAATTGCACCATCAATCTCTTCAACTGTTGCCTATATATCTTTTATTGATTCCGAACCATTATAAATACCCAAGCCCGAAGTGATAATTGAACCATAAACTAATGAGTTGAATGCCTGTGCACAATCCATTTAGCTAATTTTTACAAAGAATACTGCGCAAAAAATGGTCAAATAGAATAAATGAAATATATACTTGTGCTTATTTTAATATAAATAACTAAAATAAGTTTCCCAATTTCTTATTTCTTCCAAGAAATCTAGAAATGAATGCGTCTGGCTACATTCTGAATCATTCTGTACTCTGAGACACTTTTTGATCTGGGGAGTGGTTGGCCGTCAGATCGTCTTTTGTATTATTGCAGCTTCAAATCAGAGCTTAAAGACTATTTTGACCTCAAGGTCAAAAGTGGTCATTTGTATTTGGATGCGGACAGACAAGAAACGGTGTTTTCTGAAAAAAAATGAGCAAATTAATCTGTAAGTCTAACTTAAGAATTGCTGTCTGAATTCTATTTCCCATTTCTGTCTCCTATCTTTAAGCTGTTTCATTTAAAAGAAATAGTTTTTCAATGAATAAATAACTTACTTCATATTATAAACCTCGCCGTAAATTATTATTTTTTATTGCACAATTTATTAATATCTTTGGCTTCATCTGAATGCAGGTTGGATTAAGCCTCTCCCTACAAATGGCAGTATTTTTAGTTATTTCCGCAGATGCATTGTGGATCCAGTTGATGGATTCGATTCCACTTAAAATGTGATTGTAATCATTAGAATATCACTTTGGATCTGGTTGAATCAGTCGTGTTCCAAAAGTAACCTTAAAGAACAATTCTAGTCAAGGGATCTTCACACAAATACCTTTATTCAAAATATTTTTCCTACCTCTCTCTTAAATCTAAACCTGCTTTAAAAATATCGATATCTTTAAAGAATATCGATATCCAGAGATCATATATTTCGGGTCATGATGACTTGGTTGGCGAATACATAACTCTGACCGAGAGATAGTGGGTTTTATACCAGACCTTCGTCTTCTACTTCTTAGAGTTGGGTTTGTATGTCATTGGGCACCTCTGCTTTTATCAGCATTTTGTACTTTTAACTCCAAACCCAATGTTTCCTAGTTCCAGTTGCTCGGGTCACCCACTTTATTAATAAAGGCCGAGATAACCCTTTCATGGAGTCTAGGTGTAACTCTCTAGTATGGATGATGCCTAAAGAAGTTCATCTAGATTGGGCAAGAGCCTCGTATTCGTAAATGCTATGCTTGGCCGTTTCCTCTTGCGCATGATAATTCCTGCAGATAGCGTCTTGCTGAAACAGTCCCATTTTATGGAGATGTTTTCTGAAATAGTAGTGCCCAGTTATGAAGCCTACTATTAAACGTATCTTCAGTCTAGAGCATCTTAGAATTTCAGAGACAATCCTCGCTGATGATCCACAGATCACACTTTTAGCGTGGGTTTGACCAGGAGTGTGTTGAGCCAAGCTTCATACATCATCTGTTTTTCCCATCAAACAACATTGGTTTTTGTGATCTTCAAATTGATCCCACAAAAATGTTCTATACCAGACCTTACTGATGGCCATCATGCTGAAAAGCCCTGCGCTGGTTAAAAGCTCCAAAAGGTCCAATGTTCCTTCTCATGAATGGATGGATGGTACCAGCTTATTTATCACCTGACCGCGATTCAAATGGACGTGGTTATTGAATGTGCTCAGGAGCTCTTCATTCGGCAGAAGTTAGTAATTGATGACATTGATTTCTTACATATGCATGCGATTCAAATTTCCATTGCCAATTTGTTTGAGATTAGTTTTAAATAATAATTATGCTAAGTAAAGAGAGCAAGATATCATATTACTTTTAAGATATTGGATGATATATTTACCGAAAGTAGTCAAAATTTCCGTTACTGCACTTTGAAGTAATTACTCTTTTATATAATTTTATTGTTATCATTTTCATTATTAAACTTATTTCTTTTTAAATTAAACTTACGTTTAAGAGTTCTGAAATTCTACATGAATCGAATGAATACGCGGTATGCCGATACGAAAGTCAAATTAAGTTTAAAAATTACATCAATTTACTCTAGTTCGAGTTTTTACATAAATTATATATTTATTGAAATTTAATTTACGTATTTTTGCGATTAATGTCTGAAAGAAGTCTCATCATTAATTTTTCTTTATTAAATTTAAATTACGACATTTAATAACAGTATAGAAGCTATTTTAAGCCAACTAAATTAAAAGTAATATTCATTTTAATTGGAGAGTTAGTTTATTTTACAAATTGAAATTGTAGAAGCATTCATTTTTCATTGTGTAAACTGAACTCAAATATTTTCCACTCTATCTCATGATAAAAAAGTAACAGGTAATACATTCAGTTTGCACTATAATAATAATATATAACAAAAATAAGCATTGATCGCAGCATTCATAATCAAAAAATTATTAAATTAACGTACAGAATAAAATCATACATTTGATTTTTTATTTTGAGTATTTAGATGTTCTGAGGTTTTCAATAGTTTTTCAATAACTAATGATGCTACGAATATGTTTACATATTTAGATTTTTTTTTCATGGTATTTCTTCACAATTAAACCCAGTTTTATTACTTCAAGGTATCAATTTTTGCATGATTCCCCTTTTCGACTGTTTTTGGGAGCACATTTCTAAATTACCAATGTAATCTTTTTGATGCACTCAAAATGATTTGCAGCTAATGTAATTAAATTTTTTTCCCTCTAGATGCATAATGAGCTAGAGAACTTCAACTTGATTTAAGCTTGAAAATCTTTCATTTTGTTTTTAAATCGGATTGAAATCTTGAATTAAAACTAAAATAGTAGATTTCGATGGTGGGTGGACTAAAGAAAAATCCAGTTTTTTTTTTAAATTCTTCTAGAAGCTTAAAAGTGTGTCAAAATAATTGGCAGGTGACATACAACCATGATTTCACAATTGACAGTTTTGAGTTAACATTCGTAAATAGTCTACAATCGAGTGATGAAAAACATTTTCTTGGCTCACCTCATTGGCACCAGAAGAAGAGGACGACCGAAACTCCGATGGCGTAACTGCCTTGAAAACGACCTAAAAACACTAAAAGTGACCAACTGGATGACCTTATCTAAGAATAGGGGTCCTGGTATGCACTTCTGAGGAAGGCAAAGGCCCACCCTGGGCTGTCAGGCCAATGAAGAAGAATATATATATATATGTATATATATATATATATATATATATATATATACATATATATATATATATATATATATATATATATATATATATATATATATATATATATATATATATATATATATATATATAAGCGAAAGAGTTAACTTATTCAGGATTTACGATTTAAAGTTTTAAAATGTTCATCCACAACTACAACAAACCTCTACGCCTAAGATGAGAATCAAACATAAGATCGGTTAAACCGTAAACCATCTCTTACTCAGTTAATATCAATACGCAATATCTCCAATGAATATATTATTTATAATTAGGACATAGAGAATTATATAAAAGAAGTATATAAATTCAATACTCAATATCTTGACTCACTTGTTTCGAAGCATTATTGTGTTTTTTTATTTGATTTCCCTTGTGGGATCCATACTGAAAGATTGAATCTTTAATGCCATCCGAAATATAAGCTTTCTATTTATTGCGCTTAATGAGTTGCAAATAGTAAAACATTTTCCTCTTCCTCCCAGCGTCCTTCCAAAAAGCTAATATAGGCAATTGAGTGGAAGAACATATTTTTCAGAAGTATGTTATGATTGGACAAACACGTTGGCGCACGAGCGTTCATCCACGACTTTGATCAGCAGATTACGGAATTGTATTCATTTTTATGTCACTTAATCCCCATGCGCTCGTTTCCGCTGCTGTTGATTCAGCGCTCGAAATTATGTCCTTTAATTTAGTTTCTTAATTCTAAACATTGCCTATGTATATAGAACCTGTTCCTCTCATATCTGCAAGAAAAATGTAGAGCTTTTACTTTATGTTTACCCTATTACTTTCGAAATCTACTGACAAAAATTGAATCAACCATTTTTATTGCTTGTGTTTCTGTCATGTAGCTATTACATAGACAGATTCGTGTACGTTTTTATTATGAATTCAATCTAATAATACGTCCTGTAAAAAAGGAGCAATTTTTAAGTTTCATTTCTTTTTTGTGTTTTAAATTATAAAATTCTAAAACTTCCAAAATTCAAAAATATTTTTATGTATTTAAAATAAGAATAGGAATAAAAATATTATTACATCATTTACACACTCTTAAATTGTACTATATTCCGTATTAAAATCTGTTGTTGTTGTTGTCGTGTGCCAGCTAGGCTGGCAATATGGGGTGCACTGCTCCACTTTTCCAACTGAACCCTATTTGGTGTGGAGTCCGACTTCCTCAGTACACACATGCCATAGGAACCCGTTTATAGGGTAGGCAACCATTCAAGCCTCATTCATACAAGGAAAGGACAAAGACAGGATAGATAGAGAGGGAAAAAAAGTACATCCATGCCCGAACCGGGATTCGAACCCAGGACCTCCTTATCAGCAGTTAGGCACAATTAAAATCTGTACTACATTAAATTTCTACTATAGTATTATACTAAGCCAAATTTTAAGTCATTTAGAAATACATTGTCTTGAAATACGTATGTTATATTATTTAACTTTTTATATATGTATAAAAAGTTAAATAATATAAAATGAATATTTTCAATTTATGAAATTCATTTTGAAACATCAAATAGCGGGTCAACTCAATACTTGTTTCTGATTTATGAATGTGCAACAAATTGAGAGATATTATCATTAAGATTTTAAGATTATTTTAAAACTGAAAGATACACTTCATAACATTACGTTACTAAATGAGAAATTAAAAATATATCAATATCTATATCAATTAGTAATGTATTATTAACATTTTTAATATAAACTAATTATTTTACGATACATCAAAACTAAAAGCAAATATGATTTTTTTCTTTTATGATTTATGATTATATATACATGTTATATTATCATAAATCATAAAATCTATACATTTTAATGTTTTATGATATGATTTATTAAAAGCAAATATGATTTTTTTGCATAGCATTTCACAAATTTTTGATCTATACGACTTCATCATACGTAAAAGACTATTAAAACAATTCTGAATACAGGATAATGTGATATTGAAGTAAACTAGTTTAATTATATGCTTCTTTTCTTTCATATGGTAAAATATTTGTTTAAAAAATCTAGCTGCTACTAATTTATAATTTTATAATAAGTGATTTATAATTATCATTATACTGTCTTTAATAGTGTTTGCATTTTAATGAAATTTAAACAAACACATGTATATCGAAGGAAAAAGTATGTAATTTATCTTTACAATAAGCATTATTTGATACAAGTAAAAATTTATGACTTAATTAGTTTTTTTCATTAATTTTGAAATAAAATACCTTCAGATATATGTATAGTAGCACTTTGGTTTATTCCTATGTATAAAAAATTAGTAACATAATTTTTTCAAAAATTATAATTCACTATTAATTGAATTTTGTTTTGCTGTGAGATAAGATATTTTTTATTCTGTACTAACATACTATTATTGACCTTCCCATTATATGAGGGAGTGTTAGTGAAATATTATTAAAAATGAAGTGCTAAAATGATTTTTTATTGAGAATATTAAGTACAGTAAGACTTTTCTATAAAGAATTATTTAGCTATCGCAAAGATTACATTTAAATGAGTACAATTAGTATATCATAATGCTAAAACCAAAAACTGCTTAGGTTTTAATAAATTCATAAATTTTATTTATTTATTTTTAAGACTTATTAATGTATTTTTAAACACACAAAAATAATATGTAATTTTAATAGAACAAAACTCAATTACTAAATAAATGAAATTAAAATATCTAAAATGATATAGGTTACTGAGAGTGAAAAATTCATTTTTAAGTTTTTCATGTTTTGCGGAAATTTTAGACGTTTTACCGTTTTGTAATGTGATCTAATAAAGAATGTATTCTTAAGATATGGCAGGAAAAAAGTTCTGACATTTTAAGCTTTTGCACAATTTATCATTAAAATGTTAACTAATTTTTTCTACATTGGTATGACAAGCATTTTTATGCGTGACATTCCTTTATTATAAACCAATATCATTTCCATGAAATATTGGGTTGTTCGGAAAGTAATTTCGTTTTTCCTATATGGATCAGATTTTTGCAGGTAAAAACCAACCACTTTATGACTATGGAATCGTGCAACTACCAGAAAGATGGTAAAAACTATTGGATTAAAATGAATAATGTGCAATGCAATTCGATATTTATTTGTTGCTCGTTTTTCATCTAATGAAAAACGAAATGACTTTCCGAACAATCCAGTATATGAAAGATCCTTTATTATTTTTTATAATTAATGTTTTACAATATGAATTGATAACTTTAAATAATTAACATTTATTTGAATGAATTGACATTTTTAATTAAAAAAAGCAGAATTTTATATAAAATAGATTTTGAGCTATGCCATACACCTTTAATAAAAGTAATCATTTTTATTGCAATTAAAATGTACTAAACAAGAATTAAATTAAAAAAAATATTTCATTTATATTTAAAAATTATTTGTAATTGTTTTAATTTCTTATAGAAAAATATTTATTTTTAAGACTTTAATTTAAAAATGCCGTATAAATTAAGTTTAAGATTTTTAAAAATAAATGAGAAGAACGCGAGTTTGAACTTTTTTTTATCCACAAAGGAACAATGTCAACCTCTCTCTCTCTCTCTCTCTCTCTATATATATATATATATATATATATATATATATATATATATATATATATATATATATATATATATATATATATATATATATATATATATATATGTATATATATATATCTATATATATATCTATATATATATATATATATATATATATATATATATATATATATATATATATATATATATATATATATATATATATATATATATATATATATATATATATATATATATATACACACATATGTGAATTAATAGATCCGAATATATGTATTATCTCTTTCTTACTTTTTAATCTTTTAATTACCAAAAATCGTTTTATTTGTAAATTCTCAAATTCAGTATGTTACTTGTATTTAAAAATCCTCACATTATCATGGACAAAAGTATAGCATTCAATCCAAAAATTGTCAATATATCCTTTACATGCGGCATTCTTTAGAATGTGACAGACTTCAGATGTGCATCCATCCAATGCATAACAAGACCATTCTGTCCCCTTAATTCCGTGAAAGTGTCGGTCTCAGCTGTGACTTCTACCTCTCATTCCCCAAATTACCATTTTTATATTTCATTACGAGGCTCTTTACTTGCGCTAACCGGGTCCACAGTCGATGCACTGCAAACATCGCGTCCAGCTGGCCCGGGGGAGGAGGTAGTCTCCTTTCCAATCGGTTGCATACAAATGAAGAGTTACCTGGAACGACGGGTTGTTCAGCTGCAAGCTGAGAACTCATCGCTGCCAGATAAGAGGGCTTGTGTTATGCAAATGAAAGTCAGAAAATGCATTGGCCGTTAACTCATAACGGTGCTCTTCTCAGAAGCCCCTCTCAATTCAGGGGAGAAATGTACTTCATTAGCAGACCGAATTTACTGTGCTTCTCTGAAGATATCCTATCCAGTGGAGAAGTAAACTTACTAACTTGGATAAACTTTAATGTATAATAGACTTCAGCCACATATTTATCCATTTAAACTCATCAACAGTTTAAATGGTGGCATTCTTTAGGAAAAAATTACACTTTTTTAAATACGCACATTTTTAGAGAATATTTAAAAATCCCAAATAATTAATAGAATAATATCCCTTTATTAATAAATTGGATCATTTTTAATATACATAAGACATTATGGTTATGTATCAATTGAAATTTCTCTTCAATCTAAGTCATCAGTGTCATACTTTAATGAAAATATATATTGGTAATGCTACCAATTAGCATTTTCTTCCAGAGAACCCTTGAAAATCCTAAATGTAAAGCAAGGAAGATCATATGAATATATTTTTCTCTAACAGAGTTATTTATTTGAATCTGAATGTTAAAATGTCTTTGTTAAAGCGCCGAGATAGTATATGGTTATATCTCTGATCTTCTGTTCAACAATTTAGCATCTACATGTATGAATGCTTATGCTGGTTCGTAACCCAGTTGAATATGTAAGTCCCCATCGAATTAACATTTGTGGACAAAAAATGCTCCTAATATCGTCAAACAATCCAAACCTCTAATTTAAACTGTGAATGTTTAATATTTTGACAAAAGCAAAGTGGCTGAGTCTGATGCCTTGCGAAAGAAAGCTGTTGTGAAGCCTTGAAATCCTTGGTATATTATTGTCTTCTGGGAAAACTTTTCATGGATTGCGGGCAATAATTACGTTACCCAAATATCCTCCTCTATAGAAGGATATGCAGAAAGCATATCCCAAGGGTAGCCAAGATGCTTGATAGTCCGAGCCAATTTTCAAAATTATGAAATTTTTCGAAAGCCACAATTATATACGTATTTAAAACGTATTAAAAATTTCTTAATAGAAATTAAATATTTACTGAAATCATATATAAAAGAAAAAATATGTGTATTGAATTTAAATATTAAAAACTATAAAAACATTAAAGCCGACCTATGGCTGAGTGGTTAGCGTTCCTGACTCCTGAGCTGTGGGTCCCGGGTTCGAATCATGGATGTTTCTTTCCTTCTCTGTGTTTCTCTGTCCTTTCTTCTGTGATGATGTATGAATGTGGCCCACCCTATAAATGAGTTTGTGGTGGTATGGCGCGGGCAACGCTACTCGCCTCCGTGACTTGGTTCACAGGTGCCCACTGGGTAACGACAAATGAGTAGCGGTTTCTGGCCTTGTTGTGGCATAGGGTTCGTCACCCAAGTGTGCCCGCCATTGTAAAAAAATAAAAATAAATTAACACATTAATTTTACTTCTCTTGATATAATTTTTTAAAATTTGGCGACTCATTGGTGACAATACTTCTTTGAGATGTTGATTAGTGACTACTGATCGGATTTTGGATTTCAAGAATTTTAAAGTGGAATAAAATATTTCACACAAGTATATTGTTTCGAATATTGAAATATTTCGAAAAGCAGCCTTCTTTAATTTAGGATACCTCGATTCTGGTACAAATTTCCGAAATTCAGTAATCGGGATCAAATTATATTTTAATTGTAGAGTTAGATCTCTCGAGTATATTTATCGAAAACCCAAAGTGTAAACTCGGGTACAGTTATCGAGAGATAACTGTACCTTGAGTGTTGCTTTTTAAATAATTCTTCACAGAGCCGCCTATGGCTCGCGAGCTGCAGGTTGGCCACCCCTGTTCTAGATCTAAAAGTAATTTCTCGTTCTACAGAAACTGGGGTAATACTCTGGACATTTTTTCCCGAAGAGCGTTGTCGAACAAATAAACCACGATGAGCTCTAATGTTTAATAGATAAAGCAATTCAAATTTATTTCCGTATGAATCTTAATTGTCTCTTTCAAACTGTAATTTACTTTTTTGAAATGAAATGGCTGGCTATTCTTGATTCATTGAAATCAGCGCATTCATCACTGAAACCGCAGAATGCCATGTGTATTTAATGATAGACATATTTTTTATTGTGAAGATTCAATTAAAAATAAGGAAAAGGTGGCAGCGATGGAAGCGGTTGCTTCGCGGTGCTTCATTTGTTGAGTGTTGCTTTTTAAAGTGCCCACTGGATCGCCATGCATTCAGTCTCGGGCGTGGGTGTCAGTGAGCTAAATATGATGGTCAAGTTTTTGTTGTGAGAAGAAAAAAAATATTCTTCTTTTTTTTCATCCAATTCTCAATGAAGGGTGGACCAAGTTAGGGGTGTTACTGATAGCCGGTAATTTTAATTTGTTACATTGGCCATATTCCCAAACTGGTATTTCTAGTGCAGTCTCTGTACAAAGGCTCGCGTCTGAAAAAAGTGGATCTGGTAGAGCAGCAGAGGATGATAGTAATTAAAATTCACCATTCATCGTGATAGCGTGCTGTTCCTCCATTTCTGGCAAAAGAAAATGATTCTTCAGAGCCCGTGGTTGTGCTAAAACACTTTCCAATGTCTTCGTTTATTTATTTCATGTTTTAAAGCTCTTTTGAGAAGACATTTTTTTCTTTAGTAATAACAAATGTTCGAATAAAACTAATATATCTTTATAGGATTTCATTTTTATTGAGTGTTTAAAATAGAAAATAAAACATATTCTTTGTAAATTTTATAATAATAAAAATCCTATTTTTTGCGGCACAAGGTTCAATTAAATTCCCCAGATAGATTTGTTGTTGTCTTGTACCAGCTAGGCTGGCAATATGATGTGCGCTGCTCCACTTTTCCAACTGAACCCTATTTCGGTGTGGAGTCCGACTTCCTCAGTACACACATGCCATAGGGACCCGTTTATAGGGTAGGCAACCATTCACACCTCATTCATACAAGGAAAGGATAAAGACAGAGTAGATAGAGGGAGATAGTACATCCATGCCCGAAATGGGATTCGAACCCAGGACCTACCTATCCGCAGTCAGGAACGCTGACCACTAGACATGTAGGGTGGCATCCGAGATAGAATTTAAAATAGTTTATGATATACACATTTCTAACAACGATTATTAAAATATGTAATTTTGCATATCCAGTAGCTGTTGCATATCCATATAGCTGTTGAACGCTTTTCAATGTTGTAATATTCTTAACCTATTTTAATACCATTTAAATGAATTAAATTAAATTGTAAAAAGTTAGAGGAATTGTAGAATACTATGTACCATTGGTATATATCAGGTATATGAAGGAACTTTTGTTTAAGATGTTTGTTTTATTATAAATGTGATTTTTTTCTTTTCATATTTCTTAATAATGAGAGAGTGAAGAATCAGAGAAACATAACTGTACAGTATAAAATTGAATTAAATATTGAAATACATTTTTTGTATCTAAGGAAGATACAAGAATGCAATGGAGAAAGTTCAGAGTTATTGCAAATCACACCCATATTTCCTTTATAATTAGTCGATACATATTTATGTAAAATTCAATTTATTTATGGAAATTAAGTTGTTAAAATTCATTATGAAAATCAACTTTAAGCAACTAATATAACCCAGAAATATTTATAGTGACAGCAAATTGATTCTTTTCTGCTAATATGTAATATTATGAAAATTTTGCTTACTTATCTTTAGAAATTAAATATTCCATTTTATTTCTTGTATTAATAGTTCAGAAAATGCATACAAATTAATTTTCAAAATTGTTTTAGATTTATATTTCAAGTCATCTCAATAATATATCATTTCGAATCATTTACCTATTGTTTTCATTTTGTTAACATTAAAGGCATAGTTTTCAGCAAGTTCTGTTTCATGTTTCCAGGTCTTATTTAGAGCTTAATGATATTGTTTTTACATCAATTTCTCCTTTTCTATGTATAAATTGCACATAAAGTAACAACATATACATTTGAAATTACTCAATAAAGTTACGACAAAAAGTGTAATATATTTCTTCTTAAAAAAAATTTTTTTTAATTTACTTAAAAAATTGAATATCAAAATTCTTGTTTTATTATGCTTCATGGACTAGAAATTCAATTAAAACTTTTTGTTTGTAATTCTGATTACATCGATTAATGTCTAAATATATCTATGCATTAACCCCTTGCCAGTGTCACCCGAATTCAGTTCGGGCAATTTCTGCGTGCAGTATTTGTGATGCCCGAACTGGGGCAGAAGAAAAATTAACGTTTCTATTTTGTGAAGTTCGTGCTGAGTTCCTTTCTACTTTAGGATACTTAATTCCTTATTTTCCTAATAAATGACGCAAGTGGTCTTAGTTTTTTACCAATTCCAACTTTGGTTCTGAAGGTAGTCCATGACTACAACAACACTATGGGAGGTGATGTTAAAGTCGATCAACATCTTACAGACTTCCCGGTTGCTAGAAAAGGAGGTAAAACAAATTACTAGAAAAATTTTTTATATCTCCTACACCAGGCGTTATATAAATAACTCCTTTATTTTGCATACTTCAGCAGGAGGTGCGAAAAATATGAACTTCGAAAAATCAGTTGTTGAACTCAATAAGCCAAATGTTCAATTACCAGGACCATTGTGTCCTAGTGTAAGCTTACAGCACCTCACAGGTCGACACTTTCCAGAACACATCCCATCAATGGGGGAAAAATCTACTCCAACCAGGCAGTGTTTTATATGCTGTCATAAAACAGATGAACAAGGGAAGAGAATAAGGCATGAGACAAGAGTTTATAGTAAAAGGTGCAATATATAGGCTTTTGAGCAGTACCTTGTTTTGGAGTATACCATACTGTAAAAGATTTGTAAAATTTATGTATTGAAAATCATTGTTTTATGTTTTTATATTATACTAGTTTATACTCGTTATATTTAGCTTCAAATTTTCGTTTAATTTCTCCCAATACGAATAACATGTACGTGTAATCATTGCTTTATGTGTATGTAAAAATTATAAATATAGTAGTTATTGAAATTAAAACTTTCTTTTTGTAGTAAAAAAGCATTTTCTAACTCTTATAATAATATAAAGAATAAAATTAAGCAGTCAAAAAATTTTCCCATGTTTGGTCCATTTTTCTGAAATATATGTCACAGTGAAGGGGTTAAAAAAAATAGGAATTGCTTAAAAAATGAATTTCATATAAATTAAAAATTGAATGTTACATTTCTATTATAGAAAAAAATAGCTTCCGCTTTAATAATAAAAATCTGTCCCGATGTAATATTTACTCAATTGGAGACATAATAAACATCGAAATCTATGACAAACAATAGAAAGAATGACTAGTAATATATATATGTTTCTTTAATGGAAAAAATTCTATTATTATTCAAATTTATAATATTTAAAACTTATACTTCATTAAAATGAAAATTTTCAATTGATTCGATTTTTCATATTTATACATTGTTAGTAAACGAATATAATTTCCCTCTCTTCTTTAAAATCCGTTGTTATTTCATGAAAAACTTATTTTGAATTGTGTTGTGAAAGAGTCGTTTCGTTTCAGTTTCGACGCGAATAAATCGACGAAGGGTGCGTCGAAGCTCCGGCGGGACCTCATCAACGCGGAGATCGCGAACCTGCGGGACCTGCTGCCGCTGCCCTCGTCCACGAGGCAGCGGCTCTCCCAGCTGCAGCTGATGGCCCTCATCTGCGTCTACGTGCGGAAGGCCAACTACTTCCAGCACGGTGAGTCCCTTTCTCATTCCCTCCATCCATACCATAGAAAGGGTGTCAATGAGCAAGGTAAACAACATGGTGAATTCATATTGGCTTTGGATTAAAACGGATTTCTTATCATATTCATATACATACTATTTTATCAATTTTGTTTTTAATCACAATCACGAAAGAGTGTTATAAGTGAGGTAAACACAAGTAAATTGTAATTTAAGTTATTAAATTTACTCTTGCCGACCACTCTGTCTAGTGGTCAGAGTCCCTGACTACGGATAGGGAGGTCCTGGGTTCGAATCCCGGTTCGGGCATGGATGCTTCTTTCTTTCTCTGTTCTCTTTGTGTTTCTCTATCCTTTCTTCCGTGATGATGTATGAATGTGGCCCACCCTATAAACGGGTTTGTGGTGGTATGGCGCGGGCAATGCTACTCGCCTCTGTGACTTGGTTCACAGGTGCCCGCTGGGTAACAATAAATGAGTAGCAGTTTCTGGCCTTGTCGCCGAAATGTATCGCCGAAATAAAAGTAAATTTTATCTTCATTTTTTAAAAAATTATTTTATCGATATACATTTTTGCTAAAATTATTGCATTTACATTAAATTTTATAAATATTCTTTAGTTTATTTGAATATGTAATTATGTTAATTTACTAAAAAGCAAGTAGATAAATAATCCTTTAAGTCAAATTTATACCTGTAAATGAATAAGCAAAAATGTTGCAAAAAAACTGCAAATTATACCATGAAATCATTTGGTGTTGTGTTAAAATCTGTGAAAAAGTAATCTCCATGTTAAAAGTTGATACTGTAATTTTCCCCTTGGAATAGGATTTATTACTTTAAATTGATTTATGCAAAGGAATGGACATCCATCAAATAGTGACACAATTAGTTTAATCCGTATGAAAATGGTGCAAAAATTTGCTAACCCTTTATGGAGCTAAGATGTAACTCTTTAGTATTGATGATTCCTAAAGTATTAAAACGAATGGAGGTTCCACACTCAAAAATGATGCGATGCGCCCACTCATCATCCTCAAAACATTTCCTACAATTAGGGTCTTGAAGAAGTCCCATAGTATGGAGATGTTTCCTGAAAATATAGTGTCCAGTGATGAAGCCAACGATGGTACGCCCTAGAACAACTAAGAATTTCAGAAGCAACATTCGCCGATGATCTAGTGATCATACTTTTGGCGTGCTTTTGACCAGAAGTTTTAAACCAAGATTTATTCATCTTCTGCTTTTCCCACTTGAGTAACATCCTCTGCATATCCAGAACAGATAGTGGACAATATTCACAAGTCATAAAGATGAAATTCTGGAAAACTCACCTGTACTTCCCCATATAATTAAGCAGAAATGCAACATCTAATTTTCTTTTTGTAAAAAGAGTCTGGAGACGAACAAGAGAGCTTCCACTTAAAGTTCTTTCCATCAAGCTGACCCCTTCTCGTTTACTTCATGAAAATAAAAATCGAATGTGAAAAGGATGAGCTGTTAAATGCATATTATCATGGGATAAAACTAGACAACGAAGGCATTTATTTCGTTCCTGATAGAACAGCAAAGTCAAGCGCTGCTTAGAGCACAGAAGCTGACTGAGGATGGTGTTGCAAAAGCCCGATAAATAAGGACATAAATGTCATCATCTTTGAGTCAATCAAAAACCTTCGTGCTGAGAGGGTATCAGTCAAAGGAATCGCATTCCACGTGTAAGATACGAAGAGGAAAATGCCAGTTCAGATGACAACCTCGACGCTTGAACATGATTCTAAATATCTTAATTTCTACATTTTAGGGAGATTTAAATCTTCTGCCGATTGATTCGCACCGATGGTTTTCTGCTTTCTTATTTATGAATGCATATTGTAGAAAAACTTCTATGCCGATATACATTTTTATTACATCGACTGAGAAGGACAAAGAAACCATCTCCATTTTCGAAAGAATAACTTTAAGAAACATCTTTGGTGGAATAAAATGTGAGAATACATGGCGCAGAAGAACTCATTCCGAGCTCTATAAACTATATAAAGAGCCAGATATTGTTAAATGTATCTCAATACAGAGATTAAAATGGGCAGGACATTTGAGCCGGATGAACGACAATCGGGTGACGAAAAATATTTTCTTGGCTCGCCCCATTGGCACCAGAAAAAGAGGACGACCGAAACTCCGATGGCGTGACTGCCTTGAAAACGACCTAAAAACACTAAAAGTGACCAACTGGATGGCCTTATCCAGAAATAGGGGGTCCTGGTATGCACTTCTGATGAAGGCAATGGCCCACCTTGGGCTGTCAGGCCAATGAAGAAGAATACATTGTTATTATTTAATCTAGGTTCAGCACTGAAATGAAATTTAATTGTTAATAATTTATATTTTCAAAAACAAAAAAAAGGTGGGGGGCGTCTTAAAAAGTACAGTATAAATCTTATCTTCGAACTTGGAATTAATTTAAAATTTCAAGGAAAATATGTTAATTTTATGTCGCTTTTGAACTACAGTTTTTGAGTAATTCAATAAGACGCGTAGAAAATTGGGCAGGAAAAGTCCTCTTTCTGTGATTTCGCAGAGGCGGCTACGCAACCACCGGTTATCAGTAGCAGGAGTGTCTCAGGATGATCGACGCACGATTTTCTTTGGAGCTGTATCGGATACTGCACGCTTTTTTTTCTCTGCAGTGTTTCCTGGGCAGCTGCAGCCGCGCGAATCACGATGGCATGACGGCATCTGTTCCAGATATAGCGTGAAAACAATAACGCTACAAAAATAGGGATAATAAATGTATATTATGGTTCAGTTTCCACTCTTTTGGAAAACAGTGTAAATGTGAAATTAAATATTATGCTTGCTCTAATTTTTTTCTCATACTTAAGAAGATAATTATTTAAAGTCAAACGGATTGCTGCTATAATGTCTCAGATTCGGTGAAATCAGTAGTTAGCTTATTAAGTATAAAAAAGATATTTAATTTATTGAATTAAGAAATTGTTTAATTATATATTATGCTTGCTCTAATTTTTTTCTCATATTTAAGAAAATAATTATTTAAAGTTAAATGGATTGCTGCTATAATGTTTCAGATTCCGTGAAATCAGTAGTTAGATTATTAAGTATAAAAAAGATATTTAATTTCTTGAATTAAAAAAAATTATGAACATTTTATAAAAAAAATAAATCTATCTTAAACTTCTAAAACAGACAAATTTTTGTCAAATAAAATTTTTAAAAACTAATTTGTTTTTAGAGTATATAAATAGCTTTGCTATTTGTTGATATATATTTCTAAAAAGCAGTAATGGATTTCGTTTTCTTCTTGGTTTTCCATTAATTTCATTCTGCTTAAAACTATTGAGTAGGAGTAAAACAAAAATCTGTTGAGGTACCTGATAAAACTTACATCATGGAATAATAAATAAATGTAGAATATGAAAGCATGTTTTTTATTCAATTTATTTTAAAATTTCATTTTAAAATAATTTAAAATTTAAAAGTTACGTTTGAGTTGCATCTAAAGATAAAATATTTTTGTAAAATAAAATAATATGTATAGTAATTTTACAAACTAACGTTTTTAATGTATTTAAAGTTAATATTACGAAGCATATCTTCTTAGAATAAAATAATGTTGACTGTAATATTTTAATTTTAAGAAATATTTAAAATATTTGAATTAAATTTTTGCTGATCACATTTTTTCGATTTATATTGCTTTAACCTAAATAATTAAATAAAATAATTTTATAAAAGTAAATCTTTTAAAAAATATAATGCTGACAATAATATTTCACTTTTAAAATTCAAAAATAATTTTCTATTAATTATTTTACTAAACAGATAGATAAATAGATAGATAATAATAATAATAGGTAAGATTAATAATATATATGTGGAAATTAGATAATTGATAGATTATTCTCTATCACTTTTTTATCATACAAGTCTAATGAAATTTTAAAAATTTAATATAAGAAACTTTCAGAAGCATTCCCTTAAAAAATCTTTTATATTAAATTCAAACGAAAAAATATATTTAATATAAATATATATATAAAGTTTACTTATACAAAAATATGTATACAAAATATAATTTAAAGAAAATATAACTCTCTCTGATTGCAATATTTTAATTTTGAACCATGAAACTAATATTTCTTTAATGCCTTTACTTATCGCTTTTTATAATTTACTACAAGTATAATTTAATCAGTAGAATTCAATATAAAAAAACCCAACAAAAGCATATTTTTCAAAAAATATTTTTCAAATTATGTTTTCATGCTTACAAAACTATAGTTTGAAGAAAACATAATCTGTCAAATATATAATATTTTACTTTTAAATTTAATTAATATTATTAATTACATTTTATAAAAGTACCGATTTATAACGTGAATCATCAAATACAATGAATTTGCAAAACTGATCCCATGTAGCAAGAAATAAATCCATGAATGAAATCGAAAACTATTAACATCATTTTGTAGGATTTGTGTATTTATCACTGTTACTGCTTTATAGCACTTTCGGTTAATCTGTGGTTTGGGTACCCCTTTCTTGCCAAATGGGCGATAGACGCGCCAAGCGTGGTAACCCTGGTTATTTCATCCTAAATGCACTCCTTGTGGCGCATGCTCATTAACAGCTCTTTTGTTTCAGTATTCCTATGGGTCGCTAATTATTTTGATTTTGAAATAACCGTAGAATTTTAAAATTTGATGCACGACTTTATTACCGTTGGATTTGCCCTGGAGGTAGTACGTGATTTATTTATTTGTTTCAGTGTATTTTTTATTAATTTTTAAAAAAAATATGATAATTTTTCTCCATATTTTAGTGTATTTTTTGTTATACAATTCGTAAAAATAAAACGATTGTTTTAGTTTTCGTTGCCATACCAACGGTGAAATTCGTTAAAGACACGGATTTCGGTTCCGTCGACATAGAAACGACATTTTTGCGTAGTGCTTCTCGGAGCATTCAAATCCGCGAGACAACACGCAAAATACGCGCCAGTTGGCGACATTTTGAAAATGCGCCTAGCAGGGGGCACATTTTCACTTTCCTTCGTAAAGCGAGTGCAATCCTCGATACCTAAACTAAAGAATAATAATAATAAAAGAACAATAGAAAATACATCCTCATTCCATGTCCCCCACATTCTCCGCATGTAATCGCTGTTTGTAGGGGCGTAAAGTCTTATCTGATAGGATCCTCATCGACACACACTCCGTCAGTAGCTGCCCCATGTACAGAACCGCAAAACCACTGGGCCGGACCTCTCACGATTCCACGCACGCAGAAATAACCCACCCCGGCACACAAAAAAACCCTTACAAATGCCCCCGACGCAGCTGCCCGGACGGTCACGAAAAGCACTTTGTAGCACCCCATCCCATAATGATACATTTTCTTCAATCGAAGAACTCTTCTCCAACAACAGCAACAGAAGACCCGATCACCTGTGATCGACTGTTGCGCATCGTCCTCTATCAATTAACTGCCATGAAGTTGGCTAACCGTGGGAAGAAATTATTTTTTCCGAGGCTTGTTGTGTTTTGTTTGGTAAGTGTGTGTGAGGGGGGGGGAGGTGACCCCTCTATCTTCCCTTGCCAGTTAATTGCGCGCTTCGGCTTCTTATCGATTTCTTAGTGACGGGTAATGATCCGCAATTTCGGAAATGGGAAATGGGCCGAAAGTCTTAGCGGAAAATTATTCTTCAATAGCAATTTGTGTAAATCCATTTTTCATAGGGTTGTTTATCTTCATCAGTCTTTAACGCAATTGTGTAGAAAATGAGGTGGTAGTTGTTAGTTAGAAGCCATCACCGTAATCATGTTTATACTTAGAGTTAAGAGAAAAAAATAAGAGAGAAAAAATCTCGGATGAAATGGAGTACTCCTTTTCAGCCCCATTAAATGTCCTGAAAGGCACAAACCAATAATAAAAGAAAACCGAAGACATACTTTCGGCAAGAATTACGCATATTTTTAATTCTAATGGACACTATAAAAAGTATTAAAATTTTCTTACATACAATAATATTATAAGATATAAAAATGTCAACCAACTTGTCTAGTGGTCAGCGTGTCTGACTGCGGATAGGGGGGTCCTGGATTCAAATCCCGGTTAGGGCATGGATGTACTTTCTCTCTCTATCTATCCTGTCTTTGTCTTTTCTGTGCATGAATGGGTTGTAAATGGTTGCCTACCCTATAAACGGGTCCCTATGGCCTGTGTGTACTGAGGAAGTCGGACTCCACACCAAAATAGTGTTCAGTTGAAAAAGTGGAGCAGCGCACCCCATATTGCCAGCCTGGCTGGCACACGACAATGAATGAATGAATATATAAATTGTGTTGTATATTTCAAATTAAGATATTATCATTGCTGTTATAAATTCAGCTAATTTGACACCATGTAATACGATACCAGACTGCTTAAAGACATTTGAATGTCCAGAAGAACATTGTAAGATTTCTAAACATTTCCGCCTATTAGGATGCATTTAAAAAGTAGTAAAAATCTACCACTTTTATCTACCACTCTTCAGTACTGGCTAGATTTGAACCTGAATCCTGAGAACTCCGAAGCACTAACAACTGGACACGGAGAAATTAAGTCCATTCACTGTAATTGTGAAAATTTCAACACAAAAAGGAATAATCATAAATGGCCCATTTGCAACTGATATTTAGCGAAAACATAACATTTTATTTTATAACAGAAAATTTATTTTAATGCTTATAGCACCACCAATTTTGCTGAAATTTGAAAGAATGTGTGTGAAAGTTACTTAAAGTAACATTTACGTATATTACTTTAATTGAGATTATTGTAACTTATATTATATTTTAGTATATATAATTTATATTTTATAGTATTTATATAATATATTATATATTAGTAAAGTATTGTATTGCCATTATGTGTGAGAGAGAACGTTATTAATAAATTGCTTCGCAAATCCAGTGAGTTATAATATTGTAATTTTATTTAAAATCAAATTAGAAATAAATTCTTCTCACTGAAAAGATATAATATGAAAATTGTGTCTAAATATCTGAAGAAATATTGGAATGTAAACTAAGAAAAGTTATTCAAGGGAATAGTTTACTGAAATTTTACACTATGTACTTAACCACTGCGATTTTTACTAGTTATTTAAAATAGATGATGATAATAAATACTTAAATACTGTGGCTTTTCATTACTTTTGGTAGGCTAATAATAGTAGGAATTTAATTATTTTCTCATTAGCACAATTACGAATAAAAAATTAAATAACCACAAAGTGTTAAAATGGATCTTTTTTCAAATTAATAAAATTATTTCGACATGACTAAAGGTTGAAACGATGCTTCTTCAAGACAACTTTAACCGTGAAAATGAACAGTTGGATTGCTGAGCGGCAATTTTAAACTTATTTATCCTGCTTATTATCTATTCTCATCACGAAAGTGTTTCTTGGACCTTTCATTTGAGCCTGAGGGTGAATTGAAAAAGTATCCAAAGTACACTTGGCGAGATCTTCCTGAAAAAATTTCGAACTGAAAGTTCTTCATTTCTACTATTCTGGTGACGAATGGTTTTTTTACGGCTTGATTTCTAAACTTCCGGCTACAGCAAGAGTTACGAAATCTAAAAGAAGAATTAATCAGCCTGAAGGAATACCTAAGAGAAGAATCAAGGTAATTATTTTTATATGTGCGAAAATGTTCTCTTAGTGGAAACATTGCATGTGTCTCTTTTATTCAATTCCTTTCTTAAGCAAATGATAGATAAAATATTATTTAACTCAATTATCAAGGTTAAAATTATATATATATATATATATATATATATATATATATATATATATATATATATATATATATATATATATATATATATATATATATATATATATGAGTTGAAGTTAAAATTTCATTAAAATATTTTCTTTTGTCGTTATATTTTTAAATGTTAAAATTTATGCTTAGTATAAGAGTCAGAAATAATTTGAATTTGTACACGTTATTTTCTCTTATTTTCATTTTGTAGTTAATTTTATTTACTTAAGAAAATTCTAATGATTTTAATTTAAAATTTAACCTATTTCATATTATTTTTTTTCAACTAAGAAATCATTAATTAGTTTTTCTTAGTTAAAAATAATAAAAAACATTTTTTCTAAATATTGTTGTTGTCGTGTGCCAGCTAGGCTGGCAATATGGGGTGCGCTGCTCCAATTTTCCAACTGAACCCTATTTTGGTGTGGAGTCCGACTTCTTCAGTACACACATGCCATAGGGACCTATTTATAGGGTAAGCAACCATTCACAACCCATTCATACAAAAAAAGGACAAAGACAGGATAGACACAGAGAGAAAGTACATCCATGCTGGAACTAGGATTCGAACCCAGGACCTCCCTATCCGTAGTCAGGCACTCTGACCATTGGACAGGCGGCATTATTCACATTTAAAAGAATTATATACTGTATTGATAACTTAATGGTTTTTGCTTTTAATTCCTCGTTTGTTTTTCTTTCTTTTTTGGTTTACTTCCGAGTTCTGAGTGTTTGTATTGGCTCCGAATCCTTTTTAATATGTAGGGTTTAATCAACCTTCAAGCGCATCAGTTATTAATCGAAAAGGGAGTAATATAAAAATTTATTCATTGTATTAGTTTGTAAAATAATTGCAAGAAACGGTTAAAAATAATCGTTTTAAGAAAAAGCTCAAAATATGATTTTTTTTTTAAAGAAACTAAATAAATAAAAATGTTTCAAAATGATTTAAAATAGAAAGGATAGACACCCTGCGAAAAGGACAGAGTTAAAAGTTCAAAAGAAAAGAGAAAGAAAAAAAAAAAGCTGAGCTGACTGCCGTGAATGGTACCTGGGAATAGAATGGAAACGGAGCACACAAGATGGTTGGGGGCGAATGGTAATTGGTTCTGGAGAAAAGTGTATCTTGAGGGTGTCTGACGTGGCTGCTACTTCGGAAGCTCTGATGATGCACATTACAGGTGCGGAAACCTGTGCTTTCTAGCTTTTCAACCTATTTTTAGGATGATTAGGTGGGAGTCCCTTTCTCATCAGAGCTCTGCTGAGAATATGATTTGCTTTTATGCGCGGCGACTCCGCGGCTTTTTGATGATCTTGTTGTGTTATGACATTGCGTGAGCTACTTTTGTGTACTCGACTGCATAATGGGTGCGTCGGTTCTCTTTCCCCCCTGGTATTACCGCTTCACCGTTCAGGAAGTAACTCTCTGTCATTAGAAGGGGAATTCAACAAGTATTCCACGAATTACATAGTTGCATGGTATCGAAATTAATTTCATTGCTGTTCGAGCGTGTGAAGATTAAACGGAAGGTGGCGAAAAATGTGCATATCTGTAGTCTAATGCTCCTTTGCTGATTTGAAGCAAGGAAAATGTTGAGTATTAAGCATGGAAAATGTGTATATCTGTAGTCTAATGCTCCTTTGCTGATTTGAAGCAAGGAAAATGTTGAGTACAGGTAACCCTCCTATAACACGGTAGTTAGGTTCCTAGAAAATGCCGTGTTGTGTGAAATCGTGTTTTATGAGACCCAGAACTAGTACAAAAAGGGGGGTTACGTTCCAAAAACTTATTAAAAACAAATATTTTTTTTAATTCGACATAAACAACTTAATTTTTATTAAATAATAAATGTATATCCAACACAAAGTAAGAAAAAATATTTTAATCTAACGCAACCCTAATTTAATGAATTTATTCGTCGTCACTGCTCAGTACAATCAACCGAGAACGTTTTTTGGGTGGAACGATATCGCCTTCACTTTTAGGACTTTTTTCTCTATTTAAATTTTTGTATGTTTTCCCCTCTTAAAAAAATCTGTAATCGAACTTTGCTGACTAGTTCTTACTAGGTCATTGTAAATTTCGCGGTATGGAGTTAAACAGTTTTGGAGCTCCCTTTTGAATTTTCGACTTCTATTCCGTGGAAGGGTTTGTTTTCAAGAAAAATGACTCGAGATTTTCCGCTAAGCATAGGCCTTCTTGTAATTCTTTTAATGTTAAATTCTCAACTGCAACTTAAAGCTTAAATTTTTCTGCCTTAAATAACGCTCCGTGTAACAAAACCGTGTTGTAGGAATTTTCCCGCAATTTACGAATCGTGTTATAGCGAAACCGTGTTATAAGATACCGTGTTATAGGAGGGTTACCTGTATTAAGGATGAAAAATGTGTAAATTTGTAGTCTAATGCTCCTCTGCTGATTTGAAGCAATGAAAATGTTGAGTATTAAGGATGAAAAATGTGTATATCTGTAGTCTAATACTCATTTGCTGATTTGAAGCAATGAAAATGTTGAGTATTAAGGATGAAAAATGTGTATATCTGTAGTCTAATGCTCCTTTGCTGATTTAAACAATGAAAATGTTGAGTATTAAGGATGAAAAATGTGTATATCTTTAGTCTAATACTCATTTGCTGATTTGAAGCAATGAAAATGTTGAGTATTAAGGAATGAATTCTTGGAAAAATAAAAAACTAACTACTGTGTTTGTGAAGGAGAAATATGTGTAGGATCGTTCAAAATTAAAAATATGAAACATTATATGTAAATGCATTTATAAGAATCTACTGCTCTGAAAATACCATGTATCAAGAAAAAGTACTTGGAAAAATAAGAAAACTGAATATTAAGGAGCAAATACTTGCAAGAATAAAGTTCATTAAATATAGAGAAAGAAATTTATACTAAGTATTGATGAATAATTTAAAAAGATATTTTATCTTAAAAGAGAATTAATACATTATACATAATTAATACATAATTGGGACTATCAATATAAAATTTTCATTATCTAAATGAAAGAAAATAATAAAGACGATTTATGTGTGTGAAATTTAAATCCTATATACAATTCATGATTTTATGTTATAGGGTTCATGATTTTCATGATTTTATGTTATTGATTAAAGTGCGTAATAGTGATAAAAGTAAAAATATTCATGAACTTAAAAAAAATAAATGAATGAAATAATAAAATTAATAAATAAATAAATTTAAAAAATTGAATGTATTTTTCATTGTATTTTTATATGCTTTTAAAATTATCTGTAAAACTAAACCTAAAGTTTCTTAAAATCATTAAAATAGTGAAAAGGATACTTTTATGACAAAAATTCTAAGAGCTACATTTATTTCATTTATTTCAAAAAATTTTCTCACTGTTCTTTTTCATAGATAAAAATAAATTTATCAAATATATAAGATTACCTATATGAATTAAGAGCTTTTCGTATTAGTTATAAAAACAAATATAAGCAATAATTTTTCATTCAAAATTAGCTCTTTTAAATTTTTCTCTTGTTTTTATTTAATGATGATTAATGTTTATTAACTGTACATTTTTTCATTAAAATATATTAATTCACATTATAATATTTTTTTATATTTTAAAGCCATTTTAATATTATTAGTACTCTCTATTAATAAGTTTTTTAAAAAAATATTTTTATGTTAATATTTTATTAAACTTTTTGTCGAGTTAGAGTTCAACAACATTGAATTGGATTGAAACATGCTTGTTAGATTGCTGATCACTTTTAAAATGTGAATTCAAAAATTTTTCCGGTTAAAAAATAAATTTTTAATATTTAATTTTCCTTAAATATATGAAAGTTTTGGAAAATCAATGAATAGAAAACACTCAGTATATTGTTTTAACTAAAAATGTATCAGCATTAACCATTGTTTGTAAATTGATAAATTATCCAAGTATTTTCAAATGTATTCTTAAAAAATGAGAACAGTTATGTATTAAAAAAATATTCTCTATACTTTTGTGTAATTTAATTTCCGAATAAAAATAATTTTAATGACATAAAATGTTGATAAAATAAGTTATTTAGGAAATGTGAATAAAGAATTTTAAATGAAACCTATGAAACAAAAACAAATGTCTTAAATATTGAATAAAGGAAAAATAAGGTCATGTTTATTTTTTGCTCTCATCAGCTAAAAATTTTAATTATGTAATTAATAATCAGCAATGCAATCATTATTGTTAGATAAATAATTCTTTTTTATGAAATATGTAGCCTAATACTTTTTGTCTTCATCGTCAATGTTATAATTATTATTTTCATCCCATTTTTCATGTAAATAAGCAAATTTAAGTACAGTTCCGTAATGTATCAGAATACAGAAGAATGATAGGGGTTAATTTTTCCCCCTCACAGATAAAATTTAAAAATCGTTGATCCGTTTATATCATAGGTTCCCAAAGTGGTCCAGGTGGACCCACTGGGGTCCATAGGAGACCACACGGGTGTCCATGTAGACGTAAAAAGAAAACAGGGGTTCACAAATTGTAAGTGGGGGTCCACGAAAAATTTTCTGGTTTTCATCATAAAGAACAAAAATTTAGGCTTGGATTTACCTATCAATGTACGCAGGTAGCATCATTCACTAGGTAGGTACTCAAAAATATTCGAGACTCAGTTCAAACACAGAACTGAATAGAACAATAGATAATAGTACAAGTGTACACCACATGTCGAGACTTGCAAAGTGCCGCTCGTCCGGGATGCTTGTTTAGACCTGCAAAGGGATGAAATGCGACTTGCGCTGTGCTTGCAATCTACATTAGTATAAATACGAATGCCAAGAACAAAACGTTACTCATTTGTTTCCGGGATTTTAAACATAAAAGTGTGACTGTGAGTGAATCGATGTCAGTGTTTGCAGTGCCGGAAAAAATAAGTATCTGCCTATATGTTATACATATTTTTATGGTATATTGTAATTTATCAATCATATTATATTTGCTTTACTATTTGAGTGTAGTAGGTAGTTATGTAGTAAAAATTATAAATACTAGAGATTATTCTAAACTTCTGTAAAAAATAGAACAAAAAGCCATGGAAGATTAAACTTAAGGTACCTAGGTGCTTTTTTGTTAGTACCTAGGTACATTTTGTTAGTTACAGTGGGTCTACCGAAAATAGTAAAAATTTGAAAGTGGTCCACGAGAAAAAAAAAGTTTGGGAACCCATGGTTTACATCATTTATATTTATTTATTTATTTATTTTTTTTTTTGGCTAAAACTTTTCAGAGCCGAAATTAATTTGCTGCAGAATTACAAGTCATTTTATCCATCCCCTTCTATTTGATCCAAGAGATGGACATAAATTTCTCTTCATAAATAAGACTTTAATAGCTGTAACCGCTTCTTCCCGAATAAAATTAATAAAGGCATTCGAATACCGGGCAGTCATGCACGAAGCGGATCCAGCGTCTCAGCAGCGGAGGGAGAAAATGCGAAAATAATTGCGTTATAATAGCAAAGAGAAGCCATTCAGATAAAGTATTAGACTAATAAATCTCACCGCGGATTAAAAATCGAAACAAAATATTAGCGGGATCCATAAGTGTCCACAGGTAATTTCGCTTGCTCCCCCCCTTTCCTTCCTCTCCCGCGATTGCGCCTGCGCGGCGCCCCTCAACCCCTCGGGCGCTCTACCCGGGTATGGCCGGGTGTAAATAGCCCCATTTAAGTATCCTTGTACCACGTGGTCGTAAGCGGCGACCCGGTGACCCTCGGTGTGTTTTTTATTCCTTCTTTCACCTGTGGATGGAGAGAGAGAAAAACGTTTGCGTTTCGGCGGTTCTCAGGGAAGACTTTCTTTTTGTTTTTGTTCCTAGTCAACTACGCCGAGATAATGAGCGCAGGGGTCAGGGGTTGCCAGAAGCAGTAAGCTCTACGGTTTTATAAACAGGGGGGTGGACCCGAAAAATATCAAAATTGCAAATACTTCACAAGCTATTAATTTTTTTAAGAAAATTCTTTCCATGACTTTTTTTTTTTTTTAAATTTTCATTTAAACTATCGCATTCGAAATATTTAGATGCTTATCACAAAATTGCATTTTAAATAATTGAATAACCTAATGATTTATCGTAAATAAAAGGAATTTTTAAATTTGAAAAAAATATAACAATAATGAAAAAGAAAACTGCAATTGTGTGAAACTGCTCTTACATAATTTCGTATTTCTAATGATACATCTAGTCACAAATATGTTAAAAAATTATTTTAAATTAAAATTATTTATGTATTTAATTAAGATGTTTTATCTTATACTAAATACATCGAAATGGTTTATTTTAGAGAATAATTGAAAGTAAAAAAAAAAAATTGCTAAAATGGTGCAAAGTGTGCCATACCTTTTGTTGCTCAGGACACCTTTATTCCACGTGTTCATTCGATATCAATTTTAAAACTTATTGCAGGATAGGAAAATATTAAGAATTACAACCATTATCTGAAGAACTAATAATTATAATATAAAACGAATATAGTTTTCAAATATAAATTATATAATTCCAAAAGGTGTGTAAATAATAGAAGGTTGAATTGTAAATATAATATACTCTATTAGAATAAATGTTTTCAAAACTGAATGTAATACTATAAAATGTAAAGGCAATAGAAATAGTTTGTTCATTTTTATTTTTCATGTTTAAAATTGTTCTATTGAGTACCTTGTTTTATGATTTTTCCTTTTAAAAGTCCGAAATAGTAGCTAAATAATCAGCACCCACCATGGTCTTCATTTAAACTGCTTATGGATTCGACTCGTATCTCGAAAGTGGATTTTTGTAACAGTTTGGGATCCATTTAAATTCTAGGTTCCAATTGAATAAGCCAACAATGTCTGATCGTAGAACCATTCAATTAATCCGTTATGAAAATGAACCACTGTCATTCTCAGCAAAATTCTTTTGGAAAGTGGGTACCCAGTAATATAAGACATTTTATAATTATACAAACTATGTTTACTATACGCTATTATATTTTTAGGAACTATATGCAATGATATAAATGACATGTTACAATAATATCTACAAACTGCAGGAAAAATATAGGTACTTCCAAATTTTGTATTTAAATATGAAGAGAAAAAAAATGAGGATTCATTTCATTTATAAACATCGGCACAGTTAAAATAATTTCGTAGAACTTTTATAGAAAAATTTCTGTATTACATTGGTGAAACAAATGAGGCTATATAACCCCCATAAACTATTTTTGTCTTTGGGCTTGTGACATTTTATCTACTTGCGGACAATATGAGTTCGAAATGGTGTGTCACCAGGCAGACGGTATGGAAGCGTTATCATCAAGTAAACAAAATGAACGTTTGACACAGTGTCACCTCATAGACAGTATGGCCTCAAACATGAACAATCTCATTTGATTTTATGGGAAAAGTACGATTTTTGAAGGACATGCGCTATGTAATGGTAAATTATTTAGTGTCAGAGTAATTACCTTTCTGAAATTTCAAACTGGCTAGGTAAGCATATATCATCCACTTTCATAAGCGTTTACCTGGGCATCGGCTTTCCATCTGGATGGGCGGGGTTCGATTCCCAATGCCACCAAAGACCCACCGAGTACATGCGATATACGTGGTCGTTAAATCTGTGGAATCGAAAGTCCTGTGGTCGGTCGTTGAGCAGTTATCATGGGTGCAATGGTCTTTAGAAAATTTCTTCCCCCCCCTCCCCTTCAGATCAATGTCAAAATTGAGGGAGTGGATCCTTTGGTGGTGCCATCTATTGGAAGATTTGAAGAGAAAAAGTCGTACTTTCACCTTTGTAGTGCTCTGATCCAAACGAAAGACGCGCCATGCTGACTTAAATTCGCATAGCCAAGGCATAGCGAGCTTGGCTTGTCCAAGTGTCATAAGTAACAGCTACGTAACAGAGGTCTTCCTGCAAGGACCTCCCTCCTGAAATATCGTTGTTGTTGTTGTTGTTACTAATCCCAGTTGGTGAAGCTCTGCTACACCAACTCCATAAAACCAAAAATCTCCAAAAAGTCTAAAAACAGTAAAGGGTCCTTCAAAATCTCACGAACAGTAAAATTTAGGCACTCGAGAATATGGTTGGGGGAAGCCTGTGCGGCCTTACACCAGTGACACTCAGTAAAGAGTGTCCGACCCTGCTGGAAGGTGAGGGAACTAATGTGACAGTATGGCCACAAACAGGAATGGGCGAAGTACGTCGGGAGTTTTACTTCTGGTAGGCGTGAAGGCCATTCCAATATGTCCAGCTGAAGTAAGCAGGCAATAGGGGCTAAGTCAGTCTTCTCCCTTTGGTGCCCCAGGTCCTCGGACCCATCGAAGCTGCTCCTTTCCCACTACCATGGAACCCATACTCCTGAAATAGAGTGAGAGCATCATCGACCAGTGATCACGTGAGCCGGTCAAGAACGGAGCGAGGTGTTGTGTGAAAGTGGCGGAGAACAAGTTCCTCCTCAAGAGAGAGTGCATGGGTTAATGAAGGGGACAGCGATTAAGCAGGTACACACGCAAGGCAGCGGCCCTGAGTGGCAGAAAGGGAAACTCCCCTCCCGGAACAAGACGCTTCCATCGGGTTGTTGCGCTTCTTTCTCCTTGCGTGTCTCTTCTTCTTCGTCCCTCCGTGATTCATTGGTGGTTACCCTTACAGCTAATCCCCAGAGTTCCTCAAGAGATACCCTCTCCGTCTCGGGGAGCATCGCGCAGATAAAGAACTGCCACTTAATATATAGAGTTTGTGGCAGCAGAAAATGTTAGCGCTAATAAGAACGGTTTCCTCTCCCATCAGCGAATCGTCTTTGCGGTTTATTTCTTAGAGTTTCTTCCTTCTGTTTAATGATCCTAAGCGGATTTTCCTTGCTCAACAGGCGATACTAGCAAAACGATTTGATTGCTTTTGCTGCTCATGGAACTAAATGCTTTTATATGATTATATATATTTTATATATAACTTAAAATGGGATACAATCAGATCAGCAAAATGTCTCTCAAGTTACAATGAAATAAACTTTGATTATTAAGTAACAATATAATCTTATTCAAATGTACCTATGTTTAAAATGAATTTCTGAAACAAACAGTTTAGCTAATGTGGAAATGTTTGTGTGTCGAGACATCTTTTTCCACAGATTCCTCTATTGAAGATTTTTCTTTGTTACTTTATTCCTATAGAACAGGGCTTCTTAAACTTTTGTAATTCACGACCCCATTTATGATTGCGAGTTTCTTGACGACTCCATACAAATATAAAAGAAAAATAAATTAATATTTTTTGATGATTTATTTATTAGGTAACAATATACATATACATATAAAAATATATAAGTTTAGAATTCCTTTTGAAACATACAAAAATCTAAAATTAAAAATTGCACAAAAAATTATAAAATTGTATTTATTATAGTTTCAAAAATAAAAGTGGATTCTGACCGTCTTAATTCTCTCGAATATATTCAAGTAGTTGCGTGGTAAGTATTAAATTAAAGTATAAGTTAAAAATTTAATGAGATGGATGTGCCTGTTTTTTATTGCATAACAAATCAAATCTTGGTGGAATGTTTGAAACTGCTGGACGTAAGACCTCTTCAACATTTTTTAACACTGAACGATATTGGGATTTAATATGTGTTAAAGCTGAGAAAGTAACTTCACATAAATATGTGGTGTTGAATGGCAGAAGTACATTTAACGCCATATCAGCGATTGTGGGAAATTCAGTTCTATTTCCGATCCAGAATTCAGTCAAGGGCTTTTTTTTGAAATTGTAATTTTAAGTTTGAGTCACTCGAAAGCTCAGCAAATTCCTCTTGAGCTTTAAGTGGCAGCTGATCAATCTCACTCAAGCCAATCCAAAACGGCTTTTGAATCCAAACTATTTTTTGGAAATCAATATTTAATATAAAATATGTCCGGACAATAACATGCACTTCGTTCACAATCAAACAATGGCAAAATGAGAATAAAACGAAATGTTTATATAGTTTCTTCATCAATAATACCTAGAAATTTTGTTGATAATATTTCTCAGGATCATTTCGGTTTTTCGGTTTGTACCTTCATTTCTAATTAGAGTATTATAATATTCTTAATAGAAATGCAGGTACAAACAATATTTCCGAACTAGAAGATTTTATGATATATTTATCTACGATAATTGTTATTTTATCTTTATAACAATAATTTTACAAGTTAGAAAACATTTTCTGTTAAATTGTATTTTTATCTCTCGCGACCCCAGAATTTTGCTACGCGACCCATAGTTTAAGAAGCCCTGCTATAGAACAATGAAATCAGATCCATTTCAGAGTTATTAAAGAGCAATGAGTTCTGGGAACAAGCGAAGAGTTATTTTTGTACTTACATGATTTTCAACTGTCAAAATATTTTGCAACATTTGATGGTGTTTAATAATGCATGTTGCAATTTGTTAAAATGCAGATTTTCAAAGTTCAGTTATTGCAATTGCTTAAATATGATCTGATACACACACATATGCTCATTTACATACATAATAAATTAATTATGCATAATGAAATTTGTATTTTTCTTAATATCAATATACTGTTCTTTTTTTTCTGGTTCCGGGTTCATTCACCCCAGTCAATTGGAATGGAAATACCATTACATTACTTAAACTAAAATATATCTCCTAGTAGATAATGAAGTTTCCATTCATAAAAATTGGTTTTAATCTTGGTTAACTTATGGGTCAGGTGTTACTTTACAAAACAGTCAACACTATAATTTTCGTTACATTTTTTTATGTTACATTCAATTGGTTACATTTTTTTCTTTCATTCTTTAGTCTATGTCAGTTGTTCTATTCAGTAGTATGCATAATCCTGAAAGTAAGAAATAGATTAGTCAGGTATGTTATAACTATAGACTAGTTAGGTTAATCAGGCAATATAAAGAAATATATATATTACGGTATTGATATATATTGACAAGTGTAGTAAAGTAATAAATGCGAAGTTTTTTCACATAGAAAATGGAAGTATTCTTAAGCTATGAAATAAATTTTAGGCTGTTTAAAAGAAAAATTGCTTGAAACTTTTGTTCCAAATGGTAAAAACAATGCTCGGTATGAATCAAATTTAAAAAAAATTAATTGATTTCAAACTTTTGCTTAAATTTATGCATTTTATTTATAAATTTTGTTATGCCATGCTATAGTTCATCTATTTTTTATATAATGGAAAAAAATAATTACGTCGTGATACCTTCAAACTTATCCTTATTAAAATTCCTAGAAAATATATTTTTGAATGACTTGCAGTTATAAAACAATTCATTTTTCAAATATATTTCATGCAATGCTTACTTTACTACTCTTACAATATTCCGCTAGATAGAAGCATACATTTTGTAGTGGAGTGCACAAAATAGAGGGACGTAAAATGGAGCTTTATTTAGGAAATGTGAACTCAGCAGAGTCCATTTACCGGTGACCTTGAATTAGCAGACCCTTTTCGTTTCAGGATGCCGGGGCTCTTTCATGTTCACCGCGCGTCCAGAGATAGGGGGAGTTGGTTCACTTTCCCTCACCGACCCTCGGCTACTGTTTGCTAATGATTATTCGGCCGAAGTGCTGTGTGTCAGCCGCAATTACGCCAAAAAACTAAGCGCCGAAAAAGCCAATAAACGGCAGATTAAGTCGAGATGCAGCCCACCCGCAAAGCGGCAGTAGACGTAACTTATTTATATAGATATGCATGTATCTTTGGAAGATGCTAAAGAGAATGGAAGGGGGGAGAGATTGTGAAATGAAAATTAACGTTGTTAAGGCAGTCTTTACAATGCAGCCATATGAATTAGGTGAATTTTATGTTCCGAGACATTTTTTTTTCTAGTTGCGATTGGCGCCAAATCCTATTTAAAGCTACTCTGTGGTTTGAAAAAAATGTAACTAATAGAAGTAGCTGAAAAAAAAATGGAGTTCAAATAAAATAGAGTAAAACAAAGGGAAGTCATCATAAATGATAAGAATTTTCGATGCAATAATATGATTTTGGAAAAGAAACGATTAACTCTAATAAATATATTATTGTATGAAATGAATAAGATGTTAACAAATTAAGTAGAATTTAGATCCGCATTTTTTGTACAAAAGCACATATTTCTTATTTACTTTTCTATAAGAAATTGCCGAAGTTTTTGAGAATCAAGCTAGATCATATTTTGATTAATCTCTTTTAATAAAATTTCCTTTGTGTGTGCGTGTTTTAAGATTTTATTTTGGGGGGTACTGCAGATAATATGGAATAATAAAAATATAAATAATATAATAATTCTCCTCTCTAATGAAATATGTGTAAACTGGTCTATTAATACGTGTTCATAAATAATGTTGAATTCACCAATAAGAATATAGGTATATGTACCTTTTTATACTTTCCAAATATTATGAAAATCAGAATAAATGTAATATGATTTTTGGATTTTACTTCAAAAATATATAAATGCTTTTAATTTTTTAAATGCTAATTCTTGCATATAATTTTACACTTTCAATTAATATTTCTAATGCATAACTTTATTTTCTTATGTCAATTTAATTCTATAAATAAAATAAAAAATAATGCAAGATTTTTAAGCATTTAATGATTTTATTAAGAATTTAAAATAAAATATTTAAAAGTTTTTTTTTGATAAAATACGTGAAAAATAAATGTTTGATTTGAGGATATATAATGATTGTATCATTTACCAAGCCGTCCAACTTGTCTAGTGGTCAGCGTGTCTGACTGCGGATAAGGAGGTCCTGGGTTCGAATCCCTGTTTGGGCACGGATGCTTCTTTCCTTCTCTGTTCTCTCTCTGTTTCTCTATCCTTTCTTCCGTGATGTTGTATGAATGTGGCCCGCCCTATAAACGGGTTTGTGGTGGTATGGCATACGCTACTCGCCTCCGTGACTTGGTTCACAGGTGCCCGCTGGGTAACGACACATGAATAGCAGTTTCTGGCTTTATTGTGGCATTAGGTTCGTCACCCAAGTGTGTGCCCGCCATTGGAATAAAAAGAACTAAAAGATTATCGCAAAGAATATTCAATTTTAATTATTAAAGTGTTTTCCTTATTTAATCTTCGAAATAACAACTTATCGAAGAAAAAGTATATTCTTTCTCGTCTTTAAAATAACGGAATTTTTTTCAGTTTTATTGATTGTCCCTTATTCATGTAATTCAAAAATACCAAGGCTCTAAAAGGATTTAGAACACAATAGAAACTTTTAGTATAATTTCATTTCTAACAGTATTTTAAAGTTCCATTTTTATTATTTTTCCTACTACATAAATAGTTTTAAAGTCTTCTCTCCTGTGTGTGAGTTTGGCACATGACCCAACCGAAAGACTGTCCATCCTAAAAAGGTTACGGTTGCGAAAAACTCTATTAGGTCTGATGTTCTTCTCATGTCATGTACATGGAGAGGAGGTTTCATCACAGGTGTCAACCTCGTCACTGGATCGTGGTCCAAATTAAAGAGTTGGTTGGATGTTTTCAGTTGTTTTCAGAAGTAGATAGCCGAAAACATATTGCAATAATCTCATCCAAAATATTGCCGAAAAGATATGATAACATTTACAAATTGCTTTGCGTGTGTGTGTATGGTATATTCAAAATGCAAAATTAAAAGCAAAGTTCTTAACACAGTAATAAATGTTACAAAGAAAGTTAATTAAAAAAAGCTTTTATCACATTTACATAGCCGTCTTCGTGGATTTGACAAGTAATAATTGATTTGTTGTCGGATCTCGAAGTAATCTCACATGATCCACACGCGAGTTCGACGCGCATCTCCTTTTGCGAATGGGGGAGGGCAGTGGGGTGGAGGGTATAAAAAAGAGATTATCAAAACCTTGCATCTGGTGGTGCTGGAGATCGCCCTTCGGGAGGCTGTCATCGCGTTTTAGATCACTTGCCTTTGTTGTTGTTGTTGTCGTGTGCAAGCTAGGCTGGGAACATGGGGTGCGCTGCTCCACTTTTCCTACTGAACCATATTTAGATGTGAAGTCCGACTTCCTCAGTACACACATGCCATAGGGTCCCGTTTATAGGGTAGGCAACCATTCACACCTCATTCATACAAGGAAAGGACAAAGACAGGATAGATAGAGAGAGAAAAAGTACATCCATGCCCTAACTGGGATTCGAATCCAGGACCTCCCTATCCGCAGTTAGGCACGCTGATCACTAGACAAGTTGGTCGGCATCGCTTTCCTTTACTTCATAATAAAGACGAATGGTCTTTCGAAACGCATTGAATGCTTGAAAACATGAAGTGAAGGTTATGATCATATTAAATGGTTTTCATTACTAGAAATACGAATCATTTTAAGAAATTGGTTCTTCCTTGAATTTAGTTTAAAATTATATTGTCTATAACATGTTTTTAATTCAAAATATACCGCCCAACTTGTCTAGTGGTCAGCGTGCCTGACTGCCGATAGGGAGTTCCTTGGTTCGAATCCAGGTTCGGGCATGGATGTAACTTTCTCTCTCTATCTATCCTGTCTTTGCCCTTTCCTTGAATGAATGTGGAGTGAATGGTTGCCTACCTTATAAATGGGTCCCTATAGCATATGTGGACTGAGGAAGTCGGACTCCATACCAAAATAGGGTTCAGTTGAAAAAGTGGAGCAGCGCACTTTTTGTCGCAAAAAACACACACAAAAAAACAACAACAATATTTAGAAATGATGTTTTTTATTATTTTTAACTAAGAAAAACTAAATGATGTCTTAGTTAAAATAAAAAATAATATGAAATAGTTATAATTTTAAAATAAAATCATTAGAATTTTCTAAAGTAAATAAAATTAACTACAAAATGAAAATAAAAGAGAAAATAACGTGAACAAATTCAGATTATTTCTGTGACGCTTATACTCTAAACATAAAATTTAATATTTTAAAATAATTATTACGACAAAAGAAAATATTTTAATGAAATTTTAACTTCAACTCAAATATATATATATATATATATATATATATATATATATATATATATATATATATATATATATATATATATATATATATATATATATATATATATATATATATATATATATGAAGCCCGGTGGCTTAGTGGCAGCGTTTCACGCTCCCATGACACAGGTCCGAGATTCGAACCTCGGGCTGGGCAAGGTTGACTCAGACTTTCATCCCTTCAGTGGGTCGATTAATTGAGTACCAAGCATGCTTGGGAACTAAACACTGGGGGTCTTACGTTAGGCTGACCACCTAGCTTTACACCCCAGGGCCCTCGGTCATGAAAACAGTTATGGGCACTGTAGGTCTTGGCCAACATAAGCTGTTGTGCCATGGAGTTTAGTTTTTAACTATAAAATTTATTAATTTAACTATACTTAAAGGTGTAATTAAAAAGTTTTATGTGATAAATGACCACACGTACACACAAATATAACTTATAGACATCTTACCTGTTAACAAATTTATCATTTTCCCTCAATTGGCTGGCGAATTATTTACTTCAATTAATCAGATGACGTTTGGTTTTTCCCTGCGGAGAGAAAGCAGCACATTGGCAGAGTTCCCTCGTTTCTTTCCTTCCCTTTTCTTGGGCGAGAGCGCTCCCTCCCTCATTAAGGATACGAGGGAGAGTCCTGCTGTTGCACGTGGCATGACGGTTAATGGGTTAATACGGAACGAGACTAAAAATTCCACAGGGTTGGTCGTCTCCTCCCACGCAGGCTCTCTCATACTTGGTCAAGGTCCCGTTCTCGTGTGAGATCCGGAATAAATCGCGATACACACGGGGAAGAGAGAGATAAAAGGCAACTTTAACAATTATATTGAAACATTCCGGTTTGCGAGCATTCATTATTTTTTCTCAAAACTTTGAAAACGGCTTCGTAATTGTTGCGCACAAAACTCGTTCGATTACTTCTACTCTGTTTAACATTTCCACCTGAGCTCGAACATTTCATTTCTGATATAATGGCTCTTCTAAAGATGTAATAAACTTACTTTCTTTTTATGTATATGACTTACTTACATTTTTTTTTTGAGAAAGATTCGTTGGAATGATCTTTAATAAGAATGTATTTATAAACTAATTTAAAATGGAAAATAAAAATTTTTATTTGTTTATTAATTTTGAAACATTGATTCTGATAAGTTGATTCTGTAAAGTGAGATTTTATTATTATTCTATTCTAATTTACATTCATAACTTAATAAAATTATCAACATACAATTCAATTGGATGCATTTTTAGAATCATTTTAATAATAAAAAATATAAATTCAAAAATATATAATAAAAAAACGTCACTGTTGTTGTTGTTTACTAATGACACTTGGACTAGCCAAGCTCGCTGTGCTATGCGAATTAAGTCCATTGGGAGCGTCTTTCGTTTTAATGAGAGCACCACGTAGGTGAAAGTACGACTTTGCTCTTCACACTTGTCATAGGGACCCGTTTATAGGGTAGGCAACCATTCAGACCTCATTCATACAAGGAAAGGACAGAGACAGGATAGATAGAGAGAGAAAGTACACCCATGCGCGAACCGGGATTCGAACCCAGGACCTCCTTATCCTCAGTCAGGCACGCTGACCACTAGACATGTTGGTCAGCAAAACAACGTCATACTTTATATATCATTAATCAAAATTTTAAAATGAAAGTTATACTTAAATCTGCTTTCTGTTTTGATTTCCTTTTATAACTAAGGAATTAAAATTATATATTCCTTACATTTCATTATCTAACAATATGGTATTGAACAATGTTTGGTGTAGTCTTCACTTCTTCTGAACGACAGCCCGGGATGGGCCAAGGCTTTCCTCAGAACACTCCTTTATTGTGTTCTCCGGGAGGCGACAGTTCTCCAGTTTGTCACTTTCAGCACTTTAAAGTCCTTCTCTACACAAGCAGTCCATCTAAGTTTGGGTCTACCCCTAGATCTGTATGCAATGGGCCTATAATTAAAAATTCTGTAAGTCAAAGACCATTCAACAGGTATGGCCCGCAAATCTCAAGCGACATATTTTAATAAAGTTGATGATGTCAGCTTCCTTAAAAAGTCTGTAGAGCTCGAAATTGTATCGGTGCCTCCAAACTCCATTCTCATTTACAGCACCAAAAATCTTTCTTAGGACTTTTCGTTCCAATATTACAATTTGATTTGACTGAATCTTTGTTAGAGTCCAGGTTTCGCATCCATAAGTGAGAATTAGGTCTTATGATGGTTTTGTGTGGCGGGATTTTTGTAGATCTTCTGATCAGTTTCGATTTTAAGAAAGTTCCCAGTCCATACAAGCAGAGTTTAGCAGCAAGAATTCTTCTCTTTACTTCAGAACTTATGTAATTATGAGAATCAACGTTTATGAACCTAGATATGTAAAATTGTCAACAAGTTCAACTTTAAGATTTTCAACTTGAAAATGTTTGGTGTATATATGTTTTAAAAATATGATTAACTTTAGCAATGTTAAAACAAATGCAATATAGCGAAAAACAGTGGAGAAAGTCTTAGCCGCAGATTTCAATTAAAATTAATATGAGGGTTTTCTGATCATAAAGTATAAATTATAGAAACAATCAAACATTTAAATCTTATTTAAATTTTAGCAATAGTGCACATTGAATAAATCATGTATATATTTTTGTTAAAAATTAGAATTAAGAGTGACAGTCACCACATGAGTTAATCTTGATAAAAAATATCTCAACGTTAATAATTTTGAAAAAAATTAGGAAACATTTTTTTCTTTCCATTACCCCAATCAAGAAAATTTGATATTAGCATTAATTTGAAATCAACCTTTCTAATTCTTATGATGTGATACTTCGCAAATTTTATATTTTTATAAATATTTAATATTTTTATAAATATTAAAATTTTATATATATTAATATAATATAATTTTTATAAATATTAAAATTTTATATTTTTATAAATTTTATTAAAATTTTTATAAATATTATATTATATCCTTTCCATTTTATCTGAATAAATCATTACGGAATAAATCATCACGACTTAAAAACGATTGCTTTGAAATCAACCTTTCTAATTTCTTCCATATGATGTGATACTTCGCAAATTTTATATTTTTATAAATATTTAACATTTTTATAAATATTTTTATAAATATTAAAATTTTATAAATATTAATATAATATAATTTTTATAAATATTAAAATTTTATATTTTAATAAATATTTTATATTTTTATAAATATTATTGAAATTTTTATAAATATTATATCCTTTCCATTTTATCTGAATAAATCATTACGGAATAAATCATCACGACTTAAAAACGATTGATTTGAAATCAACTTTTCTAATTTCTTCCATATGGTGTGATACTTCGTAAATTTTATATTTTTATATATATTTAATATTTTTATAAACATTAAAATTTTATAAATATTAATATAATATAATTTTTATAAATATTAAAATTTTACATTTTTATAAATATTAAAATTTTACATTTTTATAAATATTATATTATATCCTTTCCGTTTTATCTGAATAAATCATTACGGAATAAATCATCACGACTTAAAAACAAAATAAGAAAATTCTCATTTTAACTACTTGATGATTTACTCGCTAGATTTCCTCCCAAAATATTTAAAAGTTGTTCGATGGCATGCTGGGATATATGTAAACGCGCGCTTCCTATTTATTTTCTGGTGGTGACGTCACAAAATAAAGCATTGTATTAAATCATTTCAGACAGGGATACGTAATTGCAAGAGATGCGTAGGAAATAAAGTGATTCGATGTGCTTAATGGTCTCTATTACAGGCATCTGCGGTGCTACAGCAGACGTGAACTATCCTCGTGAAATGAAGGCTGCAATATCCGAAGCGCATCGGTTAAAAGGCAGTCGTGCCAATGAAAACAGAAAAATATTGTCGTATTATCATTTGGGAAAGTGACCTTTCATTTCGAGGAGGTGAGGCTTACTTTCAGAGATTAAGCTCAGATGATGCGCATAGCTCTTTCGGCCCGTGGGTGGATGTGGTCATTAGGCCGTAACTAATCCGGTTTCTAATTACATCCCTCTGATCACCGTTTTATATTCTCTGGAAATTGGTTCTCGAACTAAACAGGTTGTCTCAGATTGTTTTACCTTCCTCCGGGTCCTTCAATCTAAACGCGTCAGAGTTTTCTCTTCTCCGCATTTTACATTTCCATTTTTCAAATACAAAAGAAAGAAGAAACTTCCCATTAGATTATTTAATTAAATCAGTACTAAGAAAGAAAAAAAATGTTACTCAATTATTTAAATATCGAATCACCCTCTTGATTGTAAATTATTGAATAGTCGTGTATTTAAATTATGACATATTTGCTTCTAGATAGTGCGAAAGCTTTTACTTTTTATTTTATCTTCATTCTTGATTAATTCTAACGGCTTCTTAAACACGTCAATAGCCTCGTGTCAAGTAATTGATCTCCAGTTTTTAACTTTATGATTGGTTTGCTTGTCATCCTGCGGTCACATTTTTCCACACAAATGTTTATTTGACCTGGATATACCGCGGTAGCCTATTGGTTAGGGTACAGGCCTTCCATCCGGAAGGGTGAGGTTCGATTCCCAATGCCGCCAAAGACCCACTGAGTACATGCGATATACGTGCTCGTTCATTCTGTGGAATCGAAAGTCTTGTGGTCGGTCGTTGAGCAGTTACCACGGGTGCAATGGTCTGGAGAAATTTACTCTCTCTTCAGATCAATGCCGAAATTGAAGGAGTAGATCCTCTGGTGGCGCCATCTATCGGAGGATTTGAAGAGCAAAAGTCGTACTTTCACCTTCATGGTGCTCTGATTAAACGAATCGACGCTCCCAATTGACTTAAATTCGCATAGCCAAGGCATAGCGAGCTTGGCTTGTCCAAGTGTCATTAGTAACAACAACAACATGACTAATCAACAGGAAGCATTTTGTAATTTTCAAGTACCTCTGAAGATCTGGCTTTAAAAAGTTTGCTTTTTTCCCCCCTCTTTGGAAGTACGGAAGAAAATGTTGGTGTGGTGTACCATTTTGTTTTCAAACCAAGTTATCTACAACACTAATTGTATGCAAATAATTCCGTGCATCATTACTGAGTTATATAAATGCATACTTTGTCATGAATGAATCGAACTTGACAACAACATACAAGTTTGTCATTCATGCGAGAAGAGCCCATAGAGCATTTGTAGCGCTGAAGAGAAATATTAACATCATCCCACTTACTATATTTCATTCATTACTTTATAAAATACATTTATCCAAAGTTTGATGAGTCATTTGTAATCTTCCTGTATTTGACGTCAGAATCATTTCACTTTAAATAAATGCTAATTATCAATTCTTCTTGGTTTTAAAGGCTGTGTTTATTTTATAACAAGGATATTTTAAAGAAATGGTTGTGTCCATTAAGAAATGAATACATAAAATTTGTGAATTATGTTTTATCCTTGAAGAAACTTTAAAGTATCGTAAAAGGCAATAAATACTAAAGCAGCAAGTTTTTATCACGTTGCTCAGCATAAAGACCAGCTTAGAAATGGATTTTACGGGCGCTTTTAGAGGAGGAACGGCAGAATCTTTTACTGATTTCGTAACAAGCGCTGTTAGGAGAAGGTGATGTTTCTATTGTTGCTTGTTCCAAGCGTTATCACTTTCAATGTTTATGCAAAAACCACATCCTTAATGACTAGTATTGAATTTTTACTTTTGACTTATGCATTCAAAGATAAGGGAAATTAGAAAGGATATAATGAAGTTTAAATAAACACTATAAATACAATTTTACTTCTTTCATATGTTAATCTTAATAATATTTATTATTGCCACCCAACTTGTCTAGTGGTCAGCGTGCCTGACCGTGGATAAGGAGATCCTGGGTTCCAATCCTAGTTCGAGCATGGATGTACTTTCTCTCTCTGTCTATCCTGTCTTTGTCCTTTCCTTGTAGGAATGGGTTGTGAATGGTTGCCTACCTTATAAACGGATCCCTATGGCATGTGTGTACTGAGGAAGTCGGACTCCACACCAAAATAGGGTTCATTAGGAAAAGTGGAGCAGCGCCTGCCTAGCTGACACACGGCAACAACAACAATAATATTTATTAATTTTAAAGATAATGACCACTTTCGTTGAATTACTGGTTTCATTACAATAGCTAATTACCCAAATTCTAAGTCTCAGATCCAAAGTATAGAGGGTGCATATAATTAGTTAGTCCATTTCAAAGGCAATGCACACAATTCTTATTTGTTAGTATAAATAAAATAATCCGTTTTAAAGATTTGTTTAGGGCATTCTGGTAACATTAACTCTACCCAAGCATCACATTAATACTGTAATGGTGATCATTGACGGAAAATTGGACGTGGTTGAATCGAATTTACGATTTCATAAATGTTTATCAGTTAATTAAATAAATTAAATATAAAATCATGCATTAATTACGCAAGTAACTTAAATATAAAATCATCCAGTAATTATTCAGCTGCAAGTACGGCTTAGTATGAAAGGAAGACAAAAAATGCTTTTAATAAAGAGTGCTTAAAAATGAACATTCTCCCAAAATTAAAATAAAATTAAAGTTTATTAGGTGCAATTCATTAATAACTCTATTCATCCATTATATTTATCTTATTAATTAATTATTATCAATATACTAATTTAACGCATATTACAATTTTATAATTTAATTTATATTAAGTTTTTACAATGAATCAAACAACAAATTTAACTAAAAATAATCTTGCAAACCTAAGATAGAATTTTGATAAATATTTTCTCTGTTATCACTTCAGTTAAAAAATATAGCATTGAAAAACAGAAACTTTAAAAGGTGTAGTAAAAAAAATTCTTTTTTTATTTTGAAAGAAATTTTATCAAACGTAATTACCTAGAGTCAAAATAGTAATTGCTCTTTTCTGAATATTTTATAAAATTATCTTTTCTGCTTTATTCCCCTCAGTTAAAATTTAATTTTTTAAATTTTTTTAAGAAATAATTGTGTAAAAACATTTTTTTTTAATTTTAATTGAGGTACAAATCAAATTTTTGGTTTAACAGATGTTAATCAAAATATTCATTTCATACAAAAATCACAATAATTCTGATTTCTATAAAAGTTCAAGTATTTGTTTAAAAAATATGAATTTCATTTGCTTTGAAATACAGCATAATTTTGAATTTTCTCAATGAATATGTTATTGATATAGCTTGCTGTTGTTGTCGTGTGCCAGCCAGGCTGACAATATGGGTTGCGCTGCTCCACTTTTCCAACTGAACCCTATTTTGGTGTGGAGTCCGACTTCTTCAGTACACACATGCCATAGGGACCCGTTTATAGGGTTGGCAACCATTCACAACCCATACATACAAGGAAAGGACAAAGACAGGATAGAGAGAGAAAGTACATCCTTGCCCAAACCGGGATTCGAACCCTGGACCTCCCTATCCGCAGTCACACACGCTGACCACAAGACAAGTTGGGCGGCGATATTGCTTGCTGAAAAATAAATAAAGAAAACGTCATAACTTAAAAAATCGTCCATTATTTTATGAAAAATGTGGAAAAAGAAATAAGAAAATATGGAGAGAAAAAAAAACACTATTTTAGAAAGGAACATAATAGAGTACAGTTAAACTTTGTTATGACGGCCATTGCTGAGCATTCTGTGTCAACATTTTTTTTAAAAGTCTTTCACTTTCTTTTCTTTTTATTTGCAGACTCCGATAGATGAAAAATGTTTGAGTGAAGTAACAAAAAAGAGAAATCTCCCACAGAGTTTCTGAAAAATGAACTGTAAGCTAAATGAATCATTTTTTTACTCGGACATCCAGCTTAGTGATGTATGAAAAATGGAAATGTTTGGATAATAAATCTGAAACACTTTCTTTCGTCTCCTTCTTTGTGAACGAGAAATCTGTTTCCGTCTCATGCATCCGTTCTTGTCGTGGAATGTGAAAGTTTGCCACATTAGTCCAAACATCCTTAATCTGCTTTAAATAATGATGCAAACACAAGTTCAGGAAAATCGAATTAGACAAAATTGTTGGAATGCTAGGTACCGCAGTACCATAGCAAAGAGAGGAATTGTTTTTGCGGTTGGAAGATCGTGGGTTCGATACCTGGGCCACCCAAAGACTGGGACATTTATCTCCGGAAACTCTCTCAGTATTTGGTATGTTATCGTTGTTGTTGTTACTAATGACACTTGGACAAGCCAAGCTCGCTATGCCTTGGCTATGCGAATTTAAGTCAATGGGGAGCGTCTTTCGTTTTAATCAGAGCACCATGAAGGTGAAAGTACGACTTTGTACGACGTTTTTATTATGAATTCAATCTAATAATACGTCCTGTAAAATAGGAGCAATTTTTAAGTTTCATTTCTTTTTTGTGTTTTAAATTATAAAATTCTAAAAATTCCAAAATTCAAAAATATTTTTATGTATTTAAAATAAGAATAGGAATAAAAATATTATTACATCTTTTAAACACTCTTAAATTATACTATATTCCGTATTCAAATCTGTTGTTGTCGTGTGCCAGCTAGGCTGACAATATGGGGTGCGCTGCTCCACTTTTCCAACTGAAAAATACTTTGGTGTGGAGTCCGACTTCCGCAGTACACACATGCCATAGGGACCCGTTTATAGGGTAGGCAACCATTCACAACCCATTCCTACAAGGAAAGGACAAAGACAGGATAGACAGAGAGAGAAAGTACATCCATGCCCGAACCGGGATTTGAACCCAGAACCTCCTTATCCGCAATCAGGCACTCTGACCACTAGACAAGTTGGGTGACTTTGGCTGGTTGTGATTTATATATATATTAATGTGGGATTTATAGGAGAAGATGCCAACCTCTCTGCCTGAAGGCGATCAAAATTAATTATTAGGCGGCGGGAATAGAAAAAGAGAAACTTATTTCAGTGATCAAACTGAATTTGCTGAATTTTATGTTCTAATGGGGAAGTAACATAAGTTCACTCTTAAATCAAATGAATCAATATGATTGACAATCACCTGATTAGAGCAACAAGCTGTGTGTGTGTGTGTGAAAAGGGTTGACAAAAATAGGTTATGAAAAACATTTTAATGATGTAAGAAAAAGAATTTGACACAAAACACTTTTACTCTCACTTCGTTCTTTTCTCGTTTAATTACTCCCCAACGGAGGGCTTGGATTTCAATCTGCATTAGCTAATTTTTTAGAAATAAATAACATGAAATAAAAACAATAGAGAAGTCCTGAACCTAAGAATACTATTTCCTTTGTATATTCACATCTGTTACCGGTAAACTGCATTTTCTCCAGCTATCTGATAAAAAGAATCCTTTAAAAAATATTAAGTTAATTAATTGATATTAAAATTCGAGATTTTCAAATTAAAAAAATTTTCCATCTTTAAAGAAAGTTTATTAAATATTTCAATTATGTTGTTCTATGCTCCATTTAAAAAAATTAAAATATCTTACCTAATATAGAAAAATAAATAAGCTTTAACTTGCAAAATTTGTTAAAATATCTATTTTTGAAGCATTTTATTACAAAATTCTATTAATGGAATAAATTTATTTTAAACAATTTAAATTTTCCGTATTTATTTGAATTCATTCCCTGTTTAATCAAGTAAAGAGAAATGTTCAGTAGAATTTTCTGAAAAAAGCAATATATATTCAAAAATTGGCGATAAATGTTTAAGTCTTAAGGAAATTCCAAGTTATCCACGGAATATATAATCGCAAATGAAAAAATTCTTCTATAATATTTTTACTTATTTATATATTAAAATCTAACACCAAGTTGACCTTGGAAAATATTTTTAAGCTACATGCTACCAATTACTTATATAGTAGCTGTAATTTTTAAATGCAAAATTTCATACATAATGTTAGAAACGCTATACAGACGTGTTTCTAATTTACCTTTTAGTTCGTTTTTTTTTTCAATTCGAAAGATTATATAATAAAGGAGTTTTTAGGCTTCACTCTTATCAGAGATTATTCATCTATTTTGTTATTCAATTTGGATTTGTCAATAATTTTCTGCTATATAAAAATTTCTTAAAATCTCACCATAGCCACTCAGTCTGGCAATTATATTTATATATATATATATATATATATATATATATATATATATATATATATATATATATATATATATATATATATATATATATATATTATTTCATAATATTTACAAGGCTTACATGAAGTTACTTATATTTATAGTTCTGTGGGGTTTCAGTCACATAATTATTTGTGAAATGCATAAGTTACGTACTTATCTAGGTCTATCAAATGAAATCATAAAAATATTTTTAAGTCAATGAGAAATTAATTAAATTCCTCATAATGTAATAAAAGTCATATTATTAATCTTAGTTGCACTATTTCTCGTGAAAAAAATCAAGTTATAAAACATTTATAAAATTTAAATAAAGTAAGAGTTAATGATACTGTTATTAAAAGGTAAATAAAAATGAACATTTCAATGTTAAATGTATAAAAACTAAACAACATTTTTTTTTTCTTTTAAGAAAGAATACACGATTTTTGTAATAAATGTATTTCGATAAAAAATTATTATTTATATTTGAAAAAAAAATACAGTTATGAGATAATTAAATAGAATACTTCTTCTCAAATTAAAAAACAATCCAATCGTATTTGCTTTTCATATTCATTCATGTAGATTTTAATATTCCATAAATTTCCCTCATTTTTACATTCATGGAAGGAATGTTCGGAAATTAAACATTCCTTCCAAGATTTAGAGAAGGGATTCTCTTTTGTGCGTTCTTTAAAATCAGATAAAGGTAGGGACGTTGAGTCGTGTGAAAAAAATGACCAAATATTGCGAGTCTGGCTTGATATAAGTGTTGGTAAGCGTCGCGTACGAAACCATTAAAGTCCGCTTTGGACTCGTTTGGCCATGGGTGGTCCGGAGATAACAGCGGCGGTAGGAACTTCTCACAATCTGTCTTCTGGATGGCTTCGAGTCCCCTGTGCATCCACTCCCCTGCCCACTGGATGCAGACGATAAGCCTGCACACAGTTGATGTAGTGCACACACCGGAAGATAAAAGAACTGTCGCAGAGACCACATTCCACTTTGACATTATTTTTCATCTTTCCTTTAAAAAATGGTTCATTTTAAACATCCTGATACGTTTTCGTCACACTATTTTAGATAATTGATTTTATGAATATGATTTCATGAAAACTGTAGATTAATTTAATACAAATGTGGTACAGGGTAATTTTTTTTAAGGTGACAGTGTTTAGAGCGCTCTATAGCGCTATCTAATAGCCGAAGTGACACCAAACTTGGCATTTAGACTAATCAAAACATAGGAAAAAGGATTCCAAAAATCGCCGCAGGGTATTTTGTGGCGCTTTATAATATATAAAATGTGAGAAAAGAAAAAATACTAATACATACAATCGTACAGTTAAATTATTAATGTTTATTTATTACATTAACTTCCCCGGTGAGGAATGAGACCACATTCCATGTGAGCACCGTTCTCAGAAATAACACCTTGCATTCTGTTCGTTCCCCACAGCCGCACGTAACATATCACGAGGAATATTCCGCACTGTCTTTGTTATGTTGTCCTTTAGAACAGACAAATTTGATACTCCACCAACATAAACTCGAGATTTCAAATAACCCCAGAGCCAAAAATCGCGTGGCATGAGGTCAGGGGAACGAGGTGGCCATGCAATTGGAAAACTGTGACTCCTGACTCCATGATCAATGATGTCTTATTCCTCGTGATATGCTACGTACGGCTGTGGAGAACGTTGTGCACAGAATGCACGGTGTTATTTCTGAGAACAGTGCTCACACATTGAATGGGGTCTAATTTCTCACCGGGGAAGTTAACGTAGTAATTAAACATTAATAATTTAACTGAACGATTGTATGTATTAGTATTTTTTCTTTTCTCACATTTTATATATTATAAAGCGCCACAAAATACACTGCGGCGATTTTTGGAATCCTTTTTCCTATGTTTTGATTAGTCTAAATACCAAGTTTGGCTATATTAGATCGCGCTACAGGGCGCTCCAAACACTGTCACTTTAAAAAGGATCACCCTATATAACACTGATATACAGTCTAATTTAAAGTCTCGTAATGTTACTTCCTCATACTTATTTCAAATTTAATAAATCATGAATTCAGCATGTTTTTTAAAGGATTATTGTAGATTAATCTTAAACAAATATGATATTACATTAGTATCCAAATTCATTGAATAGAATATAATTACAGTAAAATCTTATTCCTTAAATTTTAAGCATCATCCAATAAGTTTCTTCGTCATACTTATTTTAAATTAGTATACTTGTAAATGAATAACAAAGCCTATATTTTTGAAGTATTATTGTACTTTAATCTAATACAAATGAAAAGTTTATACAAATTGTTCTATGCAATATATTACAGTATATTTAAAGTGTTCAATAAAAATAAAATAATGATTCCCTCTACTAAATTTACACATATATATTTATAGTATTATCACTGGGAGAAAATTAAAGATTCTTTAACATAAAAATTAACGTTAAACCTATAAGCAGGTAATTATTCTTAATACCAATAATTTAGTATTTTACACTATTAATTTTTTAACGATATTTATAAATTGATAATTTGCCTGTAAGAAATATTTGCTTGTCAGAATAAACATTTCTGCAAAATGTTTGGTTAAATAAAAACAATATTTTGGAGAGCTTCAAATACAGAACAGTTAATATTGATGATATAATAGATTGTGCATAATTTTCTGCGTGTTAGGAAATTTACCGATTTGTGTGAAAGTATTTGTGTACCCATTATGCCTTCTATAACAATATATAAAATCTATATGAATTTCAAGAGGAATTCTTTTACAGGAACTTTTAATCTAGACCAGCATTCTCCATTGAACAAAGGATCAGAAGGGTTTGAAATAATTTTCTGAAAACTAAAGTGTTTACTATGTTTATTTAGTTAATTAATTATCAGTACATATTTTAATTACCTATATTAGTTAGATAGAGCCAAATAATCACTATCTAGTATGTTAGTTTAGCCTTTCAGCTAAACTTGAAAATGCTGAAAAATATAGTATTTTATTATCGTAATTAAACGCCAAAGTTAAACACCATTGAATTTGAATACGTATTTCAGGAACAATATATGTATTATATTATTTCTATTCAACAAAAACTGTTGAATATAATACAGAAAAAATTCGTTAAAATTTTTATTTGATAGCGAAGTATAAATGTTGAATAATTTGCACATGTTATATATTTAAAATCTTCTTAATATTTAGAAAAAAAAAAATGAAAGACCTTTACGTGAATTCTCACAAAAAGATACAGCGAGGCATTTCATTTTGCGACAAAGAAAGTGTAAATGTACATAAAAATTACAGAGATCATTCTTTATAATTTCAAAGAAGGTATGCAATCTAAATAGTTCACAAAAATGAATAATTTACTTTCATTAATGTAATAATAGCGAATGTTAGGAGTAATAATAATAATATAGAAGGTTAAAAAATGGAACAAACAAAAAGAAAAAAATGTAATAAATATTAAATTTAAAACGAGTTGCCAGTCTTTTTCTACAAAACTTTGAAGTAAATACATTAAGCAAGTTCACTTTGAAAGATTGACCTACATTCGAAATAGAAAAATCACTGATGTAATTGAATCAAGCCATAAAGACAACTCAAAGTATGTGTGTGAGAATGTGTTAAGAATTACTTTGTATATAATGATATTTCAATCTCTCTCTTTCAACTGAAATTTAATAGCTTGCCAAAATGAAAGAGTTATGGAATAAAATAAATAATTGTTTCCAGTTAGATAAAATTATTGTTTTACAATATTAAAATAAATGAATAGAATTTTAATTCATCAGCATAATTATATTGCTATTGTCGCTGAATTCATCATATTATATTATTCTATTATTTTCATTGAATTATGCATTCAATGAATTTTGCTTCCCATAAAATTTCCTGTTATAGAATATTGGTTTAATTCTTGATTAAAGAATGCTTTTAGGAGGCATATTAATGAATGCAATAATAACAATATTATTTGTGTCATTGTAGAATATTTAAGAATGCATTTTAAGATTTCTGTGTTCTTTTATATAAATTATTTTATATTTCTGAATTATAAAAGACTGAAACACTCAATATTATCTTTTCAGTGTTTAGGAAGCATGAACTACCTCAAGATAACATTATTCCTCATTTTGGCTTCTCAAAAGTAAGTAATTCTTTTTTATTGCTACCATCTAAAATTTTCTATTTTTTTAAAACTATTTAACATCATTTTTTTTCAACAAAACAGGCATGTAAACGTGTACAAATTTATTTATTTCCTGTTAAGCATGGCATTATGTAATTTTCAATGACGGTGATTTTTTTTTCTTTTTTTGCATTAATGTCAAGTAAAGGTTTTTAATCAAAATTCAAGATATAGAGGGTTCATCAATTCATTAATGTTACAATTTAACAAATAATGGCCAATAACTCCTTAGCACACTTATGGATGTGAAACCTGGACTCTAACAAAGACTCAATCAAATCAAATTGTAATATTTGAACGAAAAGTCCTAAGAAAGATTTTGGGTGCTGTAAATGAGAATGGAGTTTGGAGGCACCGATACAATTTCGAGCTCTACAGACTTTTTAAGGAAGCTGACATCATCAACTTTATTAAAATATGTTGCTTGAGATTTGCGAGCCATATCTGTTGAATGGTCTTTGACTTCACAGAATTTTTAATTATAGGCCCCTTGCATACAGATCTAGGGGTAGACCCAAACTTAGATGGACTGCTTGTGTAGAGAAGGACTTTAAAGTGCTGAAAGTGACATTGGAGAACTGTCGCCTCCCGGAGAACTCAATGGAGAAATGTTCTAAGAAAAGCCTTGGCCCACCCAGGGCTGTCGTGCTGTAGAACTCCTTAAAAAATTGATCAAAATTTAGCTCTGTCGATTACTTTTCGTAATATTTTAAAGAAAAAAATTTTTTTTTCATCCTATGTTCACTTCGATCTTACTAAGGGACAGCGATTTCCAGAATGAAAGGTTCCGGGTTTGATTCCTAGTTTTTGTTGAACAGTGGGTGAGGGAATGTTGAGTGTCTGCATGTGAATCCGTTACGATGGATGCTTCAGAGTGTTTCGTCCTTTGCAACAAGTGACTGTGGCCCGCTGTCTATGAAAAGTTTTTCTTCAAGACAATAATATGCAGTGATATTAAAATGCCTTACAATAGTTCTCGGTCTTTAAGCTGTTCATTAGAAGGATTTATATTTTCATTAGCTATCCGCTAGTAATGAATAACAGAAGAGAAAGCTGTAGTATGGATCTCGCCTTCAAATTGTATGCTTCAAAGTTTTCACAGGCTTCAAGTTCTTTAGTTAAAAGAATGCAGTTCACCTATGATCAAAACCCTTTCCAGAAGGTAATACGTGGAATGCCATTAAGAATTTTATAAAAGATTTCATCCATTAAACTCAAAAATCCTAATGTTCTTTTTCTTGATCTGAAACCAAGTTTAACAATTAAGAGGATAGAATACACATTTTTGAAATCATAATGGTTCAAAATCTTCTTGAAATAATAAGTCACAGTTTTTTGTTTTGTCCCCAAAAATTAACTCTAGAAAAGCAAATCAAAGACTATTCACTCAATGCAATGTACAATTTGTTAAACTTTAGAAACAAAGATATACTGCACCTCTTTCAAAATTCGATTTCAAACTATACTCTTCTACATGGTTTTAAACTGTATTCAGTTTATTCAAATGTTATTGTTTTAAGTCAATTTCTATTTACGTCGTGGAATTTTTTTCTCACAGCTGCAGTCCTTTTTTTCGCAAAATAAGTTTTCATTCATTTACTTTAAAGAAAAGATATGATATAAAAAAAATCTCTCACAATTTACTTCGAATCTGTTGCGTTCTTGAGGATGGATCGCCAAATTGAAAGAAAGAATAATTAGACGGTCAGAATTATTTCACAGTGTCTCTGGCGTAATTTAACTCTTAAATTCATCTCAACTTTGGATTCCCACCCCTCATTTCATTCTGAGACTTGAATCTTCCTTTTTCTTTCGTGAGTTGTTTCGTCTTAACCCTAATTTTCTTCCACTTCGAAGCAAGGTCCTCCCATCCTCCATCACATTATATAATGAAAAGAAATTGGATGTTACCATTGTTTGCGAATGGATGTGGATCATTGTATCACATACATTTTGCGATGAACATATTCTCATCATAATTTTAGATCTAATATGCTTGTAGTTGATATTTGTCATGAAATTGGATGAAATTGAATATAATTTCGTTGGTAATAGCTACTTTTTTTAAACTTTTATATCTAATAGTAAATTGAATGCATATCTTCTTCTGATTCAATTTTCTAATTTAAATTTGAAATATCTAGAGAGAGATCTTAAATATTCCTTTATGAAAATAGGATATTAAGATTTAATTGTTATATTGTGATATTCTTCAATTTGTTTTAATTATAAATGGATTTCATGGAGGTTGTTGTGTGTGGGTGTGTAAAGAATCAGGTTATTCAAATCTATACTAAAATTTTCTTTAAAACTAATGTAGATCCATAAATGTCAAAACTATCTTAATTTATTTTTGAACATTTTATTTTTAATAGGTTATTTTTGCAGATATCTCATATAATTTTGCTTGTTTCATTCGTGCACAGATAAAGTTTAATATTCAATATTTATTCATTTTATCGCATTGCATCTAAATGAGTTGTAGATTTCATGGTGTGTTTACTGGTTCACAGTCGTCCATAAGGAATCGAAAGCTGAGAGCGTTCGAATGAGACTCGTGAAAGTGATGTGTCGGAGAGCGGCGAAAGTGAGCGACCTTGAGGAGCGGCGGCAACGGTGTCACTGATGTGGCCATCGGAGGGCGTGGTGGCCGGGGAGAGGCCCGGGGCGATCGCCGCACCCAGTCATCGGCCACCAAATGATCGCGTAATTGGAAGGATCCGCGCTGCCGGTGTTACGTCGCCACACAGCCCGGTAGCCATCGGAAGGGGCGGCTCCTCTCCCTTTCGAGAGCAACGGATTCTGACAGATGCGGATTCTGGCACCCTCATTACACAGATTGCCACTTCCCGCTCCAATCAGGGCCTTTCTCCGAAATTCGGCCTTTCATTCTCAGGAACAGACACCAACTCAATTTCTTTTTTATTCACTGTTCTATGTTCTCTAGAGACCCAAATAACTATTTCATGAAAATTGGAAATACATGAATTAACAACTAAATATTATTAAGGCCTTATATATATATATATATATATATATATATATATATATATATATATATATATATATATATATATATATATATATATATATATATATATATATATATATATGTATATATATATATATATACATAAACTTATATATATACATATATATATATATATCTTAGTGCTAGCGTTTCACGCTCCCATGACACAGGTCCGAGGTTCGATCCTCGGGCTGGGCAAGGTTGACTCAGCCTTTCATCCCTTCAGTGGGTCGATTCACTGAGTACCAAGCATGCTTGGGAACTAAACACTGGGGGTCTTACGTTGGGCTGACCACCTAACTGGGACATATGCTTCGCACCCCAGGGCTCTCGGTCGTGAAAACAGTTATGGGCACTGTAGGCCTTGGCCCACATGGGCTGTCGTGCCATGGAGTTTAGTTTAGTATATATATATATATATATATATATATGTGTGTGTGTGTGTGTGTGTGTGTGTGCATGTATGTAATACACATGTAAATAAAAATGGCAAATAGCATATTAAAATAATTCAGTTAAAATCAGTTAATTTAATCATATTTTATGACTAGTTCATTTTTTTAAAGTTTTAACTGACTCTAATTAAAAAGTACTCTTATTCAATACATTAAAATGTATAGTATTCATTTCATTAAAATTTAAATATAAAAAACTCAATATAATGTGTTTATCTTTCATAAAGACCTTTAAATTTAGTGCAATAAATCTAAAAAAACAATTTTATTAAATTTGATTTCTTGCATTTTAATAATTTTTAAATTGAATTCATTTTTTGATTAGAATGATATTGAAAGTCTTATCATTGTTAATAATAAATTAATCTAAAAAAAAAGATACAGATTTCAACATTCTGGTTTATTCTTAAATTTATCTATATGAGTAAAATTAAATTGTAAGTCATTGAACAAAAAAAAAAAAAAAAAAAAAAAAACAAGGCCCACATCGGTTGCACATGTTTTTGAAAATAAACAATGCTTTCCATACAAAATATAATTAAAATATATACATTTTTGGAGCAAATTATACTGGTTCTATTTCAAAAATTTTAAAACAACTATTTTTACACATCAAAAAATATTATTATTTTATGGTCCTCTCTAGCAAAAAATGAGACAACATATTTACAAAGGTACTTTTTACAGCAATTATATAAAACCACAGTTGTGTGACTTTATTGGCGATGCAAAGCTGTATGAAGGCAGCGGGCATAATTTATGAAGAGGAGCAGGAACGACTTTTTGGAGGGGTTGATTACAGGATGACGGGCAACCGTGGAGAAAGAGCTGCACGCGGTCTCTATCAACGCCCGAGAAAATGCCCGTCCCGGGATTGAAATGTTTCCTTAAATCAATAACCGATCAAACGGAATCCAATTTGACAGGATCACTGGCAGAACCGATTCCGCCGGTGTGTGTTTATTTACTTTTTTTTATTCCCCCTCCCCCCTCCTCCCCGCCGGAGCCGGGATGTCGAGCGGTAGGTCCGGGTTCACTCGTCGGTTCATCTGATAAAAAACGATAATTACTTTGATGGATTACGGAAACGATTTGTCCGAAATTAGCTCTTTTACGGCTCAGTGGCCTCCTCAACACCCTGCCCGGGCAAAAATTAGGGAAAACGTCCTTGAAATACCCCCCCCTCTTCCCACTGATGTTCCAGATTGAGAATGCACCGATTCTTTGTAAATGAAAATTATAGCTGCAGTGATTTGTATTTTTGATCATTCCTATATATTCCTCAAGCCAAGTCCGTTTTTTACGTTTTTCTACAAATACCTCTTCATTTTTAGCTATAAATGTATGCTTAATTTTGCGATAAATTATATATAAATCTAAGAATCTATAAATGATTTAATTAACTTAACTGCATGTAGCAATTTAATTAATGATTCTTTTTTTTTTATCAAATTTAACTTTTCTTCTTCTTCGAGTTGGGTTGGTATGTCATTGGGCACCTCTGCTTTTATCAGCATTTTGTACTATTAACTCCAATGTTTCCTAGTTCCAGTTGCTCGGGTCACCCACTTTATTAATAAAGTCCGATAACACTTTCATGGCGTCTAGGTGTCACTCTCTAGTATGGATGATGCCTAAAGAAGTTAATCTAGGGAGGGCAAGAGCCTCGCATTCGTAAATGATAGGCTTGGCCGTTAAATTTAACTTTAGTTCATGAATTAAATTTCTCTTTCATGATACGTTCTTCTTGTTATCGTGTGACAAGTGCAAAATGAAAAAAATACCAAAGGACCAAAGGCATGGAGCACTGCCCTGGTCACATCTTCAGCTTTTTCGGTATAAATGGTGTCATGGCAGCCGTTGGGTTCGATGCTGAAGAGGGTAATAAAGTATTAAATGCAGGATTCGTAAAGTTATTAAATTTATTTCCAGAAAATATTTCATTATTTTATGGCATTTGCAAAATAATTTAAATGAAGAAGAGCCAGATGTCATTCAATTCATTATGACAATGGATAGTTATTATTTCTTTTGGAGTCTGACATTTATGGATTCTTTTGTTGATTTTATGGATTGGATGGAAATTTAAAACTTTAGGTATTTCATATAAAAAAGATCAGAATTTTAGAAATGGGAAAGATTATCCCATTTCTAAACTTTACTTGAAACACCTTCTAATTATTATGCGGGAAACATTCTAGGTAAACACAAGTGTGTTACTTTTCGAAAAGGGTCTTATGCTTTTGTAAATAATTGTACTTGTAATCTTTAGTATATAAATAAATATACATTATTATACCTATTTAATCTTTCATACGAAATTTCTAAAATGAAAACAATTTCTTTATTTTTATTCTTATGCCTTAAAAGTTCATTATACAAATTTGTATTAAGATCAAAATTCGAAAAATGTAATTAGTTTATAAATTTTAAAAATTCACAGAAACGATCCCTTCTTACTTATCATGTAAGAAAAAATTGATATGAGAATAAATTTTTCTTTCTGTATAATTTATCTTTATAAATATTTTTTTACATCTTGTATAGCAATCAAAAAGGGAATATAAATGAATCATTATAACAATTATTGGAATGTATTTTAAATAATTTAAAAAAAAATAAATCAGTCTGATGAGTCGTAAAATTACATGGGTAAAATTATTTATAAAATGTAATTATAATATACTATTAATAATAATTTTTTATTCATAGTATATAAGAAGTTTTTGCTTAAAAGAATTTGTGAAATGAACAGAAAATATTATATGAAAGCTTAAAATTCATGCAATTCTAATAAAGATATAAAGCCGACCGATGGCTGAGTGGTTAGCGATCCTGACTCCTGAGCTATGGGTCCTGGGTTCGAATCCCGGTTCGGGCATGGATGTTACCTTCTTTCCCTGTTCTCTTTGTGTTTCTCTGTTCTTTCTTCCGTGATGATGTATGAATGTGGCCCGCCCTATAAACGGGTTTGTGGTGGTATGGCGCGGGTAACGCTACTCGCCTCCGTGACTTGGTTCACAGGTGCCCGCTGGGTAACGATAAATGAGTAGCAGTCTCTGGCCTTGTTGTGGATTAGGGTTCGTCACCCAAGTGTGCCCACCATTGGAAAAAAATAAAATAAAGATATAAGTAAGTAATAGGATAGATATGGACGCACCTAGCAATAAGGAATTATATTTTATTGAATTATTATTTTTTCGTAATTTCAGTCTTAAAAAAATCACTTAATTGGAAATTTTTAGTATTTCTCGAGAATTTTGGGATTTAAATCACTAAGTTTTATCATAAATAACGCAAGAAAATTTAGGAAGAAGTTAAACAAATAATGATCCGCGTTATTCCATCATAATGATCCAGTTGTTTCAATTCTACTATGCTTTTACCTCAAAAGAGGGGATTCAAAACATAAAACTTTATCAAATAAAATTATATGCTTTAGTACTTAAAATTGATAAAATGACCAGTCATTTTAATCATTTGCCAAGATAGGGCAACTCTTTTTGGAGCATAGGGTCTCTGGTTCGATACCAATGGCTGTTTCAAATGGGTTATAGCCGTTGCATGCCCGGTTATCAGAAGGAATGCTCAGGAGTTTCTTGGACTTCCCTTCTTGTAACACTTTTCCAGTCGCCTGAGCGGTGACTATTCAAATGTCACCCGGAAGGCAATTTACAGGGTTGGTGCTGAAATGCTTTATAGCGGCACATTAGCAAAAATAATGCTCATTTCATTTTTTTAATGTAATTAGTGAGCATATTAAAAAAATAATGAGTGTAAAAATGCTTCAAGTAATAAATTCCAATACTAAGTAGGATAAATAATGGAAGGTAAATGTTGTTGTTGTCGTGTGCCAGCTAGGCTGGCAATATGGGGTGCGCTGCTCCACTATTTCAACTGAACCATATTTGGTGTGGAGTCCGACTTCTTCAGAATACGCATGCCATGTTGTTGTTGTTGCTGTTACTAATGACACTTGGACAAGCCAAGCTCGCTATGCCTCGGCTATGCGAATTTAAGTCGATTGGGAGCGTCTTTCGTTTTAATCAGAGCACCATGAAGGTGAAAATATGACTTTGCTCTACACACATGCCATAGGGACCCATTTATAGGGTAGGCACCCCTTCATACCTCATTCATACAAGGAAAGGACAAAGGCAGGATAGATAGAGGGAGAAAGTATATTCATGCCCGATCCGGGATTCGAACCCAGGACCTCCTTATCCGCAGTCAGGCACGCTGACCACTAGACAAGTTTGGCGGCTACACATGCCATAGGGACCCGTTTACAGGGTAGGCAACCATTCACACCTCATTCATACAAGGAAAAAGCAAAGACAGGATAGATAGAGAGAGAAAGTACATCTATGCCCGAACCGGGATTCGAACCCAGGACGTCCTTATCCGTAGTGAGGGACTCTGACCCCTAGACAGGGCGGTCGGGAATGGAAGGTAAATAAAAGTATAGAATAAAAAATAAGCTCTTCTCAGAAGGGTACAAGGGGAATGGCAATTTAAATTCATTTACTTAAAGATTTCACGGAATGAGCACTACATTGCTTCCAATGCCTCAGATTAATTAAATAAATAAAATATATAAAGAAACTATAAAAAAATTAAAATAATATAATGTAAATAAAAGAAGACTAAAAAAATTTAATTTTTAAGAAGCACCACACTATTTATGCAAGTGTGAGAAAAAATTAAAAAAAATAATAATAAGATAGCTGAACCCCCAAATAGATACATAATGTGTAATTAAGCATTTGTTAAAAAGAAATTAAATGAGATTATATTAAAAAAGAACAGAGTGATCATTTTTTGTTAACACCCCCTCCCAAAATAAACGAAACCGCGTTGTTAACTCTTTTAGAAAAATACTCTTTTTTTGCGACACGAGCGTTTATTGAAAAGATGGATTGCACGGGGAGACCTGCCTCTGCCGCTGTGTCGAAGCGGCTGCTGTCAACAGCGATATTTAGTGCGTTTACCCTCAATTACCTCCGAAAATTGTTCTCTCTCGGAAGCAGTCACGCTCGACAGTTCGTGTAAAAGCATCGCGGGAGAGTGACCGATTCCGTCACTCTCCGCTGCTCCCGCCGACATAACTGTAACCGTAGGGCAAGGCCAATGTCGCTTGTTCCCTGACCCTTAGCTTTACTGGTGGACAATCGAATTACCGATATATCTCCTCCGATCTGCCATCTCGTTTTTTCTGCGCCACAAAACAATTGAGTTTGCCTCTTAAAGAGGGAGATTTGTTAAAGGTTGGGGGGAACATGAGGGCTCTTCTAACGGATGAGCGACTTCAGCGGGCCACCCCAACATGAATAAGGGTTATCGGCAAAAGGCGCTGATGTCGATCCCTGTGAGGGTTTGCTCAGTGCGCGAACATGAATGCGTTTCCCATGTCAGGTGTACGCTCCCAATTCAATTGTGCAAATGGCAGCAGAAAACCTTGTGACTTTTCCGTTAAGATAGTGGTTTGGTTCGCTTGTCACTCCGCGGTCACTTTTTGTACGAGAGAACTAATGCGGTCATTTCGAACGTCATCTGTAACAGTATATTCCGAACCACTAAAACGCCCTTGCTTGTGGTGGGAATCGAGCCCTCGAATTGTTGAACTGAAGATCTGGGTGCTACTCATTTCATCTACCAGCTTAATTTTTAAAATGAGGGAATTAAATACTTGTCTAGTGGTCAGTGTTCCTGACTGCGAATAAGGAGGTCCTGGGTTCGAATCGCGGTTTGCGCATGGGTGTACTTTTTTCTCTCCTATCTATCCTGCCTTTGTCTTTTCCTAGTGTGAATGGTTGCCTTCCCTATAAACGGGTCCCTATGGCATGTGTGTACTGAAGAAGTCGGACTCCACACCAAGATAGGGTTCAGTAGGAAAAGTGGAGCCCATGTTGCCAGCCTAGCTGGCACACGACAACAACAACAACAAATGCTGCATTTTCTGAAGAATACTTTTTCAAATAATGCATTCGATTTATTTACTTCATTCACTAGTTTGCTTTTCTAGAGATAAATAGAATTGCTTATTTTTTTATTTTTCATTTTTTTGTTTACTTTATTTATTATTTTTTTTTAATTAATTAATTTTTCTTAAGTAAAATAACTTAATTTTAAGGAAAAAAATTGTACTTTTTATGCACAAAATGAATTCTTTTAGTTAAATTTTTGTTTTGAAACGCAAGCGTAGTTTGAAATGGAAACTATAAAAAAAGAAAAAAAAGTTGCAATTTTTTTTTCTTTTTGAAAACGAATCTATATTTTACTTGTCATGTATTATTGGTAGTTAGTATTTAATATATAATAATATAATGAAATATATATAAATGAAATATTTTCATTAAAAGCTGTATAAACTGGAAATTTAACAGAGTGAAAATTTTTTATCAAATATTCCATGACATAGGATACATTCCTCTTATTTACTTAAGACATTTTTAAAATCAAAATTGAAGTTAGCAATTATTGCTGTGATCATTTAATATTAGTAATGTGCAAAGAGTTTTCTGTAAAACTATTCACAATTTTATTCAATGTTTTACTTTGAAGAAAGATTTGAATTGGCTTACAGCAATTAATTCTAAATATCTAAAAATAATATATAAAGAATAACAATACAGTTTAATTTTTCTGATTTTTTTATTTTCTAATTAACCTACTTCTTGAAATGATTTAGATTTTTATCTAAAAAAATGAAGAATACTTATAAGTTATTAATAATTATAAATAGTTTTTTAATACATTTTTTACTTTGTAAATTATTTTTATATAAATGTCTATTAAATAACAATAATTTATGTAAGTATTCTGAAATTAAGGCGTATCTCTTATTTTTAGACTTAGCAAAAATTAGAATATATGTAAATACTAAACCATAAATATACTAAACCACAAACTTCTCTAGCTTTAGGAATTAAATTTTACAAATCAGAAGTTAGAGATCACGTTTTACTCAAATTTATAGTAAGAAATAAAACAGTTAGAATAATAATACTTTTATAGTCAATGTTCAACTGAAACAAAATGCTTGAAACTTCACATACTAAATTCATTAATGATGATAATAATGCATTATTTTATGTGATTTTAAGTTAAAGGTATATTCTGTGTGTTCTCTTATCGAAAATTTACTTTAATCATAAGTATTTAAAAATATAATAAAATCTTCCATTTTTTTTTACTGTATAACTCTTTAACTAACATTATGTTACGTCTGCGAATAACACTTATTTTTTTCCTATAAATGATATAAAAACCTATTTTCACTAAACCTCAAATAAATATATGTTTTAGAGTTTCAAAAAGCTAGATATTTCATTTAAAGACACTTAAAGAAAAGGATGAACTCATTTTGAGTCAAGAATGATTCTGCTCATCAGAGCTGGAGGCCATGTCTCCTGCTGAGGCAACTCCCAAGATTATCAAAAGACAGAGCACCAACAATAGATTTTAAAGAATAACAATAAATTCGCTCCAAGACCCTTCTGGAGAAAGATGTTGACCTCTCTGCACTTCCGCCTTGCCCATCACATGTGATGAATTCTTACCTTAAATCATGAGATTTTTGTGCTCTGCCCATTTCTCTCAAGAAACGAGCCCATTTTCAGTACTTGTTGTTTGGGACCTATTCAATATGTTTTTAAACCCTTTAAATATAATTTCTACGAAAGCATGTGACGAGAATTTCTGTAATTTTCTAGCCGATAAAACATGCTCATAATTTTATGTTGTTATTGGCCGCCCAACTTGTCTAGTGGTCAGCGTGCCTGACTGCGGATAAGGAAGTTCTGGGTTCGAATCCCGGTTCGGGCATGGATGTACTTTCTCTCTATATATATCCTGTCTTTGTCCTTTCCTTGAATGAATGAGGTGTGAATGGTTGCTTACCCTATAAACGGGTCCCTATGGCATGTGTGTAGAGCAAAGTCGTACTTTCAGCTTCATGGTGCTCTGAATAAACGAAAGACGCTCCCAATTGAGTTAAATTCGCATAGCCAAGACATAGCGAGCTTGGCTTGTCCAAGTGTCATTAGTAACAACAACAACATGTTGTTGTTGGCTTATCCTCTTTAAAGATCTGACATCGGTCAGATCAACTCCAATAAATTGTTGACAGTTAGAAAGTCAATGACTAGCAAGGGATTTGAGGATAAATCCTCCCGGGAAAGTCCAATGCAATCTAGAATATGTTTCAGTGAGGCTGGATGGTCACAGCATTTTTTACAAGTAGGGTATTTTTTGCACTTTATTCAAACGGTACACATTTTAGATGTCAACTTGAGAATCTGGCCAAGGCAGTCTGAGATTTGTGGTCACATTTTATTTCCAGAAGATTTCTAGGAGATGTTCCAGAGTACCATTGGTGTGTGGGTGGAATTTGCCAAATCGAATGTAGTCTTGGTTTTTCATTAGAGTAAAGTTCCTGATATGTAAGTAATGAATCAGTGGGCGTATCTTCCTCACTGTCCTCTTTGACCAGTCGTTCCGCGGTCTCATTGGCTCTAATATTTGCATGGAATGGAATCCATTGGAGATGTACCTCCTGTTCTTGGGAGATCATTTTCAATTTGAGCAGAATATATATACTTGTTTCACTCAACAAAGCCATATGGAGGAGATTGTGCGCAGCTTCTGTTGGACTGAGGTCTGAAGCACTCGTGGAATAATCCAAAGGTAGAAGTCCAGCTAGCTTCATGGAAGGACCGCAGCTTTAAAAATTGGAAGATAATGGCGCATATACCATTTTGTTACCAAAAAATAGCCATGAATATCGAAATTTTGTTTTTCAGTATAGGTGATTTGGAATTCTTCTTTTGGGTGGCGTAAATGCACCCCATTAGGTATAAAATGTACTCCAGAAAAACAATCGCATCTCACTTTTAAAAATAATTTTCAAGTCTTAGGTTGTCCACAAATTAGTGAAAAACATTAAAATTTGGACATTATGAACAAAACTTTACTCCTCATCGATTATTTATATCAAAGTTCATATATATATATATATATATATATATATATATATATATATATATATATATATATATATATATATATATATATATATATATATATATATATATATATATATATATATTTAAAGTAAGTATTTTTCTTCTATAATTTTATGTCTACAATTTATTTTCGTAACAATAACGTTTTTTCCTTATAATCATTATATATTATGTTTTGAAATTGTTAAATGTCTCGGAAAATATAATTATCACGAAAGAACTGCGTATAAATATGATGCAAAGGAATTATGTTTATAATCATTGTACTGTATATATCATAATGTATTGAAATGAAAAAAAGTGAAACTAACATTTGCGATATTGATAAATTCTAAACACTAAGAGATTTGTTTATATTTTGAAAATCTATATCCCTGTGAGTTCTTAAAAAATCTTTTTTCTAAAACTATTCTTCGATAGAAATAATTAATTAAATAAATGGCACTCTTAGATTTGAATTTCTCAGTTGCCAATGCTATTAAGCCTATTTTTTGATATAACTTCCGTTCTTTGTAAATTTTAATGGGATTAATACTTTTTTTCAGTTATTAAGGAATTATTTCAGAAGTTATTGTGAATAAGTCTATTTTGCGTTAATATATGTTTACATATTCTTTAATATATAAAAGCTAGTCTGCTTCTATTACTAAAAAGCAAAAAATACATAATAATTGTAAATGTGATTTCTGTTAAGATGTCAAGTACAGCTTAGAAAGAATGTCTGTTCTCAGAGAGTTTGAAGTACGCGTGATATCTTTCAAATTAAGATACCTAAACTTTAGTTAGGATTTCCAAAATATTTCATAGAAGTGTTTGTGAACATTATATGTCTCGTATTTTTAAAAATAATTACTTGATGATGCTAAAAATTTTTATTCCTTAAAATAATAAAAATAGATTTATTGTAAGAATATAAAAATAAAAATGTCGAGGGAAATAGAATCTAGTTACTGTGAAAGTCATGTGCTATTTTATTTTATTTTAAGTAGGTATAATTACATTGATGTATATGCACATACCCACACAAACACACACATATACATAATCTGATGAAGAAAATAAAAATATACGAATAATTTCTTCAAAGAGAAGTTTGATAATAATATCCTATAATTGTTTACTTCTATAACCACAACATATCGTTTTCTCAAAGGCAGAAGAGTTGAATATCTTTTGAAGATTAATGATCATCTTACTTAAATTTCTTATAATTAATGGATTTAAATCCGAATCTTTTATCTTGATGCACTTGTTCCAATAAATTCCTACATTTTTGTTTACACATGTTGTAAATATCTTGTTTTGTTGAAGAGAATTTTATTACTTATATTTTTTTATGTATCCTTGAAAATATCTTTAGAAATATTATGTATTTTTAGAAAAATATGTCATTTTTCAATAAAATTAAAAAACAAAATATTTAAAAAATTAATGATAAATTAATTAAGAAAAATCAATGATTTTGTCAACTTTTGTTTTTGTATTTGCTTCTGTGGGTGACTCATTTATAAATATTACTAAGTTAATTTTTCTTATCAACCTATCACTTAATTTTAATAAAAACTTGCAAAGTTAAGTGCAATATTTAATCTTATTAAATCGTTATATTATATCAAATCATTTTGTCAACTAATTTTATATCTAAAATGCAAATATATTTCTACCACTTCTATTGGAATAATTCATTTCTGTCACTCTGTCATTGTTTTTAAGAACATATAAACTTGGAGAATTGTTTTTCGATAATACTTAAGAAACATGGGCATCTTTCTAAGAAAGGTTTTGGTTTGATTTCATAAAAGCTATTGCTTACAACTATTTAAATTTCAAGGAAATTTTAAAAAGTGTTTATATTTCTAAATTTAGTTCCCATTATCAGATGAGCCTGATAAAATTTTTTTTTAAGGAAAAAAATTAAGTTTTTAATATCTGGCTATACTTAATATTTTTTCTGTTTAATGTTTAATAAAGATTTTTTTCACGAATTTCTTTAATATTTGCTGTAATAGGCTTTAAGGATCAGTTCAAAGGTTTCCATGGTAACTTAAACATTTCCATAAAAAGAAAAACTTTTTATATTTCTTTTTAAATTAAAATACCATACATAAACTTGAAAAAATATTCTCAAACTTTTGGACTTAATTAGTGAGGTTTTAATATGTTTTTCTGTCAATAGTTAATCAATTATTTTGGGTATAGACTCAAAATAGTCATAAAAATTTTACGATAAAAAATCCCCACATTAAATTAAATATTGGTAACTACAATCAATAAGCATTTTTTCTAAATTTAAATGTCTCTCTCACGCGAAGTGTATTAAAATCTCATTGTTTAAATAATCAGTTTAATTTTCTAAAATCATTTTTAACCAACTGAACAGGAACTTGTCGTTTAATGTTGAGGACGTCAGCAAGATATTCAGACAAAAATCGAAAAATTAAACCCTTAATTTTCCTCAAATTGGAGATTATTAAAAAAAAAATTATGGAAGATATTTCTAACAGTTTCATGCTCGAAATACAGTTGAAGTTGCATAAAATGATGATGCATGGAGGCGCTTTTCATGCTGCGTGGGAGTAATTTTACAAGCATTATATTAGGAAAGCGATTACAGTGACATCTAGTGCACTGTTTAAGATTCACAGCTCCTTTTTCTTTTCTGCATATTTTATTTTTATTAATTGCAATTTTAAATAATACTAATATAAATTAACTGTAGTACATTTTGAAATGTAAAATTTTGTTTCAAACATCTACTTCTCTAATTTATTCCTAAAAGAAAAAAATTCTTGTCGGTTCATTTCAGCATGAAATTTAAATTTAAATCAAACACTTTTTTCTGTTGGACTTGTGTAAAATCATGAACGTATCTTTTAAGCATATTTTTTTTAAATTTTATCCTAAAAGCAAATACTTTCAAAATAGTATAAAAGTAAAATCTAAAGAAATAAAAATAAATTTGTTTTTTCAAAAATTATAATTTTATAGAAGTATTTTACTCACACAGAATGAATCTATCTCATAGGCATATTTCCAATTTTATCATTCAAGAAGAAATGAGTTTATCATTATGCATAAAAAGGAAAACTAGTTTAGCATGTGGAAAAATGTTTTACCCACATTTTTTGACTATTAAAATTACAATTGTTTATCCAAATAAAAAGTAAGCAAAGTTTATTTTTCCGTTTCTTTTTCAATTTTTTCCTCATAACAGTTTTCTTTTTAAAAAAATTGTTAATTTTACTATTTACATTTTTGATTATTTAAGTTTCTTATATATAATGGTCACTTTTTCATTTCAATTTGAAGCATACACGTCCTTGGTCATTAAGATTATATAGTTTAAGTAAGTAATGAATAAAGAATTTATATAATGAATACGATTTTATTTCCATTCATAAATTAATGAAACACAAGATACATAAGTATAATTCCAACTTTTATTTCACTATAAATATCAGCATCCAGTCAGAAAAAGACTAGATTTTGTGAAAGAACTCAGAATTATTTACGAGAAAGAATCAATTTATCATTTTGCAATACTTGCTTTCACATGCAAAATATGTGTAGCAGTTATTTTAAATTGTATTTGCTCATAATTCTCCACGATTATACAAGATTGATATTACCGTTGCTACGTTTCAGAAGTGCTAAAGTAGAATTATTACCACACACATACATATCCACAGTATAATATAATTAGATGTAGTTGAAAAAACGATCGTGAAAAGCCGTATCAAATTAGTAACTAAATTGAAATTGGGAAGAAACTCCATAAATAAAAATGAGTGAATTTTTTCAGTGCTAAAAAATCTGCTCATAAAAGAACACGTGTGACATAAAAGTGTAAAATTGTAAATTTTCTTTCATTACTTATCTTTATCATTAAAATATTTATGAAAAAATTATCTGTGTATTAACTTTTAATTTAGTCTATGAAAATAAAAAAATTTCTTGATTTTATTTATAATTTTATAAAATAATTAAAATGAATTGAACGCATGTGTTGTTCAAATAGAATTGACAATATTCAGGATTTTACAATGCTATTTAGTGACAAAAATGCTAATGCTATACCCATAATTATTACAATATTTTATATTTTTAAAGATGATATTAAGAAAAATATACCGTATATATAAGTGCATAAAAAAGTGAGTTGTTAAAATTTAAATATTTGAAATTAAATTTTATGTTGTGGATAAAATTAATAAAAAAATCTTATATTAGGTATTTACTTATTTGTTTTATCCTGCAACTTGTACAAAATCATTATAAGGCCAAACGTGCCAAATAATAATTTTCAATAATCATTAAAATTTTCTTATTCTGTATCGATAAAGGCGTCATTTATTCTAAATATCAACTTGATCTCACTTGAAAAATATTTTGATTGTTCATTTTTAAAATGTATTTTTACCATAAAATTTTATTTCTTTGTCTGGAATCGATGTTTGGCGATGAATTTAAAATTTCTTATCAATCGCCAGTTTCTCAACGGTGATTTTTGGCGTTGATATGAAATTAATGAGAAACATTATTCATTATAATGAATTTAAAAAAAAAGTACGTGCACTCAGATATTTCCTGCCAGAGAAGAATAAGAACGACTCCTCAAATAGGAAAAGAACTATCGGAGAAAAAACAAAGGATGGCGCATGGAGTAGCTGTATTTACAAATGGCGCCTGTAGTTCCATTCAAACAAATGTCAGCAAATGCACTGCTGACATTTCTGCGCCTTTGATAACCGCAGTAAATTAGACTTTATTTTGCATACAGTTGTTGTCTATTTCCGTTTGTAGTAGGGCGTAAACAATGCTCAACGGTAATGAGATCCAGTCAACAAAATAGCACTAAAACACTGGAAGACAATCCGCGGAGACCATGAGTCACTGTGGCGTTTCAACAGCGTAAGACAATTGTCGAGTCTCAGAAAAATAACTGAAAGAGAACGTCGAGGGGGAGGGGGAGGAAAATTTTTTATTGGGAAATTAAATGGCGTCATTTCCCGCTATAATCTTGTAAAAGATGAAGAATTTCTCCGTACACCAGACCAGTTGCGGCAATTGACCGTTCCTCTGATGTTTTTTAAGACAATGGCAACAAGAAAATTCGAGCTGATCGAGGAAAAACCCAACAAATATTTTTTTTCTATCTTTCTCTCTTTTGACTTATTTATCATTTGTATTATATTTACTTTGGAAATATTAAATATACCGAGATAGGGTAGATGTTTAACGAAGCGGCGTTTTGAAAGATTCCTTTTTCAAATGATGATTTGACGGGGAACAGTTTCAAAGTGGTTTAAACTGGATGAAAAATTAGCTGCTTATTACTTTATTGTGATAAAATATTGGAATATAGGAATAGGTAAAATAAAGTATTCCTAAAATGATGCTCTATAATATTGATTTCATTTCTTATGTTTCATATGCGTTAAAACCACCTTTGAGTGAGATTTAATTTAGAATTGAAAAATATTTTTTATCAACATTAAATTCAACGCCTACCGATTGGCTGAGTGGTTAGCGTTCCTGACTCCTGAGCTGTGGGTCCCGGGTTCGAATCCCGGTTCGGGCATGGATGTTAGTTTCCTTCTCTGTTCTCTCTGTCCTTTCTTCTGTGATGTTGTATGAATGTGGCCCACCCTATAAACGGGTTTGTGGTGGTATGGCGCGGGGTAATGCTACTCGCCTCCGTGACTTGGTTCACAGGTGTTCGCTGGGTAACGACAAATGAGTAGCAAGTTCTGGCCTTGTTGTGGCATAAGGTTCAGTCACCCTTGTGTGCCCGCCATTGGATATATATATATATATATATAAAATAAAAAAAAACATTAAATTTAATATATTGCCAACCATTTCAATCTTGAGCACATTAACAATTATTCTAATTTCATTAAAGATTCAAAAAATGTAATAGGAAAAAAATGAAGATAATATTACTCAATTGTGGGGAAAAAGTTACATTATTTGTAACTGTTGAAAAAATAAATTTTTTAATTATATCTTTCCATGTGTTTTCGCATCGAAATCTGCTTAGTTATGAAAATATGAGGTAGCTTTTCATAAAAAGAATCAAATTCAGGCAGTGCTACTGAAAAGCATTTTGGGAATATCTTAAAGATCATACTTAAATATTATTTTTCATCTTTATCGGTTAATTGAAATGAAGGTGGTTGGAGGATAATATTCTACTTTTTTTTTTCTTCAAAGGTAGGCCTGAAACCACATTTAAGTTCAACATTTCTCTTTCCTTAAATAGCCTTAAAAGCATTTTTTGAACAATCTATAATAGTCAGTCGTACTAACAATTTTTATGAATAAATTTTGATTCTCTGAAGTAATATTCCTCGTTCATGCTGAATGTCATTATATATCAGAAAAATAAAGCTACTAATGTAATTAAACCTAACAAATATCAAGTGTCTATAAAAGGAATGATGTATTTCAATGTTTTACAATTTATAAAGTGATTAAATTCTTTGAAATTTATGATTTTATGTATGGAATAATACATATATTTTTTCTATAATTGGATGATTTCTACAACCGACTTTTATTTTTCTGGTTTAATAAATAGCATTTCCTTTGTAAATATTATCTGCGCGAGTCCTTAATTGTAAACAATTTCCTTTTTTAGTTGGAGTATATGTATGATATCGTCTGAGCGTGTTATTAAATAGCATGTGCTTATATCTCTGGTTTTCGGTAAAATTAAAATCTAATGTTTAACGTACTTTTGATGTGTTTGCTTAAAATTTCTGTCACTGTGATGCTTGCTTGATCGAATATTCAGAAGAACGAGCAGACATCGATATTAATTCTGCAAAAGACCCTTTTACCAGAAGAGGCCAAAAATCGATGTGAATAACCAAGAAATTAGGCCAATTGGCTCAATTTCTTGGCTATTCACATCGTCTGCTTAGATTTTCATTCAAAAACTTCTAAGGATCATCGTTCATTGGAAATGTCGAAAACTGATTCCCTAATGTCCAGGATTATTGTTCCAAAGACCATTATGGATGGCGACTTGCTTACTTGTGAAGTGGAGTGTAGTCGACTACCGCGCCTCGATATCATCAAAAGCCTCGCTTACGGAAGTCCACTGTTTAGGCCCATAAAAGCTTTTGAATGTATCAAACCTTCAATGTTACTCATTTAAATCTACAATTACTTTATGAATTACTAATCATTCAAATATGTGAGACACTGAATAGATAGACTATAACAATTACATGAATTATTTTTTGTTATAAAGTGTACAAAGAAATATAGGAATAAAGAAGATAATATCACGTTATTTTTCTCCGAAATACTTGCATTCATCATAATTGCGTAAAGATCGCATTGGCAGTTTTTGAACGTGGAAACCAGAGTTCTTTTCCCAGAAGCACTCACAAACGCTTCTGGGATAAGGCACCTTTTAATGAGCTAGGCGCGAGGGATCATCATTTACCATCGAGGTGCTCCATGCCCTGGGTGACAAGGGTGGCCTTCTCATCACTCTCCCCAGATATCGGCTGGCAAACTCACAGGGTCTTCCTGAAGTTTTGAGTGGGTCCGTGAGAAACACCCCCAGGGTTCAGTAGATGAAGCGTTATCTTCAGTTGGAAGATAAACACCAGCTTCACATTATCTTATTTGCTGTTTGCTGTGATCGCTGGTTATAGCAACTTTTTTGTTTGTATTTTAATTCCTTTTTTTTCCTTCTGTGTGTAGAATTATAGTTGATACCTGCCGAAATTATATAATGGGGTGAATGTTTTGAATATTATTCCATATTTTAGTTAAAATTTTCTTTTATTTTTTATTTCCAGGCCCTGAGTGGTTTTCTGATGATGATGACGCAAAATGGAAAACTATTGTACATATCCGACAATGCTGCAGAATACCTGGGTCATTCAATGGTACATATTATTTATTTTCATTTACTGTCTTTGTACTATTAGAATATTCCAACTATGTTTTGCAAATGAAAAGATAATAGAAGATGAATACAAATGGTGGAATTAAGAAAAAGGAAATGTGAATTGTACATTAACAATATATATATATATATATATATATATATATATATATATATATATATATATATATATATATATATATATATATATATATATATATATATATATATATATATATATATATATATATATATATATATATATACAGGGTGATCTTTTTTAAAGTGACAGTGTTTAGAGCGCCTGTAGCGCGATCAAATATAGCCGAAATAGCACCAAACTTGATATTTAGACTAGTTAAAACATGGGGAAAAGGATTCTGTGAAAAAAATTTTAGTACCAAAAATCGCCAGAAGAGCATTTTATAGCGCTTTACAATATATAAAATGTGAGAAAAGAAACAATACTAACACATACAATCGTACAGTTAAATTATTAATGTTTATTTACTACGTTAACTTCTTCGGTGGGAAATTAGACAACATTGCATGTGAGCACCGTTCTCAGAAATAACACCGTGCATTCTGTGCACAACATTCTCCACAGCCATGCGTAACATGTCACGAGGAATTAAACATCATTGATCATGGAGTCGTAAGTCGCAGTTTTCCAATTGCATTTCCACTTCGTTTCCCTGACCTCACGCCATGCGATTTTTGGCTCTGGGGAAATCTCGAGTTTATATTGGTGAAGTATGAAATTTGTCTGTTCTAAAGGACAACATAACAGAGACAGTGCGGGATATTCCTCGTGATATGTTACGCAAGTCTATGGAGAACGTTGTGCACAGAATGCACGGTGTTATTTCTGAGAACGGTGCTCACATGCAATGTTGTCTAATTTCCTCATCGAATTAGTTAACGTAGTAAATAAACATTAATAATTTAACTGTATGATTGTATGCGTTAGTATTGTTTCTTTTCTCACATTTCATACATTGTAAAGCGCTATAAAATGTCTCTTCTGGTGATTTTTGGAACCAAAATTTTTTCATGGAATCCTTTTTTCCATGTTTTAATTAGCCTAAATTCCAAGTTTGGTGTCATTTCGGCTATTTGACATCGCGCTACAGGGCGCTCTAAACATTATCATTTTAAAAGAGATCACCCTGTATATATATATATATATATATATATATATATATATATATATATATATATATATATATATATATATATATATATATATTCTTGATGGATATTTCTTTTCCAAATCTCTCTCGCTCTCTTAATTAATTTTAAGATCTGGCAGTTGAATGGTAAAATCGCTCAGGCTTTTAGTTCATGAGCTTGTGCAACTCCCACTTCCGGGCATTAGTATTTCTAGTGACACAGAATCTACTTTATACTGCAGATAAGTCCTCACTTGTGAAAAGTGGTCATAAAAACAAAAGATTAATATTATTTCGATAAATAGAAAGTATGACGAATACCGTTATCCCTTTCATCAAGTTATCAATTCCCTAAAATTAAATAATGTTTTTTACTACCAAAATGTTATTTACATTTTTCACGATATGCATTGGCATACGTGTCACGATATACAGGATGCTGACAATGTATACTAAAACAGCAAAAGAAAACGTTTTGCGCTAAATTGCTCTTCAGTTTGTGCCCCACTCCTGGGGGCTTAAGATTTCCGTTTAAATTAAATATCAGAAATATGCATTCTTGCTTAAAATTAATGTGTGCTACAAAATTCGGTTGTTGAAAGCAAAGTTACATTATGAGGCATTCTGCTCCAAAAAGCTCATTTATTAGAACTATGAAGCTATTATTATCTTGAGATTACAAGATATTGTTAAATATCTACTCTGCATTAGTTAACATTATTTAAGTAATAAATTTACATGATTCTTAATTAATACACAGTTTTATAAATCTCTTTATAAAATGACAATATTCAATATTTTACATAAATTGTATTTCAAATAAATGTGGAAAACAGTTGTCATACATAGATAAAAGTGTTTAGTTATTTCTTACAGCCATAATTAACTAACAGTAAATTAAAATGTTCTGTTCAATTATAATGATTAGTTAATTCTCTAGCGCAGCATAATACAAAAATCATAATTTCATGCCGTGCTAAGTTTACTTATTAAATCTTTAAACTAAAGACTTCAGTATTTTACGTGATTTATTTTTGTCAATAGATCTTCAGTTATTATCGTTAAATTCAATTATAATTATTCAATCATAAAAATCACATAATTCATATATGAAATATTTTAAGAAAAGTACTAATGTGTTCATTTTAGGCAGACAAAAGGAACTAACTTTTAAGTTTTCGTTCCAGTTTTGGTATGTTTTAGCAAACAGTAAAATACATTAAAGAAGCATAAGCATGCAAGAAATGTTTTAAATTAATTGTGCATTAATTTTTGTCAAAAAAATTTAGCTTTATTTTGTTTTACCGACATCTACTATTATTCTCTAGTTTGAAATTTGTGTTTAATAAAACATGTCACAAAAGCAGTATTATTATTGGCTTTCTCATTATTACTTCCACCATTTCTTTTCATTCACATTATTTATCTTCTTATTAAATATTTTCCATATTCAACTTTTTGTTAAGAAATTTGTGTTAACAAAAGAAATACAAACACTGTTGGGCACTTATCAGTTTCATTAATTCTCATTAGTTATTTTAATTTTCTTTACTGTTACTACTGTACTATGATTAATTTTCTGCATGCATCTAAAAATGGAAAGATTTATAGTTAATGAAATACAAAGCATATTCTTTTAGCAATCTGAAGTAAAAACTAACGAAGTTATCTTTAAAAATATAATATAAAGTAACCTTTTCTTCTTCTTCTTCTTCATTGGCCTGACAGCCCAGGATGGGCCTTTGCCTTCCTCATAGACATAGACATACGCAATGGAACACCGGGTCTGTACCTTAGGTTATCAGGTATAGCTCCATCACGTAATACATCTGGTGTGACAGAATTGTCACGAAATTTGGTAACAAAATTGAATTTCTATAGGTCTCTAATATTTGAAATTAATAATTTGACAGAAATATAACATCAACAACACAACATTTACAAAATTTTCCCTATGGGAGATGATATGAGTTAAATATTGCAGTAAAATTGCGAAAATAGATTATCCTCACACTCCAAGTTTTAATCTCTGTATTGAGATAAATTTAACAATATCTAGTTCTTTATATAGTTTATAAAGCTCACAGAATTATTTCTTCTTCGCCATGTATTCTCACATTTTATTCCACCAAAGATGCTTCTTAAAGTATATCTTGATGGAGATGGTTTCTTTGTCCTTCTCAGTCAATGTCCACGTTTCAGATGAGTAAGTGAGAATAGGCCGAATCAAGCATTTAAAAGTAACCTTTCGACAATTAATTTAATTAATTAGACGTGGACCGGATTAATTAACTGCATTAATTCATCCGGTCCACGTCGAGATGCTGTTTTAAGTGTTCATGAAACGAACAGGGTGTATTACTATTTGCAGGAAGACCTCCTGATCCACGGGGACAGCGTGTACGACATCATCGAGAAGCAGGACCACCAGGCCATACAGACGGAGCTGATGCGCAGTTCGAACCCCCTGAACATGATGAACGATACCCGGATGTTCCTCTGCAGGATGAACGTTTCTCGGAACGCCAGGAGGCAGATGCGCTTCGGCGACCAAAAGGTGAGACAATGGACAGAATGTCTTCCACTTCTTCTCCCGTAGTTTCTATTTAAGTGCTAAATATCCCATAGTCATGGCGACATAAAACTACAGCGATTCTTTTAAAGCACATTTGAATTTAAGACACACTTTTTAGAGTTATAAATATATTTGACATTTGCTTCTTCAACAGGTTTATTTTTATTATTAGATTGAGTAATATATTTTTATTGTAAAAAATACCTGTCCTGTCAGATTCTCCTTTGTTTCTAAATAAGCCCTTTTGATTATAAATTAATTGCTTTCTTTAACTATTTGAGTGCTGCCCGTCCTGTCTAGTGGTCAGAGTCCCTGACTACGGATAGGGAGGTCCTGGGTTCGAATCCCAGTTCGGGCATGAATGTACTATCTCTCTCTATCTATCCTATCTTTGTCTTTTCTGTGTTATGAATGTGTTGTAAATGATTGTCTACTCTATAAACGGGTCCTTATGGCATGTGTGTACTGAAGAAGTTTAAATTTAGTAATATATTAGTAATAAATTAGTAAGTAAATGAAGTTATTATATTTTTATTGTAAAAAATACCTATCCTGTAGAATTCTCCTTTGTTTCCAAACAAGTCCTTTTGATTATAAATTAATTGCTTTCTTTAACTGTTTGAATGCCGCCTGCCCTGTCTAGTGGTCAGTGTCCATGACTACGGATAGGGAGGTCCTGGGTTCGAATCCCAGTTCGGGCATGAATGTACTATCTCTCTCTATCTATCCTATCTTTGTCTTTTCTGTGTATGTATGTGTTGTAAATGATTGTCTACCCTATAAACGGGTCCTTATGGCATGTGTGTACTGAAGAAGTTTAAATTTAGTAATATATTAGTAATAAATTAGTAAGTAAATGAAGTAATATATTTTTATTGTAAAAAATACCTATCCTGTAGAATTCTCCTTTGTTTCCAAACAAGTCCTTTTGATTATAAATTAATTGCTTTCTTTAACTGTTTGAATGCCGCCTGCCCTGTCTAGTGGTCAGTGTCCATGACTACGGATAGGGAGGTCCTGGGTTCGAATCCCAGTTCGGCCATGAATGTACTATATATATATATATCTCTATCTATCCTATCTTTGTCCAATCTGTGTATGAATGTGTTGTGAATGGTTGCCTACCCTATAAACGGGTCCCTATGGCATGTGTGTACTGAGGAAGTCGGACTCCACACCAAATTAGGGTTCAGTTGAAAAAGTGGAGCAGCGCACCCCACATTGCCAACCTAGCTGGCACACGACAACAACTATTTGAGTTCATTCTCAGTTATTTTTAAATTAATCTTTTCCCATTTTAAAAATTATCAGGCTTCTTGTGTTATTATAATGCATTTATTCAATAACTAAACAAAATTTTCTACGCATTTTATTTATTATTCTAAGAATTTATCTTGCTTAATTATGATAAAACGATTTGTAGTATACTTACTACTTTCTGGTTTCGTTTCTATTATTTAAAAGATTAAATGAATAACAAAAATTCTTATACATTAATTCTTAAATTTAAGCTTTGAACAACTATAATTTATTGAAATTTAAGTATGCTTAAGATTTTACTCATTAATAGAAAGTAAGTATATTAATTTTTATAAGATTTCTGTTTTTGCTGTATATTCTATAAGTCTAAAAAAGTTAATAAAAATAATTCTCGTGATTTATCTTAAAAATTGATATCTACTACATCGATTTGATTTAGTCTAAATACCAAGCTTGGTGTCATTTCAGTTATTAGATCGCGCTACAGGGTGCTCCAAACACTCTCTCTGCCTCTTTAAAAAGATCACCCTGTACCTGGAACCGGTAGTACTGGTCGAGTTAGTTCTCATATATAATAAATGGAGATAATGTGACAAACAAGACAAATCAAAATAGTTAAAATAAATCTGAAGAAGCAATTCCTGTTCATTACATTAAAATATAATTATTTCCTTATGCAATATAGAAATATTAATATTGCTACAATATTAAAGTCATCTTTTAATCCTTTTTGAGATGTAAAAATGTCATTTACCGTCCTTAATTGGTGTATTACAAAAACATTTTCAATATCGTCAGCTGCACTAGAAATATATGCAATATGCAATAGAATAGAAATGTATGCAATATGCTGCAATAAGCAATAGAAATATTAATATTGCTACAATATTAAAGTCATCTTTTCCTTTTTGAGATGAAAAAATACCGTCCTTAATTGGTGTATTACAAAAACATTTTCAATAATGTCAGCTGCAAAAAATCAAATCGCTTGGAACGCAATCACTTAACAATCCAAGAAAAGAACATCATGTTCTTTCGCTCGTAATCCCATATCGCACCATCGACACCCACTGCAACACGGAAGATGCAGAGGGAGGTCAAGCCAGGTGGCGTGGGAGAGCCCCGAAGTCATGACCTCTGCAACAGATCCTTGTATTTATTGATTTACGATCCCATCTCCCAGCCCGGCGACCTTTCTCTGAAGTTCAGGGGGTGGGGCATCTCCGCAAATTTTGATATCAAACTATTCGCTCATCTGCGGTTTCTCCTCCTCCTCCCCCTCATCTGGTAGAGATTTCTGCGAAGTCCATGGCCTGGGAAACCTTCGAATAAACAAACCATCATTGATTATTGATGGTATGAGAAATGTTATCTCATCAATTATTGCGCAGACATCATTTTGTTTATTATGTCATATAGTACCTCCAAATATAAGTTCATGTCTAATCGACTGCATTGAAAGTTCAATGAACGGAAAATAATTTTTAAAGTAATGATGAATTATATTTCGAAGAAAATGCAATGCATCCACACTTACATTTTTCAAGTGCTTCATGACAAAAATTGTTTAAGTGAAAAACTCCATACCTCTAACTATTCACGTAATTACTATGGAAGAAATGAATAGTAAGAAAATTATGTAAAAATCCGGCAATATTAAGAATGTACTTTTGTAAAGAAAATGTTATTTCTTACCTTGATAAAAAAAAGAGTTAAGTTTTAAGATGAGTACTTTAAGGCAACACTTTTTTTGCTTTAGTAGTTACTTGCTACTATTAAATGAGACAATTAATTATTTGAAAGCAAATTTTAAATTTTTTTGGCTTTTGTTTCGTTTAACACCTGTCTTTGTAACGTCAATTTACTATGTCATTAATAAAAGTGTATTCTATTTCATATAATTAAATGCAATGTAAAGCACTTACCAAAACCGAATGATAGAGTAAAACTTATTTTAGGCTGTAAGATTCTAGATTCAAACCTGACTACAGTTGAACTATAATAAAAAAAACTATTTTGACTCAGAATAGCGTATAAGCTAATGGATAAAAGTTGTTGAATGACTCTTTATAACATCATTGATGTTTTATCTTCTTGACAAATATTTATGCGTCATAATGGAGGAAACCGAGAAAACTACAAATCACATATCTCGAAAGTTGAGGTCAAAATAGGTACATAATAGGTAATTCTAAATAAGTACATATAAACTAAAAATAAATCTTTTAATTTTACTTTAGCCCAAAAAAAGTAAATAAATAAATACGGCAGAAATATTTCTCTTTTGAATGAAATAATTCGCTGTTAAATTTTCATTAGGGATGTTTACACCCAATACCCATTCGCATGTTTTTGCATACTTGTTAACGTTTTACAATATAACCTACTTCATATAATTTGTAAGATTACATTTCAAAGTATATTAGAATAATCTACTAGTTTAATTTGAAATTTAGTTTTTGACAATTAGAGTAGAGTTTTTAAGTGCTGATTTTTACAAGCGTTTTTTAAAAAAAATAGCTGCATTTATTTCTGCATATATTTCATATGAAACCATGCATTTATTTTGGCATATATTTTAATATGCATGCCTGTTATTTCTCACATTTTTAGATAAATGCATGCATTTATTTCTTCTCATATTTTTGGATGAGTGACACATTTATTTTTTTGCATATGTTTTAGATCAGAGAGCACTGAAAATAGAAACATACTTTTAAACACCAATACAATTTTTAATTGCTTAAATTAAAATATCCTCTCGCATTTTGCTTTATAAGAATAAATTTATTCTATTACACAAAACTAGTAAACGAGATTATTGAAAGATAATCAAATATGGCATACAAGATACCCAGATGTATATAAAAAAAAAAGATAAATTTAAAAAAAAAAAGGTGACCGTTCAACAACACGAAGCAAATAAAGATTAAGTGGAGAAGGGTAATCAGAAGAATTTTCGAAATAATGAAATAATAGTAGGAACATTTTTATCAATGGAATTAAAAAGCGATCCCACAGGCGGAATCAGCCTGCTCCGGAGAGGGGGGCGGCCTGCGATCTCATTAGCGGGAACCGCCAAAAGGAAGCAGACGAACAAAGGGAAAACAATGTAATGGCGCGAGAACCGAGCGGAGAAGAGTCTCGCGTGCTCAGGGTCCACCACTCATCGGCCAAGTGCCATTTCCCTGGAACTTGGCATCGGTGTGCGTCATTACAGGATTTCTCTGATCTCAGCCGACAATTTAGGACTCTGCTCCCATTCCGCCGGCAGCAGCCCCCAACAAAGGAGCTTTTTCTCTCTCTGGGTTTTTTTTATTTTTTATTTATCTTTCTTGGGTCACTTTTCGATTCAAATGGTTCGCTTGAAAGTGGACACGTATTTTTAGTACGGAGTATAAAAGTGTTAGAAATCAGAAAATGTAATTGTTTTCCATTTGATGTGGTAGCGTTGAAATTCTAAAGTCATCCCCACCTGTACACGTGTATGGAACATGAAATTTCGAAAAAAATGCAATGGCAATATTATGTATTACGCAGAACTTATTTGTTCTATGAACACTAAAATTTTTGCAATAACATATTTAACATTAATTATATATTTCACGTAAAAAAAAAATTCATCACGGTAGGGAAAATAAAATAATTGTTATTTGTGTAAGCAATCTTAATATTTTTAATTTTTTGAATTGTCATATTTAGTTTTAGTAGTTTTTTTAAAGATAAGAATCACTCATTAATATCTTTAACATATTACATTCATTGATACATAGTTCATGTAACAGTATTGCATTACTTGAATCTCCTCTACATTCGATTTTATAAATCTGCAAGGAATAATTTCTGAGAATATGGTATGAGAAATTTTACAAAAATACGTCAATGTAATTAATAGTGCGTTCTTGTATAACAACGCACACACACACACACACACACACACACACACACACACACACACACACACACACATATATATATATATATATATATATATATATATATATATATATATATATATATATATATAGTAAAATTTTAAATAATATATTAAGTTGAGGGAAACATGCAAATTTCTAATGACTCAAGTTATGTAATAAAATGATTTTAGTGGTAGATAATAACCAAAGTAATTTGATTAGCACTAATATAACAGGTAATTAATTTTTAGAAATACATCATTACTGATAAGGAAATCAGTGTTATATGCCTGGTATTAATAAAAAAATGTAACTTAATGAAGGAAATTTAAATAAAAATAAAAATTTAACTGTATCGGTATCATTTCTGAAATTATAGTTGTGCAATAAATACAAATTTTACAAAAAATAATATAATTTACCACTTGTCTAAATACAATTATTTAATTAACTTAAATACAATTAATTGCCAAACCGCTCAATTTTTGTGTGGTTTCATGTGGTTTATTTAAATCTGAAGGAATCAAACAGAGCACATTGATTCATTATTATATCAGTACATTAAAAATTGGTGATTAATATATTGAAGGTACAAAAAGTATCCTTGAAAACAAAACAAAAAAAAACGATTTTAAATATTTTAGAATAAATTTAATTTAAAGAATATAAATTTAAATCAGAAAAAAAACAAAGCTACTAATGTTTTTTAAATATAATACCCATTTAAATATTGATTTTATGAAAAAAAAAGGCTTGCTGTTCAATTAAATAAATCATTTTGCCATAAAAAGTGCTGCAAAACATATTATGTTAAATATTACCATAGAAAATTTTTGCCCATTGAATTTCATATCGACAAATAAGTTTACTTAGCAGGTTAATCACCGTTGTTTTAAATGACAGATGCAACATAGAAACTGCAAAATTTATTTAATAGAAAATATTCTCAAAAACCTATTTAAATATCTCTCTGTATTCTTACTTTCAGGTAGTGCTTGTTGAAGGTCACTTTGTAAGCTTTCTGCCCTTGTGCAGCCGGAACGAGCCGGTGTTCCTGGCCACCTGCACACCTGTTGCCATGCCAGAAACTCGAGAGTGCGTCGTTCAGGGCAGCACCACTGTCTTCACCACAATTCATTCCATGGATATGAAGTTCCTACACATTGACAGAATGTAAGCACTTCTTGAAATAACTGCGCGATCCTCTGTTATCAATATCAATTTCCTTTTTAAGAGATTTGAAATCTGAAGTAAATACTTTTTTTTAAATAATTGCAATCATTCTGACATTAATACAAATTATATTTACTGCAAGAAAATGACTCTTCATATGAATGTTATATTTTGAAATAATTATGTTTCAATTATTCTGACATAAGTAGAAATTTTCTCTATTAGTTATTTGAGAGTGAAATATAATTTTTTTGAAGTAACCAGTTTTTCAATTACTGTGCCCTTAATACAAATTATATTCATTTGCAATTTGAGAATAATTATAAGGATAACAGAGACTTTTATATAAGCATAACCGTTATCATTCTGTGGGTCTAAAATAACTGTGAATGTTGTGCTTTCTACCAAAAAAACACAGTGTTCAATATTGCCAATAACATTTAGAAACTTTTATTGTGTTTGCAATGAAACTAGAAACCAACCCAGAGAGCTATGTGGGTGGTGGCTTAGCTACTGGCAAGGTCTTCCTTGCTGGATATGTCTTCATTGGGTAGGAGCCCGATCAAAAAAGATACCTAGGAGAGAAGGAAAACCCCAGCTCCGATCCAAACCCCAGCGTCAGATCTCCATATTTGGAGCGACTGGGTTGTTCTGCAGACTGCAGGCGTAGGAGCAAAGTCAGACTTCAACCCTTTGGTGCTTCAGGTACTTTATACTAAACGAAGCTGCTTATTTCCTGCCTTGGCTATGAATAGTTCGCTCATATCTTCAGAACTAAAAACGGACGATCTGATCTCATTTCAGATAAGAGGGATTAGTAAGAAGAAGAAGACTAAAATTAGAACATGCAACATTTATGTGCATCTAGAATAAAGAAATTTTATGTATCTAAAAGGAAGTTGTTGGCTTACTTTGAAATATTAGTAAAATGGTATGCACCAAACAAGTGCATAAAAGAATGGCTTGGTTTGTTCGTCGCTCCATAATTATTTTTGCATACAACGGCTAATTTGACTGTGACCTTCAGTTTGAGGTGAATTTCGAGGTATGAGTTGAACACGTGATCCGTTGAATTAAAGGCTAGAGAGCTAATCATTTCGCTTGAGATTTGCGGACCATATCTTTGGAACGGACCCCTCGTCTTTGACTTCAAGAATTTTTAATTATAGGCCCATGGCAAACAGATCTAGGGGTCGGCCCAAATTTCGATGGACTGATTGTGTTAAAGAGGACTTTAAAGTGTTGAAAGTGACTAATTGGAGAACTGTCACCTCCCGGAGAACACAATGGAGGAGTGTTCTGAGGAAAGCCTTGGCCCACCCCGGGCTGTCGTGCTGAAGAAGAGCTAATCATTAAGTTTGGAAAAAAATAAAGGAAATTGCAAAGATGGAAAAATTTGCGTACGTTTTTATGCCAAATATTCACTTTCAACCAATAGCTCTGCGCGATCTGTTACTCATTGCCTTCCTTGAAGTCATTTTATAGATAATGAACCTTTATGCACAAATGAGAGAAACACAAAAAAAACTTCCTTGTACTTGCCCTGACGGATGTGATTTCAGAAAGCAGAAACACAATCTCTCGTATTCAGCAGTAGCGGGATACAAAACCAGGACACTCTAATGGAAAGCGCTTGTTTCTCTCAGGGCCATGCTGAGACTTTTACATCACTCATTTAAGCTAACAAAAAAATATTGATTTAAAAATAAAATAAATTGATGGACTTATTTTTGAAATTATTAGTTCATAAAATTGTATACATTTCTAAAAATTTAACAAGTACCATTGTTTAATCAAAATGAAACTTCGGAGGATCTATTAAAGAAATTAATTATTTTCAATCTATATATTTCTATTTTAACCAATATCAATTTGATATATTGCACTCTCTTTGTGTTTTCAATAAACGGAACTATTTATCAATTTGGACACCTCTCTAAGATTACATTATTACAACGCAATTTACTGGTAATGGACATCATTTTTTTAAAACGAACTGCCATTACCAGCTATCGCTTCACGAATCCAATTCGGAAAGTTGGCCCTGGACAACAACTGAAAGGTGAGTCGTTCCTACGAAGGAATCTTCGTCACGTTTGGGAGGGGGGGAGAAATGCACTTTTTTTCACAGACAGTTGTAAGAATGGATGAAGAACTTTCAGTAGCTAGTGCTTCGTGACCAGAAGCAGTGACCACGACCACATATGCTTGCGCAAGACCTAACTGAAACAGAAGTGACCACCTGCTCCACCTGCAATGCTGACCACAGGTCAAGGAAGCCCCAGGCATTCCCACGGCTATTCTCATCGACATTGATCAATACACCTGCCCCCGAAAAATTCATAACTCGTTATACCGAAGTTTACCTTTTTTTTTATTTCCTCTCGACAACCGCGTCGCATTTGAATTATGGTTCGCCTCGTCTGAGCAACCTTCGATTTGGAACGTGACGCACACGGCAGGAATTCTTACTTTCAAAAAGTGCTGAAAGAGGGAGAATTTATTAACAGAATCATCGACGATTGGCGCTAGCTTCTGTGTTTTTGTCGATTAAAGTGTTATGGAATGGCCTTCGATTTTCCAGCGCAGTGAAAATGAAAAATAATAATATCTATTTATTATATGATTCTACTTTTTAATACGATTATTACAATGACATTAGCGGCTGTAATGAAGATAATAAGTTCGAAGATACTACTTGTTTATTTTGTTTTTCCATGAATGTTTAATTTATTGAGCAGTGAGCGGTATAAATGGATGAAATACTATTTTAATATTACTTATGATAAACTAGTATTTAATTATTTTCTCTAACTTTTGTTTCTCATAAATTAAATTATTAAAAATTTAAAAATAAAAAGGAAAACATTTTCCATTTCATTAAGATAAAACACTTTTTGAAGTGAATTGTTTTACAATAAACAGTTCTGCAAAGTTAATTATCTAAGAGTAAATTTGAATTATTTTCAAAATTGATAGAAAATGCGACTGAAGATGCTGTTTGCTAATAAATGGGAAATGATTCGACATATTATTATTCTTAATTTTTAAAAAAAATGAATCTATCTATCTATCTATGTATCTACATATGCATGCATATGTACATACATGTATATATCGACCTACATGTATAGGGATGTATATATGGCTGTATGTCAACCTATGCACGACAGCCCGAGGATCGAGACCTACAGTGACCATAACGGTGTTCATGACCCGGGAGCTGGAAACGCATGTCCATTAGGTGGTCAGCCTACCGTAGGACTTCAGTATATAGTATATCATATATACTTGATACTATATATATATCTATATATATATATATGATATATATATATATAGCTATATATATATATATATATATATATATATATATATATATATATATATATATATATATATATATATATATATATATATATGTATTACATATATATGTATATGTATACATACATATATATATATATATATGTGTGTGTGTGTATGTGTGTATACACGTATATATCAATCAATTGATGTGAAGAGTTGTTCTTGACATCTCCTACTCTTCTACGGAAATGGTGAATGCAGTTTCCCGTTTATTTTGCAGAGGAGAATTCCACCTGGGCTACAGCAAAGCCAGCCTCCAGGGAGTCTCCTGGTATGAGCTTGTCCACTGGGAGCATCTGAGGGAAGCTCAGTCGAAGCACAGGCTCAGTAAGTATATCAGGACAAACGTTTATCATGCGGATGTTTAGTTTAAAAAAATTATTTTTAAATAAATTTTCTCATTTTATTTTAATTATGTGTACAGAATCAATGAAAATGCATAAAAATTTAAATTTATTTAAGATATATTTTAACGCATATTTTAATAAAAAATAAAGAATAATTGCTAGAATTGTATTTTATGATTTATAAACAGCAATTTTACTCTATTTATCCTTCGATGATTTGATTATTTTTAACTCATTCAGTAGAAATATTGTATTTTAGTTAGAAGTACAAGAATTCAGGACTCTTAACTTTCCCCTTATGGATGAACTCGAGTTATTTTAAGTTTCAGATTGTAATAATATAAATTAATAAATTAGTATCAAACTGTGAAAAAACATTTTGCCATTTATGGAAGTAAATGCTGAATATTAAAGAAGCCATGAGACTTATCGCCGACTTTAGGAAATAAAATTTTGGGTCCAATTAAACAAAGTGACGAGGTTTTTCATAACCAACAGGTTTCTAAAAAATAGGGTGAACTCGGACATTGTAAAAATAATCAAATCATCTCGTATTGGATTGATAGGTTATATATATATATATATATATATATATATATATATATATATATATATATATATATATATATATATATATATATATATATATATATATATATATATATTTGTGTGTGTGTGTGTGTATGTATATATATATATATATATATATATATATATATATATATATATATATATATAAAGAGAGAGAGAGAGAGGACGATGTATTTCTGACTAGAAAGAACTTTAATACGAATGGAAGTTAAATACTGAAAACATCTGAAATTCATAAGAAGAAGGAAGCTGTTGCAATGAATAAAGTTCGATGAAAAAAATTTGGAGATATAATCTAAGATCTGTAATAGAGGTTGTAATGGTTCAGAATAATAATATGGATTTTTTTATGGATATATGAATTGGCTATAGGTATGGTAATGTATTTTAATACTAAAATTATATTTATATGATGGATGCTAAAAGATTGTAAAATTTGTTAAATACGTCCTTGTATTTTGTTAATAGGAAGTAACGGAAATTATTTAACACATATGAATGTTACTTCAAATGAATGTTTCGCATAAATGTTCCTGAATTTTCATTTCAGTCACTCAGTCCGAGCAAGAGCGGTCCTGTATCATTCTCCTGAGGCTCCAGGACAGCTCAGGGCGGTGGTTGTGGGCGCACGTGGTCCTGCAGATCAAAGACAGCACCGACACCACTCAGCAGTCGGTCATAGTCTGCACCAACCAAATACTCAGGTAAATGAAGCATCACGGAATGCATTTTTCTGTGGTACCAAGAATGCGTTTATTGTTCTTTATTCCGACTGGCATAATAGGCGATTACTTACTTTTATAGCTCTTCCACAAACGCTTCCGACAATGTAAAATTTATCTTTGAGTTATAATCCCCATATACATCTGTAAACAGTGTCGTATACATCAAATAAAATCTTTGCGGTTGTGTACCGCTGTAAACTTGACTATTATTTTCTATTATTCCACTGGACATCGCAGGAACTTCTTCTGTCCTTAGTTTGTGTTTTAAAATGCATTCATTCGTGAAACTGAATTCGGGAGCTCATGTAGCTGAGTCGTTTATTCTTGGCAAACATCATATGCACTTCATTTGCATATAATTGTTCTTTATTCTGAACTGTTATAAAATACTGCGGAGTAAGTTATTAGTTCATCAAATTGCCAGCTGAATGGCAGAGCTCCGATCTTCAGTTTATGAGTATAGATATTGGTGAATTATAACTAGGTTGTATTCCTACCTCTTACATAGCTTAGCTTTTAAGCATTATCTATATTTGATTCTTACTTTAGGCATGGATTTTTGTAATGGTTCAAAATTCACATAAAGTTTCAGTTCTCCTTCGAGATAGTCCTAGTATGTAAAAAGTGACTGCAGAGCGAAAATGTAAGGCACAGGTGCCGTATAATCCATAATTCCAAATTCTGATATTCTTTTTTGGCGATGAAGAAATGTTGGCAAGAGGACGTATCGTGACGTGCGCGATGACGTGTTGTTGTTGTTACTTATGACACTTGGACAAGCCAAGCTCACAATGCCTTGGCAATGCGAATTTAAGTGAATAGAGCGTCTTTCTTTTTAATCAGAGCAACACAAAGGTGAAAGTACGACTTTGCTCTTTTTTAAATCCTCCGATAGATGGCACCATCAGAGGATCCACTCCCTCAATTTTAACATTGATCTGAAGTGGGAGGAAATTTTCTCCAAACCATTGCACCCATGGTAACTGCTCAACGACCGACCACAGGACTTTCGATTCCACAGATTTAACGAGCACGTATATCGCATGCACTCGGTGGGGCTTTGGCGGCATTGGGATTCGAACCCCGTCCTTCCAGATGGAAGGCCGATGCCCTAACCACTAGGCTACCACGGCCCGCGATGACGTAGTACGAGGATTATCAAAATAGAATTTTCTGCATAATTCTTATAGGTCTCCCTATGTGTGACGTAATAAAAACGAGTTGGCCTGATACCTAAAAAAAATCCGCTAAATAAATCGACAATCTTAGAATTTGGCATCCTGGATTACACGGCACCTGTGCCAAAATGTTGATTCTTATAAAATGCTTTGACTAATAAATTCATAAATGTTGTCGAATCTTATAAAGGAATTTCAGTTAAGGAAACAAGATTGCATATTGAAGTATTTAAATTTCATTTAAGTATTTGATTTTATATTTGTTGACACAGACTTCCATAAAAATATGATTAATGCTTGAAATTTTTTTTTGCAGTGAAAAAGAAGCTGCAGTTATGCGAGCGAACAGCTGGCTTTATCAGTATTACTCCTTACACTCCAAGATGCATTACGGCCTAGCTTACGAAGCCCACCCTTCGCGGCTGCCCACTTACTACTCCACCATGATGCCATACCACCCTTCTCCTTCAGAAGCCGCTGTACCTCACTCTCCATACCACCTCCATCCGCCTCCGCCTCCTCCCCTCAACGGCTCATCGTCGCAGTCACAGCCCACAGCCCCCCCGACGGTGCTGCAGTACGGGGGAGTGCCCTACACCAGCCTGCCCGCCGAGTCTGAGCAGGCGAGATGGCCAGCGCAAGTGAAGAGGCCGGCCTCCCCCGCCCCGAGCAGCCCCAGCAAGTCTCCCCCGCGTGTCACCGCGTCATCCGGCATCTCTCCCTCCACTATACCCAGCAGAAACTCAGGGGTGTATCCGACAGCTCCTGCCGAAGTGATGGTTCCTCCGTCTGCCTACTATGGTAGTACACAAGTCCTGGCTGCGGTATCCTATTCTCACCTGGTATCACTGAGGGAGAAGCAGGTAGACGAGGAATCAGTGGAGCAACCCCTGACACCCAACAACACAGAAGAAGTGTCGGCAATGATCTCAATCGCGAACAGACCTTCCTCCTACATCCCTATTGCATCTGTTTTAACTGAGAGCAACCGAGTTCTGTCGGACACGTGCACTGCTGATGAATACATCAAAAGGCAAGATGATCCTAGCTCCAGAAATCACATCTTTTGCTCGTCTCCAAGGTCAACTTCAAATCGATTCGAGTTCCCTTATGTCCGTTACGGAAACACCTACCCCTTAGTGGACTTGGACCCTCGTAAAAGATTTTCCAAATGGGACAAGGACATTCGACAAGGAAGCTTCTGGGGTAGCCCAGAGCACCACCCGCACCATTTCAGTCCCATCCAAGGCGACTGTTTCCCATACAGTGATGGTAGTTGGACCAAAAGTTCTTTTATCGAAACTGGACCCATGTACCAAGAGTTAGGACAGGAGCAGAATTTCAGAGCCAGATTGCTGGGATACGATCTTCCTAGGCGGGATGAAGTTCTCAGGATTTCTTCTGAGAACCAACACAGCGTAGGAATGGATCATCAACAGGAGGTGTACATCAACAATAATCACGCTACTACCAGGCCTTGTCTAGTCAGACCACCCAGCAATAGTCCCTCTCCACACAGCAGAGCTAGTTCAGATAGTTGCTGATAGTAAGCATCTTTAATTTTTGCATGCTCTCTTTTAAATGACATTTTTCTCTTATAGAAATCAGCATTGATCTTTATTTTCAAGAATTGATCTTTATTTGTTTTAGTTATAATCATTTGTCCTAATTGACAACTATCCTTTTTCTAAAGAGTTATATAGGATTATATTCTTATATGAATAAGGAAATAAATTTATTGTAAAAATTTTCAAAAATGCTTACAGTAATATATTCATTTTGTCATTTATTTGCAAAAAATAGTACCCAAAGATATTCAGTGATCAATCCTAGCTAGATCCGGTGTATTTAATAATATTTGCATTTAAAGTATTTGAAACTGAGCATTGTTTCAAAAAATTCTGTAATAGATTTTTTTTTAAATAGATAAGTTCATTTAAATTTTAAATTAGTTATTAAATCAAATACAACAATCACAATTTTTTGAGGTATTTTTTTTCTTGATAATTTTTTTAAGAAACAACATGCACTAAGCTCTCGAGTTCTGAATTAAAATAGCATTAAAGAAGAAATAAAAATTATTTTAAAAAAATCCTTAAAGTTTGCAGCTTTATTAGAGAAAAAATAAATTTTAAAATACATATTGCTCATATATATAATGTCTCTCTTTTCGAAAATAAATAGTTTTCAACCTATTAACTTTCAATAACCAAATGACATTTCAACTATAATGTTAGACACAAGTTAAGAATATAAATTAAGAACATTGATTATAGTTTTAAATATAAAATAATTTTATATTAATAATTTAATTTCTTTGTTCTTAAAATCTTTTTTGATTAAATAAAAGAACAAAGCAATTAATTCTAAAATCAATTTTAAATTTAAAAAAAAATTACAAATTTCTATTATTTTTAATGGAGAAAATATCAGAATTTATAATTTCTAAATAATTATTATTTAATTATCAATATTTTGGTACTTAGTTTATCTAAAGAAGTAAACAATGTCAACCGCGTTCCAATATTTATATATATTTATTTTTGCTATAACTGTGTTGTGTGAGTTTAATTGGTGAATAAACAAAAATAATTCGAAGTATGGAATTATCATCAAAATTATAAAACATTAATTGTCTCATTTGAAAAATAACAGAAATATGCAGTTATTATCAGATCGTACATACACACAATAATTTTCTTGTCCAAACTAGTATCAACAAATTAGAGCTACATAAAAGCCACCAAATTTGAATAAACTTACTAAACATTGCGAATATTTCAGCATTTTTTTTTTTTACCAAATATCCTTTTGTAAGGTCTATTTGTGTTTTTTGCAGCATATGCGCTTTTTTTTTATCATATAGGAACACTTTTATGTTTACTTCTTATTTAGTGCTTGATGTACTTTTCATGCGTTGGAATTTACTGTAGAACTCAATGTAATAAAAAAACTATTATTTCTAAGAAATATCTCTCAATTTATCAATACCTACATCCAATATACAGTACAATACTGTAGAATTTCATTTAATATTTTAAAACAATTACCATTCTTTTGTTCTTGTAACAATATGTCTAGTAAATGAATGAATTTTTTTTCTATTTTTCCATTAAAATTCATATTGTTTTATTATATAGATATTACGATTTTCTTAGGTAAACATTTCAGTCCATTATTTTCACTTATTTTAAATAGTATCAATTGTCATAAATACAATCCAAAGCAGGAATTTAGTTTTTTTTAATTAAAAAATATATATAAATAATATAATAACACTTTCAAATAATTATCTATAACTGTTTTGGAATTAACTGAATTTTGATGAATTTTGAAATACAAGTTTTCGCCCACAGTTCTACATTAGAAATAAAATTAATTAAAATATTTTACCACATAGTTATTTTCAAGCCAAGCCAAATTTGAAATACTATATCCATATTTAACAAATTATTTTGATATTACATGATAATTTACTAAAGGAAATGATATATTTATTTTTTATGCAGCATTTAAACCCAAAGTAAACCCAAAATTAGTTTTTAAATGTAACCTATAAATTTTATTTTGCTGTATCAAATTATTCAGTAGCAGTGTGTAAAGCTTGAATTTTAGGAACTATTTTTACAAATTAGAGAGAAGAATATTAAAGGAGATTTCGTGAATATATGTAGATAATAACTAACATTCATATCGAGAATATTTATTTCTTATATAATATCAAATCTTTTAAATCAGAAAAACAGACAAATAAAAAGAAAAGTATGGGTTTTTTTTTTTATAAAATAATAAATTTTAATGATATAAAAAGTATAAAATCTTTCACAAGGTACTTTTTGAATGTATAAGTATAGATACTGTAATTTAAATAATAGTGCCTTAAATGAGATAAAAAGTATTCTTCCAAAATTACGAAGTTCAAGAAGTAAATAAATATCATTTTGTTAGATAAAATGAAAAACACGATATTAGTTGATAGAAAAAAAACATATTTATTATACTTTTGAAAATTCCTTTACCTCTTTATGTTGTTGTTGTTGTCGTGTGCCAGCTAGGCTGGCAATATGGGGTGCGCTGCTCCACTTTTTCAACTGAACCCTATTTTGGTGTGGAGTCCGACTTCCTCAGTACACACATGCCATAGGGACACGGTTATAGGGTAGGCAACCATTTACAACACATTCATACTCAGAAAGGACAAAGACAGGATAGATAGAGAGAGATATATAGTACATCCATGCCTGAACCGGGATTCGAACCCAGGACCTCCCTATCCGAAGTCAGGGACACTGACCACTAGACAGGGCGGACAGCTTTACCTCTCTATAAAATCAACTATATTAAAGTATTTGTCTTATCTGAATAGACAAGTTTCAGATTTCCCCGGTTACTCTCTTCTACCATTCAAAATTCATCAATATAAGCAGACATCCATCAATATAAGCTGTGTTTTGCCATTCGTAATCATTTTCAAAATGTTTACTGTTAACAAAATACCTCGACGATTAAGGGAAAAAGTAAAAATCTCATATGGCAGACTTGTGAATTATGCTAATGATCAAGTTTTTCATTTGATTTCATTTAGTAATTCTTGATTTCTGACGTAAATAAAAAAGGGAATTGTCGTAGAAAAAAAATCCTCCTGGAAACTTTCATAGGAATTTTGTTTTAAACGGCTCACCGTAATGTTTCACTTCTCGTCTCACAGTAACGATTTACCGTTTGAAGCGATTAAACAGTCAGCAGATTATAACGTGGGAGTTGTGAAGCACGCGACCCGTTATCGCAACTGCTTAGACGCAGCTTATAAATGGCCAAGTGGTAAGGTCACGTTTTTCAGAATGGAGGATCCCAGATTCAACCTCAGCCACTGTTGGCCAAAGAGAAGTGGCTACTGCGCCTTTGTTCTCTGCATGTCAACTCCACATCCACCTCAAGATGGAAGATATCCCTACTTCCTTTCACAAGCCTCCCTATTTCATGGAAAAGCTCACTTAGAAAACAATACTTTGATGTTATTGAAGTACTTTACAATTGCTGAATTATTTGTTGTTGTTGTCGTGTGACGAGTGCAAAGAGAACAGAAAAAAAGAAAAGGTTAAAAAAAAAGACAAATCAGGACCAAAGGCATGGAGTATGGCCCTGGCCACATCTTCAGCTTTTTCGGTATAGAGGGTGTCATGGCAGCAGTTGGGGTCGAGGCAACAGAGATGCCCTTTATCCAGCGGAACTCCTGTGCAGTGCCTGCATCCTGCGTATATTCTAGATCCGTCGGGCATGATTTTCATACCCTTTATGTGCCTAGCCCGCATTCTACTGATGGTAGAGATACCACGGTCAAGATTAAGCTCCGGTAGGCACATTTTTTTCTGTACTCCCCGCAGAGCTGATGCCTGGCAATGATGGCGTTTGCATCGAAGCAAGTGGTAGTCGTGGGAGGGGGATTGATATTTCTAGCCTCCTTGGCGAGGGAGTCCGCCTGTTCATTTCCCTCGATGTTAACATGTGCAGGGACCCATTGGATGGTGCAGGTCTTCTTCCTTGCAACTATGGTGGACAGAAGCGCGTTGATGTTTTGGCCAAGTCTCGTTTTACCTCCTTTAATGGCTTCCAGAGTAGATTTACAGTCAGAGAATATGTTGATGCCATTACTGAATTATTTTTTCCCATTATATGCATTTCATTTTGCATACGCTTTTTATAGTAGTTATGATCCTCTTATATTAAAACACTTAATCTAATTAATACAAACTTTTGCCACCCAACTTGCCTAGTGGTCAGTGTGCCTGACTGCAGATAAGAAGGTCCTAGGTTCGAATCCTGGTTCGGGCATGGATGTACTTTCTCTCTCAATCTATCCTGTCTTTGTCCCTTCCTTGTATGAATGAGGTGTGAATGGTTGCCTACCCTATAAACGGGTTTCTATAGCATGTGTGTACTGCCTAGTGGTCAGTGTGCTTGATTGCAGATAAGGAGGTCCTGGGTTCGAATCCTGGTTCGGGCATGGATGTACTTTCTCTCTCTATCTATCCTGTCTTTGTCCCTTCCTTGTATGAATGAGGTGTGAATGGTTGCCTACCCTATAAATGGGTTTCTATAGCATGTGTGTACTGAGGAAGTCGGACTCCACACCAAATAGGGTTCAGTTGAAAAAGTGGAGCAACGCACCCCATATTGCCAGCCTATCTGGCTCACGACAACAACAACAACAATACAAACTTTTTCTTCGCGAATTTCTTTTCTGGTGACTTTAATATTTCACTGCTTGTGTGTGTGAGTACTTTTTTCCACTAAATTTAAGTATTTATTTTCCACTTTTTCAGGTGAATGCCCTGCTGATATAGGATTATATCATCAGAGGAAAATGATGTATGGCACATTGCCAGAATTGTAGTTAAACCCAGTTCCTGAGATTTTAACCCAGCCGCTACCTCATCCCCCCTCTCTCCTGATGCAACAAGTGGAAGTTCAAACGCAGTGAAAAACTTTTGTGTGACTGGGGAAAAAAGTCATCGGAAGGATTCTGAAAATGTCAACATTTCAAATCAATGATGGAACTTCATTTAAAAAAAAAAACTGAAGTTGTTTTTATACTTTGTTACTCAAATGCAATCTTTACAGCAGTATATTTGAACAAGTGTGAATCGTATGCAATATTTTATTTAACACATGTTGTATTTATTTATTGAATTAATTTTGGAGATTTTATCAAGCAATTTTCTCAAGTACTAAATCATACGAGTAAAGAAGAAATAAAGTGTTAAATTCATTCACAATATTTTTTTTTCCTAAAATTAAATTTAAAAGCAATTCAGTTATTTGCAAATGTTAACAGAATAAAGAAAAATTAACAATTTTATGAGCATTTATTTACAGAGAGGTGTAAATTTTGTCTTAATAACGATTATCAAATTGTTCCGATTTGTTGTGAGTTTATTAATAAATAACCATCTATTTGCAGATGAATCCTCCGTTAGAGGTTAACAGAAAAATTAAAATCATTTTATACAAAATTAATACTTATGCTTTAAATAATTAGAAATTTGGTAAGAGTAAGGAAATAACTTTATTTAATTTCTTTAATGGGGAAACATTTTCTTAAATCTATAATTGCTTATAAAATTAAATAATAACAATTGAATATTTGCAGATAGTTGAATTTTAAATGAATCCATGCATATTTTCAAAATATTTGGTATTGTTTATATTAGATTTTAGTTATTAATATATTATATTACATTAAAATTACTAAAAACTTTGATAAGTTTTTTGTCTTAAAGTTAATTATAAAATAGAAATATTAAAACATTATTATTGTTTTCTCATCTGTTCTATTCTTGAAGCTGTAAATAAGCAATCTATATTTACATTAGAGTTTTATTTCCGTTTCAATCCCACTGCTAAACCTCTTTGAGTTAAGAAGCATTCCTGAAAAAATTATGAAAAAATCGTTTTATATGAATTGAAATATTACAGCTAATTTATCTTCTTCTCAAAGAAATGACATTGTTCACTAGTTTTTTTACTCTAAAAAAACAAAAACTTACATTTTTTTACTCATCCTGCTGCCACAATTTTTAAAATTATTTTTCATTTATAATCGTTTGAGAGAAAGCAATTTAAATGTTAAGAACATTTTTTAAATTAGAATCTTTATATTACTGAAGAGTTAACAAAACCAACTAAAATGTAAAATGCTTTACACGATATATTACAATTATTGCCTATCTTAAAATATGGACTGGCTGATTTTAACAATCTTCTGATCTAAAAATTTATGTAACGGAATTACTTTATAAAAATATAAAGTCAGTCATTCTTATACTAAAGTTCTTATTCAATACATTAAAGTTTGTAACAATAATCTTTGGTTTTGAAACATCCACACAAAATTTCTGAACTTGTAATAAATGATAGTTTTAGTTTTCAATATACTGAAATTTCTCAAGTGATGCCAAGTCAGAAACAGTCATTTACGTACAAAATACATATATTGAAGAGTAAAGAAACTACTGAAGTAAAAAAGTCGTTATATAATAAAGGATGGAGGAAAATCTGGCTCCTTCCGTGATAAGTTGAACTATGAGAAACAATTTTTTCCCTTCTATTGGCTTCAGGGGATGATGTTTGGTATGTGAGGGTGGTGCATACCGGTGGGTGCTGGGAAGTATTGTAAAGAAATCCTGATTGTTCAGGTATGGTTCCAAACTGTTGTACGAAAGAAAGTATATTGTTATAATTCCTCTGTAAATTTATTTGTTCTTGTCATTCATTGTCTTTGTAGTGTTTGTAGTTGTTCAGCAAAAAAGTATGTACAAAGATAAATTAAATTTCCACTTCACATAAGGTGTGTTTTTCTTTGTCTCAATCCTATTTACCTCATTCTAAATAAACATAATTCAATGTTTCTTACCCATAATTCTCATTACATCATTTATCAAAATATGATAAATAAACAGAAATGTAATCCAGGTTCAATCTTGTTCTCCAAGATAATTTTCGATTTGACTTCTTTCTTGATGATAATTTTAACCTACATTTATTTAAAGAAGAAAGTTCTCGTAAAAAGAATATATATATATATATATATATATATATGTTTGTATATATATATATATATATATATATATATATATATATATATATATATATATATATATATATATATATATATATATATATATATATATATATATATATATATATATTATATTATATTATATATATATATGTATATATATATACATATATATATGTTTGTATATATATATATATATATGTATATATATATATATATATATATATATATATATATATATATATATATATATATATATATATATATATATATATATATATATATATATATATATATATATATATATATATTGATATTGAAAATAATAAAATATACTTAAGTAACCAATGTAATTTAATAATACAAATATCTTTCAAAATAAAAAAACAATAAAATAAAAAAACAAATATAAAAATACGCTTCTATTTGATATTTATTTATTTTGTTACGCTAAATGTCAAGAATTTTGAGATGACGTTTTTCTGTCAAAACCTTTTTGTATAATCAATGTTTCTTAATGATGCAAATCAATAATTTGCAGCTTCAGTCATCTCGCACGATATTTAATGCATGACCCACGTAAGAAGTGTTCGTTAAAAATTACCAAGCATGATTTTGAAAAGTTGAAATCAGAAATTTTGATTATCACTTTACTTGATTATCTATTAGTAAATACTTGATGGTGAATTGATAGTATCATAGTTACTGTGTGGCTTATTTAATAAATGAAAGATAGTTGATTGTCATGTACCATAAGATTCTTATCTGGTAATCACTAAGAAATTTTATCGCCCTAAATGAGATCTTCTTCTTCTTAGAGTTGGGTTTGTATGTCATTGGGCACCTCTGCTTTTATCAGTATTAACTCCAAACCCAATGTTTCCTAGTTCCAGCTGCTCGGGTCACCCACTTTATTAATAAAATCCGATATAACCCTTTCATGGAGTCTAGGTTTCACTCTCTAGTATGAATGATGCCTAAAGAAGTTAATCTAGGGAGGGGGCAAGAGCCTCGCATTCGTTAGTGATATGCTTGGCCGTTTCCTCTTGCTTATGACATTTCCTGCAGATAGGATCTTGTTGAAACAGTCCCATTTTATGGAGGTGTTTTCTGAAATAGTAGTGCCCAGTTATGAAGCCTACGATGAAACGTATCATCTGCCTAGAGCCCATAATGTGATTGTTTGTAAAACTTTTAGTTTTGATATTACGACAAGTATTCACATTTGATTACATTCTTTAATGTACCCATACAAAACCAAAATCTTCTTGTTTAATGAAAAGCTAAATAAGTCATGACTAAAAATTTTTCTTGCGTTAAATTTGTCCATGACATAACAAAAGCATTTCAAGGTATTTCACATATTTAGCGCCCAGCTGTGAGCATAAGCACGGTCTCATATAAAGTGAAGCCTTCAAATGGCGAAGTGAGTGAAAAGGCGCGGAGATTCGAAAGAATCCGCGCTCATAAAAAACACCTGAGAAAAATAAAAACCGCGGAGAAAATAAAGAAGCAGCAAAGGAGGTTACTGTCAAAGTTTATTTTTTATTCGACGATCATACGGGATTATTTCGCTGGGACCGCGCTGCTAGAGAAAGTTATGGCTCCTCTGAAGCTTAAAGCTCACCTACAAAATATGTCGGATGTGGTGTCGTTAAAGAAGAGATTTCCAGCGCTTAACGGCAGGTACCCCTTGGTGGGTGGTCGAGGCGCATCAGCGCATTAAAGAACGAGATAATTCGGGGTAAATAGTGCTTTTCCTCCACTAATTAAAGCGACAAGAAGTTCACTTCTGCTGTTATCTTACCGTAAGTGGCGTTTCTTGTCTTTCCCAAATTAAAATATTGCTCTCAAATCGTGACAAAACGCAGAAAAATATGATATTTCTAAAAAGACGCGAGATTAAATAAGGAAGACAATGGTAGTTAAAAAAAAAGAAATACTGGATTAGAAGATGGTTTGTTCGTTAAAGAAATGCAAATAACTTCCTACAAGATTCAAAAAGAGAGATAAATAGCGTAATGGTTTTTACTGGTAGCTTAAAAAAAATTGTGAATAGAGAAATATTACATTTGATTTTAAAATTGTAGTTTTAGCTGTTTGGGTAATCAATTTAACATTGCTTTTATTGTTTATTACTTTGTGTTTAATGAAATTTAAATTTCTGTAGTTTAATACAAAAGTGAATGAAATCAAAGCATGGAAAATTTAACTCCTTATAATTAAGCAGAAAATAAAAGAATCAGAATATACTTGCAGCAAAATAAGGTGTGGTAGTACAATGGGAGAAAAAGTGTTTCCTTAAATATGATAAATTTAATATAGTAAAAATCAATCCTTTTGTGGAAACTAATTTAAAATTATAGCAAAAAAAAAAAAGTGAATCACAATTTTTTAGTGTGATTAATTGATATAAAATGTACCTAACTTAACACAAGTGAATGATCCCTATTTTGATATTTCAACCCGTAAATAAAGTTGATTTTGATAAATATAGTGCTATGGATATGCTATGGACTGCTCGAATGTTTTTGAAATGAAAATCCTTACCTAACTTCTCTTTGTGGTGGCGGTGTAAATTGTTCAAAAGCTCTTTTTCTACAATGTTTTGCATCTCTTCAATTGTAAATTAATTTCTTAGATTTTACTGGATATGAAAAGATCATTCAAAAGTTGTATATTCTTTGGAGTACTTTTATAATACGTAGAGGTGAAATTTGTTTGAAAAATTCACGATAAAAGCCTCATTTGATATCCATTGGTGTGCAGCATTGTAAAGGCATTTTATGACATCTGCTTTTCTTTCTCAGAATGACTTACCTTATTCAGAAAGTCGTACGCATTGCCGCACGACAGCAAATTTTCAAGCACACATTTGGACAAACAGCAAAGGTCAAAAACAATGTCTCATTATTAAAACAAGAAATTTCATTTTCAGAACATTCTACAACTAAGTTACAAAATATGTTTCCGTATTAATATTAGGAATCTTGAAATCAACCAAGACAAAACAAAATACATGACCACCGAAAAATATAGCACTCCCTATCTGGAAGTAGGAAACTACAAGTTTGAAACTGTTCGCAACTTTAAATATTTGGGATCTGAATTGAAGGCATCCAACGACATCGCACCTGAGATCCGCAGCAGGGTTACAGCTGCTAACCGATGCTTTTTCGGCTTAAAAAAGTACCTAAAATCTACTTTCGTCAGTCGAAAAACAAACATTTTGATATACAAATGCTTGATTCGGCCTATTCTTACTTGCTCATCTGAAACGTGGACTTTGACTGAGAAGGACAAAGAAACCATCTCCATTTTCGAAAGAAAAACTTTAAGAAGCATCTTTGGTGGAATAAAATGTGAGAATACATGGCGAAGAAGAACTAATTCTGAGCCCTGTAAACTATATAAAGAACCAGATATTGTTAAATGTATCTCAATTCAGAAATTAAAATGGGCAGGACATTTGAGCCGGATGAACGACAATTGAGTGACGAAAAATATTTTCTTGGCTCGCCCCATGGGCACCAGAAGAAGAGGACGACTGAAACTCCGATGGCGTGACTGCCTTGAAAACGACCTAAAAGCACTAAAAGTGACCAATTGGATGACCTTATCCAAAAATAGGGGGTCCTGGTATGCACTTCTGAGGAAGGCAAAGGACCACCCTGGGCTGTCAGGCCAATGAAGAAGAAGAAGAATTAATATTAGGAAGAGTTATTTTAAGATATATGTTTTAAGAATAATGTTACTCTGCAATTTCATATTTTTCACTATTCACTTTAATATATATTGCTATTTAATGAATAATCGTGGTTGTTGTTGTTACTACTGAGTCTTGGACAAGCCGAGCTCGCTATGCCTTGGCTATGCGAATTTAAGTCAATGGGGAGCGTCTTTCGTTTTAATCAGAGCACCATAAAGGTGAAAGTACGATAGGTACCCATTTATAGGGTAGGCAACCATTCACACTTTATTCATACAAGGAAAGGACAAGGACAGTATAGATAGAGAAAGATAGTACATCCATGCCCGAACCGGGATTCGAACCCAGGACCTCTCCTATCCGCAGTCAGACACGCTGACCACTAGACAAGTTGTGTGGCATGAATAATCGTTAGATACGTTGCTTCTACTGTTATAATTGCTGTTTAATTTACTCAAATTCCTTATTATCAGCAAATATTTACTACTACAGTTCCTTTTTTCTCATAAAATATTTATCTATCTGGACTTAAAGTTCAGTAGATTTCCAACTATTTCTCATTTATATGCTTGAGATGAGAGCTAAACTCACTAGCTGTAAAACTGAAGGTTAGAGCATCAGAGATCGTTCATTCAGCTGCCAGCTCAACCAATATCAACAATGCGGGAAATTAAAGTTCGATTATGATGTCATAGCTACGTGTTATTTTGCTTTTGATTACGAGAATTGTAAACAAAGCGCAGCTATGGATACAAAACTTTATACTGTGTATTGCTGCTCAGAGTGATGCCAACTTTGTGATTATTTCTAAGAAGAAACAGACTTCGTTTGTGATATAGAGTACTGAATATTAAATCGAGAGATTAATACAGCTAAAAATGCACTTTCGATAATTGATTGGTGTTGAGGAATAATATTTAGTTTAATATAAGTAATTGTGTGCTTGAAACTGCAAATACTTTCTTAAGACAATTTAAAGAAAAAAATTTTCGATAAGATTTCATTACTTTATATTGAATCAAAATTAAACGAATAGCATTAAAATTATTGCTTCAATGTGCAAAATATTTGCCTACGAATTTACAAAAATAAACAACGACAGCATTGCATGTCTTAAGAATTAAGGATGTCTTTTTTACAATTGTAACTCTTAAACACTAATATAAAAAAACATCTACAAATGTTCACTAAATATTCGGTATCTGTTTGCAGTAATAAAGTTCATATTTACTTTAGATCGATCATAAATTATTAGGAAATCATGTATTCAGAAATTATGAAATTCTATTAATTTTTATATGTAAGTGTAATCTATAAGAAAATTTTTATGAATAAAAATTTAAATTTATAAACTGTGCATTTTTCGTTTACCTGATAAAATTCTGACTAAGATTTATACCATGGAATTGATTGAGTAGGCTTAGGAATATTAATAAAGTTTTTCAAAAATAAATATTTATGATTTTTAGCAAAAGTTATACATTTCGTAAATTATACAAAAATATTAAATTGTTATTATGATATAATTAAATGCATTATGTGATTTTACAGAAATGTGTTGACTAATTCATCTATCATAAAATTTAAACTATTCCCAGAATCAGATCAAATGATCAAATGAAGCCGCCTACCCTGTGTAGTGGTCAGGCTGCCTGACTGCCAATAGGGAGGTCCTGGGTTCGAATCCCAGTTCGGGCATGGATGTCTATCCTGTCTTTGTCCTTTCTTTGTATGAATGATTTCCTACCCTATTAACAGGTTCCTATGGCATGTGTGTACTGAGGAAGTCGGATTCCACACCAAAATAGGGTTGGAAAAGTGAAGCAGCGCACCCCATATTGTCAGCCTGACTGGCCCAAGACAACAACAACAACAAATCAAATGAAAATAGGATTCAAACGGTGTTGAGGAAATTTTACTATTATGTAAATAAACATAAAAATAAGGGGAAAATAATTAAAGGCTTTAAAAAGTTTTTTTCTCGTACTAGTATTGGCCTTTTATATTTTGCATACAAAAGAAAATTTAATATGATTATATAATTTTTACGAATATAAATTTTTTATTATTAAGTGTGTAAACTATATACAATGAAGTATTAAATAAAACAAATTAGATCGGTCAAATCTCCTCGCGGTTACAGCATCTACAGAAAATCATTTATAAATATAAAAACATTTTAAACGTCTTGAAATTTTTCAATCATATTGAAATTGTTTTTCTTATCATAATATCTTTGTAAAACACTAAACACTGCATATGATTTGGTTATTCTTTGGCTATGGAATAGAATTATCATTCCAACTCTTAAAACCCTCGCTCTCAATATTCTCGTCTCATACGCGACATTCTTCTCTGAATATTTCGTGAATCGTAAGGAGTTGTTATTTTCTCAATATTTTATGAATTTCATAAAGTTTTTTTTTCCCTGAACTTTTTGTGAATTTCATTGAATTGTCTCATTCTGAGTGTTTTATGAATTTAATAAAATTGCTCCCTTCTGATAATAAAATTGAACATTGCTATAGTAAAATGGCCCTGTTTCGAATATTTTGGAAGTTTTATATAATTTGTCTCTCTTGAATAACTTGTCTTACAAAAAAAAATTCTGATTTTCCTGGAATTTTATAGAATTGATTTTCTGAATACTTCAAGAATTTTATCGTATTACTCCTTTTCTGATAATTTTATGAAATTGATAAAATTGCAATTTTTTTTATAAAATTTATAAATGTATTTTATAAAATTATTTTATAAAATTTTTTAAATGTATTTTATAAAATTACTAATTTTTGAGCATTTTATAAATTTTATAAAATTAATTGTTTTTAATATTTTGGAAGTTTTATAAAATTCTAGAATCATATTCTTGCATTATTTATCAACCCTTTTTCAAATAATTATAGAAAGCTTCAGTGTAATAATAAATATAATAATAAAATTCAATGAAAAATATTGATTAAATAGGAATATACATGGTATAGTCTTGGCAAATTTTTTATTATTTACCATACAGTGGTTGTTTCTTTCAGTCTAGTTAAGATTATGGCTTTATCACTTTATTATAATTCTCATTGGTTTAAAATATCCATGACGTCATATAAAGTTTTATCTACGTCACAGATTAATTAAGGACATCGTATTGAGGCGACTTCGTAAATCAGACTTGTGGACTGATTCGTCGCCTGACTTCAAATCGCATCTTCGAGCGGTAGCAAACAAGGCGAAGTTCACAATGGAACGTCTGAGTGACATGGAATGAATATTATAAAAGTTCATTTTTTAATAAAACGATTTCTTATATAAGGACCAAAGCATCGGTTTGAAAAGTCGTTTTACAATACGTTTTACATCATCGATTCCAGCCATTAATATGTTGACAACAAAACAAAAAATATGGGAGGAAAAAACAAGAGAAAACAATTTACTTTAAAGTTAGTTTAAATTGGTAAGAATGATTTAAATTTTCAAAAATCTTCCTAATTAATAGAAATATATGTTAATAATTAGACACTTTCACTTCGAGAAGAAGACAACTGAGGTTGGAAAACATGGTTTTTGTTTATATGTTTTCTATACGTTCCAGCAAATCTTTTGCGAACCATGGAAATTGAATGCAAAAATGGACACGTTTTTTTTAACCACAAGTCTATACTCATGTGCAATTCTAATTTCTTTTTCTCTCCATTTCAATATGCTAACGGTTAATATTAATTCAACAAAGATTACTGTATTCATTTCACAAAATGAATGGAACTTGTGTCTATTTTCAATTACCCTCTAGAAAGTAAGTAGACAATTTCGTCCGTGAGGATCCGATGACGTCATATGCAAGTATCTAAATGCAATATTTGTGAACAATCTCTTCCAAATCTTAAGACTAATGTTTTGCTTAAGCCAACATTAATTTTTTTATTGTAGTAAAGCAATGTACGACTCATGTTCATGAATACATTGTGCTTAATTTCATGTCAAAAAAATTCTTTTTTAAAAATATTTTGAGAAGTTTTGTTGCATGAATAGTTTGTAAGGAAATATTTTATGATGGAAGGGATCACACTTGCTATACCACCTTAAAATTGATTAGCTTTGTAAATCTGTTGCTCTAACTTTTGTTCATTAGTTTTAGTTTCACCTTTGATGAGTGTGATGGCGGTGATTTTGGAATCCACTTTTAACTATATTTCTTGGTTTAACTATCCCTCATGAGTAAAAAGTAATCATAGAATTCAAAAACCCTAAATATAAATAAGAGATATATTCTTTGTGTAAAATGTCTTATCAGTATTTTTTTATAACGCATACCAATGGTTTAAAAATGATATACCAAGAGAAAAATATATTCTTAATTTGAAATATGCAAATTTCATAACGAGTAATGTTTTCTTTTTCATGTTTTCCTTAGTCTTCTTCGTATTAAATAAATTATATTTTTCGAATAAGTAAAAAGAAATTCTTAAGTGTGTTGGTTTGGTAGTAAATTCAAAATTTTCCATATTTGTCCTTGGTTGGATTCAAATGAGCTAAATAGAGAAAGGTTTGATAAGATTTATATATACTTTTTCACATTTTGTGTGTTATAAATTTAACTATTTTACAGGGTAACAACTTTATCCTGTTGACAAAATAATATTGTATTAAACTAAGAACAAGGAATTTATTTTCAAAAAATCTAACTTTACTTAAGTCATTTGTTACTTAGGTACAACATATTTAAATATTTTCAATGAGGCTCAGTTGGACATCGATACAGAGATTTTAAACGTCGCGTAAAGTTTTCTGCAATGGGCCGCAGTACATCAGGCGTTAATTTAACCTATTTCTTCTTAAGAATAGACTTGAGGCATTCCAAACTTCGATGTGGCTTAGAGCAGAATAGACCAAACACTCTAGATTGCAGAATAGACCAAACACTCTAGTCCACTGGGTTTCAGTCAGGTGAATAGGGGGGCCACATTCCCACAATCTGAATTTGCTTTAATCCAGCCTCTAATAAAGCAATTATTTGCCGTCGTTAGCTTGGCACATTACTTCAAACAAGGAAATAAAAACTGTCTGTTTTTTTTTTCTTTTTTAAATAACATAAAAATCTCTTAAGCAAATGAAAATTTCATAAAAAGTGGGGAACATGAATTAAACCAATCAAAAGCAGTACAATTTGTCAACAGTATAAAGTTGTCACCATGTATTTCAGAATTAACATTAATATCGAATTGTAAAATTAAATTAAATAAAACTGCAAACATTTTACTTGTTTTCGTATTAAATATCACAATTGAACTCCTAATTTTCATTTTTAGCGAAAGAATTTTTCCTTTTTAGGTAGTATTTTTTCATTTATCTTAATAATATACAGTTTTCTATTGTATATTAAAATAAATTTTGCTTATCTTTTACAGAATATGATTGTTTATTATTCATTATCGTACTACTTATACTCTTCTGAAATAATTTTCTTCTCTATTCCTTTTACTTAGAAATAGGTCACATCTACAATATTGAAATCAAATTATGGAGATGAGCTATCAAGAATTTAATGAACTTCTGAAAAGTCATTTAGTTTAAATTTGAACTAATATTGACGAGAGGAAGAAGCTTCACACTAATTTTAATGATCTTGATTATTTCTAAAAAATGAAAAATCACCTTTGTCATAATTTAACCATCATGATATTATGTCAATGACTTAATATTGTCTTAAAATTCGTTCACCACATCGATCCTTTTATAAAAAAAGAAAAATCTTAACACTGATTTCACTGACCATTATAATTTCCAAAAAATAAAAAATCCCATTTCTAAAATCCAAAAATAATTATGAAAATAATTGAAAAAGTTTTTTGAGGGATTTTTTAAAATCATTCGTTTTAAATTATATAAAAAAATAATACTAAAGAGAAGGAAAATTTCTTATATCTTGATTCCCATCGAAGATTTAAAGAGAAATCCTCTATACAGGGTGACAACTTTATGCTGTTGACAAAAAAAATATTATATTAAATTAAAAACATGGAATTTATTTTCAAAAATCTAACTTTACTTAAGTCATTTGTTACTTGGATACAACATATTTGAGTATTTTATGTATAAAATGTGTATGAAATGGCCCCCTTGGGCATCGATACAGAGCCTTAAGCGTCGCGTAAAATTTTCTGCGATGGGCCGCAGTTTATTAGGCCTAAATTTAGCCCATTCTTTCTTAAGAGTAGACTTTAGGCATTCCCAAACTTCGTGGCTTAGAGCATGCTCTTGATTGCAGAATAGACCACACACTCTAGTCCACTGGGTTTAAGTCAGGTGAATAGGGGGGCATATTCCCACAATCTGAATTTGCTTTAATCCAGCCTCAAATAAAGCAATTATTTACCGTCGTTGGTTTGACATATTACTTCAAGCAAGGATATAATAACTACCCATTTGTTTTACTAACATTAAGATCTCTTAAAAAATGGTGGACATAAATTAAATCAATCAAAAGCAGAACAATTTTGTCAGCAGTATAAAGTTGTCATCTTGTACTTTACTATCCATCTTTCGAAGAAACAAACATATACACAATATCGAAAACAATTATCAAATAAACTATTTTCACTCATGATAGGAATTAAGGGTATGTGTAAAAACAAAGTTATGCAGAGTATGAATTTATGATATAAAAGCATTTTAGGTAAAAAAAAAAAAAATTATCGTAAATAAAGTTTGAAAAATTTTGGGAATTTGGTTTCTTTTATTTATGTCTCCAAAAAGTTTAAGTCTAACTTGGATATTTTGTAATTTTTCTTAGCATAACATATACACTGAGGCAAAAATGTTTAAAAAAATGATAAAAGAATATAAATTAGCATATATCTTACAAAAATAACTAGATAGACAATTAAGGAAGCATAATAAAGTTATATTTACTATTAAATAAAGAAATCGATTTTTTACAAGCATATTTAGAAAACAATTTTTAAAAAAACTCGTCCTTCAAAATTGTCGATATGCAGAATTTCTGTTCTTAGTTGATATGGAACAAAACATCTTTAAGGTGGTAAGTTCATAACTTACCACTTTAAAATTTTATACAATGCATTTAGTTGAAATTTTTTTTGAGAATTCTTCATTTACAGATAATAAATTTGACTTTGACAGATTAAAATTATTTATGAATTGACTTGAATTCATTCAATATCATTCCTGCTACATCATTGCTGAGAATGATTGAGCAATCTTGTTAGAAAATATATGGAAAATTACATTTTCTAACAGAAACTACAATTTGTCAAAGGATTTTCTTAATACATTTGCCAAGAAGAGATGAACCTAGTCTTATCATAAAACAAAGGCTGTTATTCTTGATGCCCCTGGTAAACTTGTTATTTAAGTTAAATTCTCTTCTACTTATTCTTCTTCTTAGAGTTGGGTTTGTATATCATTGGGCACCTCTGCTTTTATCAGCATTTTGTACTGTTAACTCCAAACCCAATGTTTCCTAGTTCCAGTTGCTCGGGTCACCCACTTTATTCATAAAGTCCGATAACCCTTTCATGGAGTCTAGGTGCAACTCTCTAGTATGGATGATGCCTAAAGAAGTTAATCTAGGGAGGGCAAGAGCCTAGCATTCGTAAATGATAGGCTTGGCCGCTTCCTCTTGCGCATGACATTTCCTGCAGATAGGGTCTTGCTGAAACAGTCCCATTTTATGGAGATGTTTTCTGAAATAGTAGTGCCCAGTTATGAAACCGGCGATTAAATGTATCTTCTGCCTAGAGCAACTTAGAATTTCAGAGACAATCCTTGCTGGTCTTCAAATTGATCCCACAAAAAGGCTCTGCACCGATGGGAGCAAAAGACCATCCATGTTTACCAAGTTCATCAGCCCTTTCCGATACCTTTGTGCCCTGGCACCCATACAAGGATCACCTTGTTTCTAGTTGCCAGTTCTGTAAGAAGCTTTCTACATTCCAAAATCATATATTTTTATAACACATCGGTTGTATTTTTCAGATTTGTTTCCAATGAATCCTTGTCTATTTTCAAATGTACCATCAAATTTACAGCACCCAAAAGTGTTAATAAAAGCTTGAAATTGAAAAAAATTAATTTAAATTATTAACAAAAAGAATATATTTTAGGACATATCGATTTTATTCTTCAGATTAATTTTCAATAAACCCTTGCCTTTTTTCAAATTTAAATGTTATTTATTCAATGGCAGTCATTTTTTTTCAAAGGACGAAATGGCTTCATTTGGAAATAAATATTTTATAAATCTTCTTGGTAATGCAAACGTTCTAACATGAGTTTATATTCTTATGAAAGAACATATCTATCGGAAGAAAATGGAGTAAAAGGGTTAGAGAAGACTTGATTAGTTTTCATGTTGGTGGGGCACCCTCTCTTCGGAATAGCATCCTCATCCTGGAGGAGTCATCCCCCGCTCCACTGTGACCGCGCGGATTGCGGAGAAGAGTCGGGTTAATTGTTTCCGGGTGCCAAGGCCGCTCTTCGAAGCTCTATTCCCATGGAGATGGTAATTCAAGGTCATTCTCCAGCACCTGCCCCCAACCGGATCCGAGCACGCGTTTCGTCGAGCACCCAACGAAACAGGTGCATGTGGATCACACAGGGCCCTTTCATCACTTGGCGGTTACAGAGAATACATACGATCTCCCTCCTGATCAATATTCATGATTCCTTTCGCACTCTCTAATGATCTCGTGATTCAACTTCCAGAGAACGGTTTCTTCCCCCCCCCCAACACTATTATTCCAAATGTGTCGATTTGCTTAAATAGGAAGATGCAAACATTTTGTTGATTTAAATCAATATAATGTTCTTTGGTACTTCAATATGTTAAAGAACGTATCGACTACTTAAATAAGCTATTTTTAATTGAACATTTTTTCATTTTTAAGATATGACATATTGAAAGCTAAGGATCCTTTTTTAGACTCTAAATGGCGCTAATCACTGATTATATACACTTCGATCTATTGTTGTGTATTCTTACAGCCTAACGATTTTTGAAATTTCAGACAATCTTTTTCAGAGAAAGCCAAACCCTTGCGGCTGAGATATATCAGCTGAATGTTTTATGCTCTAATCTTCAGCACTGCAGCCTATGAGTTTGATTTCCTTTATGACCGGTTATATTTGTGAGACTCAGAATTTATATAGAACAATATACTCCAGAACTTATTTAACCTTAATCTTCATTTTTGCCATTTCTATTGAGCGCATACAATTGCGATAAATAAAACTCAGCACTTTATATTGTACCATGAAATTCACCATCGATTTCATCTTCAATCTGAAAACATGGGTCGGGTTATCTATCGGGTATCTTGCCCATCTATCTCGGGAAATAACAGCTGTCCCGTATCGTCTCAAGCTAGATGTAATGTAGCGGGTGAGGTAGGTTATGGCGGACACTTTTGGAGCTTTATGCTATGATGCTTGTAGCTCTCATTGAAGAAGGTATTTGGAGAGGATTTATGTAGTCAATCGACTAACATTATTTATGTAAAGTCAATTGAAGTCAGTGATCACTAACAGAAACGTATTGATATGAGAAGAAAAATTTCGGATTTGTAAATTCGTGTTAGAAAATAGTTCAAGGATTATGAGTTATAACTTTCTTTTTTTCATCAAGATTAGAATCGGTCAGGCAGGCGTAGAAATTCACAGCATGCAAGAATTTTAATTTCCGGATTTTTACATAGTTCAAATATCCAAGAGAATGATAATGCTCCTATTCCTAATTTCTTTCGCAGTTGATTCCTCAGATGTTCGTATAAAGGACAATCTAGGAGAATATGATCTATGGTTTCAGGTTCACCGCACTGACAGCGGTCTGTACGCCAGAGATTAAACCTAAATAGAATCGAATTGCTAGGAAAAGATCTTGTTCTTGCTCTGGCCAGCCATATAGCGGGTGAAAGTCAGGAATAAGTAGACATGATTGAAATGCTGAATATAATGCCAACATAATGAACATAATATATTGTGTACTCTTGCTTGTGATATAGACAGACAGTGTATGAAAATGGCAAAATCATTCATTTTCCAACGTTAGTTGTATTGCTGCAATTTACAACAACACTAAAAACATATGTAAATGAACTTATTCTTCAAAGTGAAGCTTGGCTTCACTCAAATGGGGGAAAAGCTAAACTTCTTGTCAGGATTTTTGTGTATGTATTGACGATGTTAAACATCTGTCAGCACATTTCAAAATTTGATTACCTTCGTTCAATCAAATCACTAGAAAGCATGAAAAACAATTCATTGTACTGCATTTCTTATTCGTTTGTTCTCCCTTTTATCATCATTGTATAGAAATGATATCCATCAGCACTATCCTAAAAAACGCAATTTTAAATGCTTTTAATAGTTTATGTTATAAAATAACGGATTTGTATAATCTTCATTTAATAATATAAGATAATTAATATTAATTGTTTGTTATGACTGTGTTTAATAAGATTGATAAATAATTAATGTTAATTATTTGTTATGATTGTGTTTAATCTGATTAATAATACTGATTATGATTTTGTTTATTTTGTTCTAAAGATCCATTGTTCTAAAAATCTAAAAATTAAGATATTTACTTAAAATAAATTAATTTATTGATTTTTAGTTTTGATTTAGATTATTTAGATTATTTTATGTTTCATGTGTTCTTGCCATAGTAATTGATATTTTTTTCAATAATTCTGATTCATATTATTTTACAGTAATGCAAAGAATTATAAACACAAGTGAATATTATTAAAAATTGTTTTAATCCTTTATTTTGAAACTGTTATGCTTAATACTTAATGATCTTGTTTGATAATGATTTATTTAATTTGGATTATTTAAACTGAGATTATGATTCGTATATTTTTTAGCTTGTTTTTGAATTCATGAATGTGCATTATATAATAAAATTAGATAATATATTGAAAAGAAAATTAAAATTATAAATTTTTCGGTATAAATTAAGTTTTTAAGTAAATTTTTTATAGTGCACTGAGAAAACGAAAGTTTTTTTTATTGGTTCAACAAATGAAAAGTGGTTCATGTGGTTTTAAATGCTTTTGATTTCTATAGCGCTTCCTAATTTAAGGTTTGATGATTTGTGATAAGGTGAAATTGTTAAAATGACCTTGGCATTCTGAAAGAGGATCTGTTAATATTGGCAAGTGAGTTAGGGGAACAGATTCCCCTGGGCTCTGAAATAATATTTTTAAAAAATGTGATTACACAATTTAAACAATAAGAATTTCATATTGTTTTAAAGAATTTCATTTATTCAAGAATTAATAAATACTATGATTTCTGATTGATTAGAGAGAGAAAAAGCCAAAGCTGATGATGAACAAAGGTAATATGAATTAGAACGAAATGAAAGGCAACGCGAATCAGAACGGAAATAAAGGTAATGTGGATTAAAACGGAAAGAAAGGCAATGCAAATCAGAAAGAAAAGAAAAGCAACGTGAATTAGAACGTGAATAAAGGCAACGTGAATTAGAACGGTAATAAAGGCAACGCGAATTAGAACGTAAAGAAAGGCAACGCGAATCAGAACAGAAAGAAAGGCAACAGGAATTAGAATGGAAAGAAAGGCAACGTGGTTAAAAAAGAAACAAAGAGAACGAGCAAGAAATTAAAATGAAATGAAACTAAAAAAAAGGGAAGATAAGAGCAATTCGCGGAAATCACTATCGAAGATGGATGGGATAAATTAATAAAATCTTTTCTAGGTTATTTAAATATTTTTCAAAGACACAGAAAATCGGCTTCTATTACCTGAATTGGTGAAAGAAATTGATAATTTCCTAGTATCTCTCTTTCTCTCTCTCTCGATACTGAAATGATTTGCAATTGATTCCCATAATTATAATTTCATCCAGCAAATTTATTGCAGCCCCACATGCTACAAATCGGAATGAAATTGTAAGGAAGCATTTTCTATATGAAGAAGATAGAGTATAAAGATAGAGAAGATAGAAGTAAAAGATTTAGCGAAAAAAAGACTATTATGCTTATCATAAGAATTCAGATCCACCATCATAAACTCGTTTCAGAAGTAATACTGATAGTTGTGTTCCAAGTTGTTGTTGGCGCCGTGAACCAGCTAGGCTGGCAATATGGGGTGCGCTGCTCCACTTTTCCAGCTGAACCATATTTGGTGTGGAGTCCTGACTTCCTCAGTACACACATGCCATAGGTACCCGTTTGTAGGATAGACAACCATTCACACCTCATTCATACAAGGAAGGGACAAAGACAGGATAGATAGAGAGAGAAAGTACATCCTTGCCCGAACCGGAAATCGAACCCAGGACCTCCTTATCCGCAGTCTGGTGTGTTCCAAGTAAACAGTACAAATGCCAAGAAGATCACTTAAAAAATTTTGCCCCTAAATTACAGTATCTCAAGTTTCTAATAAGAGTGAAACTGAAGAAGTAAGCAAGAAAGGTTTAAATAAATTTTGCTTTAAAATAGGTAATGCAAGTTTCGATTGGGAAATTCAAATCAGTGAAAAGGATGGTGATTTTTTTCGAATTGATTTAAATATAGGGTATTTCACAGTTCATGGGATAGTTGATAATGGTGCGGAAATTACAATAATGCGAAAGTCAGTGGTACCAGAAGAAATTATGAATCTAGTGGGAGAATTTACTTGAGGCCCGCAATTCGATCTCCAGTTAAAGGAAAGCTTCTTTCTATTTCTCTTAGTCTTTGGTCAGCAGATATTGATATCAGATAGTATATCATGGTGCCTGCTGCGGTTGTGGAAGGATTGCATGAGCAAGCTTTCATCACTTCTTGAGTTTTCCCTTTGCTTATAAGAAACAAAGAAGAAAATAACTCAGAGTAGAAATCAAAAATATCCACCGAAAAGAAATAGTTAGGAAACTTTCAATGAAGAGGAAAGGAAAAACAGAAGCTCATGTAGAAGCAAATCAAGAAACAGTTGGGTTAGAAAATTTTGAAATAGAGGTTTCAACTACTTCAGCGAAAATGAATTTGTTAAATAAAGAAATAATCGATGTTACGGATAAAAAGAATAATCACGCAATTCCGAAAACAAAGATATTAAGAAATGAACAATTCATGTCCTACATTTCACGGGTGTTTTGAAGATGTCAGACAGTGGAAAAACAATTATTGGCTATAATGAGTCTAACTGTGGGAGGAGGAAAATCTGTACTGTTTGTGATTCCTGATTGCAGAAGAAAAGAAATTTTAAAATTAGCATACGAAACAACAACAAAAGGAAATCTTGCGTCAAAAAAAAAAAAAAAAAAGGAAAGAAATGCAGTGTTTTTTTTGCTGGGAAGGTATGCCAAGAGATGTGAAACTGAAAGGCAAAGAACCTATAAAAGCTGTTGGTAGACCAGAATTTTAGGTCTACTAAACCTAAGTCTTCCTGGGAACAGCAGTATGTATTGTGTGCTATATGGATCAATGCAGTCGATTACAGAAGCAATTCCTATTAATTCCTACCAAATTTTTGACTGCAGAAGCGACAGTGATACCTTAATGGAAACTTTTATGAAGACTGGCATTACTTGTTCTTGTTACTAATGAAACTTGGACAAGCCAAGCTCGCTATGCCTTGGCTATGCGAATTTAAGTCAATTGGGAGCGTCGATTCGTTTAATCAGAGCACCATGAAGGTGAAAGTTCGACTTTTGCTCTTCAAATCCTACGATAGATGGCAGCACCAGAGGATCTACACCCTCAATTTTGGCATTGATCTGAAGGAAGAGAAAATTTCTCCAGACCATTGCACCCATGGTAACTGCTCAATGACCGACCCTATGACTTTCGATTTCACAGATTTAACGAGCACGTATATCGCATGTACTCGGTGGGTCTTTGGGGGCATTGGGAATCAAACCCCACCTTTCCGGATGGAAGCCGATACCCTAACCACTAGGCTACCATGACCTCAAAATTCCTTGAATCATTGTTATGGACAATGGAACAAATTTTGCTGCCGAGTTAACTCAAGAATGTTTCAAAAGATTGAGGACTGTAACGAAATTCTCTACACCGAGTTACTCACAGAGTCACGGATTGATAGAAAAATGAAACCAATGTAACTTCATACGATAATAAGTGGCTTTTTCTCTTGTTGGCATATACTGCAGTGACAAATGCTAATTGGCTCTCACCACACTTATTCGTTCATGGACGGTCCTCAGTTAGACCTTTAGCTGTTATAAAATCCACATGGGAAGATAAAGTTTTTCTGCTTCAAGGTATTGGTGAATCAATCACTGACTAGCTTCAGAAAGTTCGAAATGCAAAATGCTATGGAATAAAAATGCCGATGAACATTCCAAAAGTCAACAGGGAAAATATGTACATTATCATAATTTAAGATCAAAATCAATGGAATTATATTTGTTGGGGTTAAAGTTATCGCATTTCAGACTCAACTAACAAACATTCCGGTGAAATTGCAGACTCGACAAACAAATATCCGGGTGAAATTGTTGAACAGAAATCAACGCATACCTATAGAGTAAATTTACCGAATAGAAGCATCTCCATAAGAATAAGCTAAGGAAATACATCCAGCAGAGTAATACCATGGGCATAGTTTATGAAGTTGATGCAGATTTTGGTAAAGTTTAACCTTACACCAAAAGGATATCATGGGAAATAAAGAAGGGATGGTAACAACTAGTAGAAAAATTTATTGATCAAATTTATCTCCAAAACAAAATTCTCAACTTTTAACAGTTCTCAAGTACAAAGTAGTACTTAATTTCAAATTTAAAGCATGGACTTATGGAACTTCCATAAATTTACTCCCAGATCACAATCCTCTGAAATATTTTACAGAAGCAAACCGAAGAATGCCAGATTACAGAGAGGGCCATTGACTCCCTCTCGCTATCAGGTCATAATAGCTCATAAGTCCAGTAATAATAATGTTATCGCAGATGCCTTATCAAGGGTCTATGAGTGTGATCAAATAATTTTTTATTACAATATTGTAAGAATGATTTCATGATATACATATATTTAATATTATATAATATTTATTTGTAGGGAAAGTTTCTAATTTTCACATAAGGTACATATGTGAATAATGTTTGCATAATTATGATTTTTAAAGATAACGTTTTTTGCATAACGTTAAAAGTGATTTTGATTTCCTTACAATGTATCTATATCATTGCTAAACAAGGATCGTCCTTTGTTCCTATTGGTGCAGAACCTTTTTGTGGGATCAATTTCAAGACCTCAAAAACCAATGTTCTTAGATGGGAAAAACGAAAGATGTATGAAGCTTGGCTCAACACTCCTGGTAAAACCCACGCTAAAAGTGTGATCTGTGGATCATCAGCGAGGATTGCCTCTGAAATTCTAAGATGCTCTAGGCAGAAGATACGTTTAATCGTAGGCTTCATAACTGGGCACTACTCTTTCAGAAAACACCTCCATTAAAAGGGACTGTTTCAGCAAGACCCTATCTGCAGGAAATGTCATGCGCAAGAGTAAACGGCCAAGCATATCATTTACGAATGCGAGAGGCTCTTGCCCTCCCTAGATGAACCTCTTTAGGCATCATCCATACTAGAGAGTGACACCTAGACTCCATGAAAGGGTTATCAGACTTTATTAATAAAGTGGGTGACCCGAGCAACTGGAACTAGGAATCATTGGGTTTGGAGTTAATAGTACACAATGCTGATAAAAGCAGAGGTGCCCAATGACATACAAACCCAACTCTAAGAAGAAGAGGAAGAATATTTCATAGGTTATTTTTTCATTAAAACAGAATAAGTAAAGAAAAAATGTAAGCTCAAGCATGTAATAGCAAATAGGTAAGAATTTAACTACATTTAGGAATTTTGTTCTACTTTGCTCTCGATGGAATGATGAGAAATGGTAAAGTTCAAAGGAAAAGTGAAATTGGAAACATTTATTTGTCCTCGGTTCTTCGTAGTTCTCATATGCGGAACAGAGACCAGAAATGGAAACTGGGGGGATAGAATGAAAGACAATAAACTGGAACTAGAAATTTTGGCCTCGTTATCTTCCAGGGGTAGAGACTCGGAGACAGGGTGGAATGTCGGAAAGAAAAGGGCTGGTTGGTTTTTTATTTACTTATTTTATCTATAGCGGAAGTCCCGAAGAAATCTATACAAAATCTATTGTTATCTATAGAAATCTATACAAATCTTATGTTAATCTTATGTTATCTTTGTTATCATTTCACGGCAATAATGCGATTATGTTTTACTTTTACAGTTTTGTTACTACTATATGTGAGTAAGCTGATTCTGAAAATTTAAAAAATGTATAATTATTTTGAAGAATAGCCATGATGAGAACTGTTATTGAAATATGTGTTGTTGTTGCTTATGACACTTGGACAAGCCAAGCTCGCTGTACTTTTGGCAGCGAATTAATTCAATAGAGAACGTCTTTCTTATGGATCAGAGCACCACGAAGGTGAAAGTACGTCTTTGCTCTTTTTAAGGTGCCTCCTCATTTTGAAACACGGTCAGGTGATGAGACCACACCTGAGCTGGCACTCTCCTCTCCCCATCCACGCCACACCAGCGAAAGGACTTTAGACGTCACAGATTAACGTGGACACGTCCCCAACCCACGGAGTTTCAGCAACTCAGTGAAGGAGAGTACACCCTCCCAACGACTGCCCGCGGCAAATGATGCTTCACTTTGCTGAGCTTACGAGAAGCGGCGTGAAGCTACTGAGCCACTGGAGCTCAATCATGGTTTAAATTACGAATTAGTTGGCTGTTGTTGGCAGAAATAGACAATAGAAAAAAAAATGAATGGCTAACAATCAAAGATTATTACAAAGTAATATGTTATGTAAACATGGCTATGAATACTATTCATAGCTGTTTATCTATGATTCTTAATTTAATTAAAAAGTTACCTCCCACAAGTCACATTTATCTGATAATTTTTAATATTTTGACAGATTTCCTGAATAAAATCGTAAGATTTATCTTTAAAATAAATATTTTTAAAAGTGATATGTTTTCAGTAAGCATTTTTTACTCTTCACTCTCTCATTTTTTTATATTTACTTTAGAATGAAATAACTTAAGAATAAGGATTTTATACTAAAAAATACTCGAAACATCACACGTCATATTAAACATCAAGTTTTGGTGAAAGAGCAGACCATAAAAATAAAGACTGCATCATTTATTTAACAAAACATACACTTAGTCAATATGCAATTACTACTTAAGATCAAATGTATTAAAATTAAAGGAATTTTTTCTGATCTTATCAATTACTTTCATGTGTTTTAAAGCAAGACTGAGTCACTTATTTTTACAGTGACAGATGAACTTATCATTTCAATGCTATGTATCTTGTTTTAGGATCAGAAGCATGGAATATATGGAAAAACTTAATCAATATTTCGGAATTTGCAAATTCAAATCATCCTTCTGATATAAACATATAAATGTTTTTATAGCTTATCCAGTACATGAAAATCGTTAAAATTAAGAATATAGCATTAAATAACTCTGATACCATTCATCACAAAATTTTTCTTAAAATGAGAATTCACCAATTCAAGTATTAATTTACAAAACATTCTTTTTTGACTGCAAAAAGACAATTTTGAGAAACACCACAGAATTTTCACACATCTTTCGTTTGGACTCTTTATTTTTCAAAATCAAATGATAATAGATAATTTTATGTTAAATAATTGTTCAAAGACCACATTTTTATCAAAATAACAAATGAAATCTATAAGTGATTGATACTATTTTTGTGTGTTGTTAATTTACACAGTACGAGTAAAATAGTTAATATTTCTTAAATGTGTTATAAAAATTCTCTGCTAAAATTTGTTGTATATAAAATGTTGTATAAAAAATTTCTTGTATATCTGCTAAAATTTGTTGCTAAACATAATGATATCTGCTAAAAATGGATTACTTTTGTTTTGATTTTACATATTAAAATTAAAATAAATTTTTTTCTTTTAGTAGTTTATTGCTTTAATATCTCTTTATAAACATTAAGGCAAATTTAAATGGGACTTTAGTTTAGAGAGAATTCTTAACCAAAGTTTTCTCATTTAAAGTGAGAGTAAAACTTCCAAGTTAAAATTAAATTAATACTCTCCCTTTAAATACTATATCTGCTATTTTTTTCTCAATATTTTTTAGACATGTAAACTAAAATTTTATTTTGTAAAAAATGACAATAAAGCAATTTAGTTTGAAAAAATGCTGTTTTAAGATAAATATTAAGTTGATCATACAAAGAAAAGAAAAGCAACATCGACAAATTTAACATTTTCCTTCCCTTTGTTCTGACAAGCATATTGTTAATCCAAGCAGCGTTTTCATTGAACTTGGAGCACTTAAATAGTAAATTAAACTTACCTAACTTTATACGTTGATTAACTTTTAATATGGGGTTATTATATAAATTTTTTCATAAAATATTTCAAAAAATTATTTATATTTCTTAAAAAATTGAAGACAATACCAATGATTGTAAGAATATGTAAAATTTTAAAATTAGTTACGGTGAAAATCTATTTCTGATTTTACTAGACTTTAATTCATAGTCACAACATAGGAAAAAAATATATATATACAATGAGTAGCATTGTAGCTGCATCAATCTACACTGTTTTGCTTGTAATGCAGGTCGGATCAAAGTGTCTACAGCCCCAGAACTTCAATTAAGTAACAGGTCAATGCAAGTTATAAAATATATTAAGTAACACAAGAGACGAGATATTTTTGTGAATGAGAGATTTTCTTTTTCCCATAATATTATCAATGATAAGCCTTATTGGTGTTTGTCAGCATTGCAATTCACTCGAATGTCAGCTTTACATTCGAGTGAAATTATATATATATATATATATATATATATATATATATATATATATATATATATATATATATATATATATATATATATATATATATATATATATATATATATATATATATATATATCCCTCCATAGTAAGAGAAATTATATATATATATATATATCTTTCGCTTCTGTTTTAATAGTTCTCGGAAATCCTTTTCTGCAATATAAAAATATTAATGTAAACAACTATATTATTAAAAGTGGTCATTAATAATAATTCTAATAGAAAGTGATATATGAATGTAAACTAACTAATATTGAAGAACTGGCGTTTATATTACAAACGCTACTCTAGTCATTCCTTGTTTATATATATATATATATATATATATATATATATATATATATATATATATATATATATGTGTGTGTGTGTGTGTGTGTGTGTGTGTATGATATATATATATATATATATATATATATATATATATATATATATATATATATATATATATATATATATATATATATGTATACATATATATATGCCTTATTTAAACCAAAAAATTATAGGATTTATTATACTCTTTTCCATAAATCTTAAATACAATCCCAAATACGTGTTTTAAATTTTTACGTTATATAACTTGATCAAAAAGACATTTGAAAATTAAGAAAATCAACTTCGCTTCCTAATGCTATGTAAAGTTTTTATACCTAGAAAATGGTTAAAGTATTTGTATTCTAAAAGTGAAAATACAAAAGTGAGTACAACCACTCTTTCATAATTTTCTTCGGTGTTTCAAATGGGCTAGATAAAATTAAAAAAAAAAATGACATCTTTTAATTTAAAGATGTAGGTAAATAATTTTATATTGAATAATATTTTTCGAATGATAAAAATAATAATGTAATAATTATTAGCATTTACTTGCTCCGCATTACTTGGAAAATCCTTCATTTGTTGATGGCCTTCGCATAGTCGGGATCGGCATTGCATCCTGATGGACAGTCAGACAGCCGAGAACTCTTACAAGCTGTTTGTGCATTCACCGCATTGCATTTCCTTTCGGAAGGATCCTAAATGGATAACGGGCGGTCATCAGGGGTCGAAATGCCGGTATCTAGGAAAAGTCGCCAAGCATTCATTTTAATAAATGAACGTAATGGAAGTAAAAGCACAACACTCAACTTCCGTCATTCAATGATGAGGAAGCTCCAACCTGGTCCTTTGTACCATGGTTAGTTTTGAATGACTGAACTGCAAACGTGTGTTATTTGTTTGTACATTATAATAAGACTGTTTTATGAAATAATGAAGATATTAATTGGTGGTCCGAAATAAATTTTAAGATTCGAAAGTGATCAGCAGCTTAAAATGCTTTCCATCCTATTGTAGTAGAAGGTGTTGCATAATTATTATTCTTTTCAATGGGGGGCACACATGAAGGTTGAACCCTATGCCACAACAAGGCCAGAACCTGCTACTCATTTATCGTTACCCACGCCATACCGCCATAAACCCGTTTATAAGGCGGGCCACATTCACACAACATCACAGAAGAAAGGACAGAGAAACACAGAGAAGGAAAGAAACATCCATGCCCGAACCGGGATTCGAACCCAGGACTCACAGCGCAGGAGTTAGGAGCGCTAACCACTCAGCCGTCGGTCGGCGTTGCATAATTATAAGGTAACCCAAAAAATATCACTCCTTTTAATAATAAATAGCATAAAAGGAATAATTTAAAAAGATTTAAGCAATTGAAATAATAAGTTATGTTTTCCCAAATAAATTATGGAATAAAAAAATGTTGTTTTAGTTTCACACAACAATAAAAAGTCACATTGCTAAGTAAGCAAAAAAACATTTGTTTTTTTTTTATTCAAAGTAGTTTTCTTTTCCTTTTTAAGTCATATGTAAACTGCAACTTCTAAAAGTTATAAGCAATAATATTAAGAAGAAATTTCGAATTTAATTTGTTTTTATGAGGAAGTTCACAATGTTGCTCGAAAGAGAACTGTGTGCAAGAATCCTTAAAACTTTGGTTCCCTTAAAGCTCTTGAAAACTGAAACATGAAATAGACATGATTCTTATAAGTTCTAAAACTGATATTCATAGTATTTTAAGTAAAAGAGATTTTAGAAAAAATAAAAAGGAGAGATCTAGGAGGAAAAGTAAATCAACAGTTCACAAAATAAACACATTTTTTAAGCTTGCAATAAAGCAGAAACTAACTACATTATAGGATCCATTTATCCTGCTTTCCAAAAACCAGAATGTTCTGAAAACGGGCATTTTTCTGATTGTAATTCTTTTCTTTCTTTTTCTTTTTTTTTTTTTTTTTTTTTTGTAAGTTTAAAAATTATTTCCGGCCTAAGGCTTCGTTCTTTCTTTCTATTTGTCAGCCCTTCCTATTGTAAGAAATATAATATTATTTAACTCTCTATCTCATATATATATATATATATATATATATATATATATATATATATATATATATATATATATATATATATATATATATATATATATATATATATATATATATGTGTGTGTGTATATATATATAAACATTCCAAGAGTTTTGAAAACCATATGATGAAGCTTTGTCTCATTGTTATTTATCGTGGATCGTCAGTGAGAAGTGCTCAGCAGGAAAGACACCGATTCTTCAAGTTCTGAGGATACCGATGTAGAGAAAACAGAAAATATGGAAGACATTTCCATTGACCGTGATTCAGAACTAACGAAAGAACTTATCCACGAAAAGGAACAAAAATCATTTTTTAAGAAATACGATATTATGACTGTATACTATATAAAATGCAAGAAACTTTATTGTTAGAGAAACCAAAGCATTTAAAATGTGGCGCGATGTTTGCATCAATAAACAAACAATAACCTTTCTTTGTAAATTTTAGGTTATTTTATTATATATGTGTGTGTGTGTGTGTATTTTTCATTATAAATATTAACGATATAGTTATTATATTTTTCCTCCCACAAATTATTACATGGATGGAGAAGGGGTGTCGGGATTTTTTTGCAAATGGTTATTGAAATTTTCGGCAGCGATCCGAAAACCGGAATAGGCTCTGTCCCGAGGTTGCCGGATAATGGATCCTATACTGTACTTGTAAAATAACACAGAGACATGTAAAATTATCTCCCGTACAACAGCTTGGTACACTTTCTAAGACTGATGCCAAATGCTACTTTTCAGAAATTAAAAAGAAAACTGACTGTGTGTTAAACATCTCAAAACAGAGAGAGTGAAGGAAATAAAAGTCGTTATCAGCAATACTACTTACAAAATTGTAATTTTTCGATGAAAAACAATTTAATTTAATAACTCGAATAGTGACATTCATTTCTGATATCATTTACGATTGTAAATCTGGAAATTTCTTTTGTTGGCAGATTGTTGATGGCTTCTTGGTGGTGCTTTTTGCATATGATATTCCTATTATGTGAAATAACATCCTGCACCATCCACAGGAATTGCATTGAGCTCCTAGAAAAATTGAGTTCAGTGGTTATCAACAAATGTTTTACCAATAACTGATATCCTTCGATTTACTTTTAAGAATATTAAATGGGAAAATTCAGCAAGACTATGTTCCTTCCTGTCTGTTCAAAACAAATAAAAATTGGTTTCAGAAATTGAGAATTGAAGTTATATGTTGGCATAGATGAAGTCCAGTTCTGAATTCCAAAGAAGACAAATGAGGTCATTTGTGTCTGCCAATAATCATCGGTGTAATTGTGTATATGAGTTGGAAATCGTTTTTATTGAAAATGAGACAAAATACAAAATCTTTGCTTGAAGGCTTAATTAATTCAATGGAAAAATTTGAGCATTTAAATTTACTTAGAAAAAAAATGGAGGGTTGAAATATTTTCTGTTTTGTTAAAAAAAAATAGTTTTGGACTAGAATAGTAGTCTTCTATAGTAGTCTTCTTATAATTTTGTAATACATGTCTGAACACAAAATTTTGAAAATGTTGGTAAAATATGAGATTACATTTAAATATTTTACTTAAAAATAATATATTATTTGATTTATTTGCACTAAATTTAATTAAAAGATTTGTATTATTTATAAATAAAATTATATAAAAACAGTGGTTACTTAAAACTTTGTAATGCATTGTTAATCTTTCTTTCCCTTCTGTAATGTTGCTTCTTTGCATATCAAGCATGTATGTTGTTAAAACATATTTACGATATTTTCATCTTTCCTTTAAGATTTATCGTAAAACAATTCTCGAATGATGATGATATACAGAGAGTATTAACGCATTTTTAGAACGATTTCGGGGCCGTTTAATTAATATTCAAAATGTAAAGACTTTTCTAAATGTTCGATCTGATAGCCTTTTTTCTGGACTATAAGTCTGTATCGTGATTTACATGATAAAAGATCTTTTCGTAAAATTTTCAGGGGTATTGCTTTCCATTCCTCTTCCACTACTTTCCAGAGTCCATCTATCGTGCTGGGTTTGCGTTTAGAAAGAGCTCCATTTAACAGACCAAAGGTACAATAGTCCATAGGTGAAACGTCAGGGGACTTCACAGGAATATGTTGAAAAGGTATATATGCAATACTTGTATTAGTCTGAATTTTATCAAGGAATGCAGTAGTAGTTTTCGAAGTATGACTTGTAGCTTTGTCTTGATGAAGTTTCACTCTTTGAGAGTCATTGGAATAAAGAAGTGGGATTTCTTCTGTAAATATTGGATGTAAAACCTGCTTCTGATAGGATGCTTGAGTTGATTTTAGCATTTTTTTCTACTTTTTATTTTTAATTTCCCATTGTAGCAGAAACCTGCGACTATTATAAACCCCTTACTCTGAAACTTTCTTTACATTGATGGAACCAGGTTTGTACATTTTTTTCTCCTCGTTTCCTATAGTCAATAGACCTTTTTTGTTGCACTCATTTAGGTAAACCCATGCTTCATCAAGGGTCACAATATATTTCCATTTATCTCCTGCTAAATGGTTTTCATACAGGATTCTACAAAATGTTTTGCGTTGAGCCACATGCCTCGGCAAAAGCTGGTGAACATTATGTTTTTTAGCTTTTTTAAGTTGTAATTCTTGGTATATTATTTTATTTATTGTTGCTACAGATGTATCTAAAGACTTTGCAAGTGATTTCTGTGTTGGCACATTTTCTCTTGTTACCAGCGATTTCACTTTAGGAACATTTGAAACAGTAGGCAGCTTTTTTGGATATTCGTTTGGAGTCTTCTTTCCATGTAGAAATAATGATTGGCGGTTTTTACTTGTCCGATTAATAATGCTGCTTATTTTGCACTTAGAAATTTTAATACCACGCATTTCACAACGTATTTGAATCCTGGAATAAGAATATTTCTCTTCGGAAAGCGCAAAAACATATCCTTCAATCCACAGCTTGTTTCCATGCGACATTTTGAAAGAAGAATAAATTTAAAAGTAGCAGACCATATTTCTCATTTCAAATAATAAGCTGTTGCCAAAACTTTTTGTTCTAAAACATTTACTTTTTTAAAATTCTTAATCGAAATCGTTCGAAAAATCTGTTAGTCCCTCTGTATATTCACAATACGAAATTTTTTTAATGAAAAATATTTCAATAAATTTGAATGCATATTTATTTAGTAATATATTAGGAAATTAATAAAATTAATTTATTCTATAATTAATATTTTTTGTGACTTTTATATTTTTTTGACAACACTATTGGAGTATAAGCGAATGTGTTACTGAATTTGCAGAAATCAATATACAATTATTGCAATGTTAAAACTATTGCAATCAATGTATTGCAATAGTTTTAATCTCTTAGGAAAAGAATGATTATTTTTTAAATTCGAATAAAATTGTACTATGATGCCATTTGTAAAGTCTTTATAGTAGATAAAAGCTCACCGAGGCCTTATAGTAGGATTGCACTCTTTGAAGAGAAAGTTCTTGGATTCGATCCCAACCATAGCGAATCGCTGGAAATGGATTATTTGTTTCTGCTTTCTATATACAGTTTCTTAAGATTGAGTCTGATAGTTTTCTGAAGGTTCTTCCCTTTATTCATCGATACTACCTACTGTAAATAAGGAAAAAAACTCCTGAAATGTGATAATTCTTGGTGGATACAACTTTGCAATAATCTTCGAGTGTTAGCCATTAGTTTTTTCTGTTGTCTATTTCTGCCAACAACAGCCAACTAATTCGTAATTTAAACCATGTTTGAAATGACAGCATATTTCTCCCAAAATTTACCCCCACTGAATGAAAATTAAATCCCTCTGTTGGTCTAAATATTAATTTAGATAAATTCCCTCAGCATAATAGTCTTGATCTGGGTAAGGTATAGAACTCGTTACGATTTGTCCAGAGAATAATGTGCTTCCACGATATTACCAGATTTTGGAAAGAGCCTTCTGTTCTGTGGAAACCAGTTAGCTTTGTCAACGATGAGCTTCATCCTCGCGATGAATCCATTAATGGTGTTCACAACGTGATAGGGCATACTTTCCTCAGCAAACAGCTGAAGTAATAAACAAGGAAAGGGCTTGCTTCTAGTGGAAAAAAAAAGCAATCCCATATTCTACAAACATGAATAGGATGACTCTTAACATGAACTTTTCTTCTTCATACATTTTATTTGTCCAAATTTTTCCATAAGATTAACATTCGTTTCGTACTCTGTACTGTCATATATGTCCAAGATAGATTTGCGATGCTAGAAATATCAAATTTCCTAACAAAATTCCACTTTTAAATTTTATTAAAAAAAGATCATTAAAAATAGCTCAAAGTTGAAAATATAAGGATTTAAAATATATTCGCTATATATGAGAGACAACCAAATATCAAAGAATTTGTTAGAATTGTAGTGGAATAGTGGCAAGATACAGACCCTACAAAAGAATAATAATAAAAAGGAATTTAGTATATAGCATCTTTGTTTTTACCGTGCTTTTTTCAGCGAAAAAAAAAACCTTAAACTTCAAAACTTGGAAGATTAAATGTACAATTTCATTTTGAAAAGAGGCAAACTAATTCTAGCATGACGAAAAATGACATCGAAAATTTATGTTTTTTTTAAAAAGAATTTAAAGAAATTTAAGAAAATCTCGAAAGCACAGAGTCTACACTTAAATATTTTGTGACAATCCTTTATCAGTTATATATATATATATATATATATATATATATATATATATATATATATATATATATATATATATATATATATATATATATATATATATATATATATATATATATATATATATATATAGATAGATAGATAGATAGATAGATAGATAGATAGATAGATATAGATATAGATATATAAATAGATAGATAGGAAAATAGTATTATATGCAAAAACATGTTTCAATATTTCAATTTAAGCAACTGACAAAAATTTCTATGCATTTTTTTATATTAAACATTATATTAAATATTTTTATGATTGTTTTTATGATATTTTCTTATGTACTTTTTATAAAAGGAAAAAAATGGAGGGATTTCAATAACTTTTGACTTTATTTTATTGTTTCCTTTTAAAAAATGCAAATTATGTATAAATTATAAATTTTTTGATATTTAATAAGTTTGTAAAAATATTATACTACATACAGAGTAATTTTATTTAAAAAAATGTATTTTTGTAGATAATCTTGAAATGCACAACATAAGAATTCCTTAATTATACTAATTATCACTATTTTAAAGTAATCATATTATTAATGCATTAAGGATTTCCATTCCATTAAGTTTATCATATGGAATGCAAGACAATTACACGTTCATAGAGCCTTAACAAGGCAGAAACACAAGACAATTCGGGATAAAGTAGAATTGAAGATTTAATAAACTCGGGCTTATTTTGTCTAAAATTTATTGTGCATTTTAAAAAAATAAAGTATAAAAAAATACAAAGTTAAAAATCTATCCTTAAGCTGCCTCGCTATAATTGATCTCACAAGAGCAAAGGGAAGATGGTTCCAGAAACCTCGCATGTTTTTTTCTCTTTCAGCAGCTCTTCGATTTGCAAGCTTTGAGAGATGAAAAATTTTTCGGGCGAGGGTTGATCACCCTCAACCTCTGCCACCCTCCGAGTAATTTCGCTTTTAAAAAATGCAACAGACGAGGAATGCAGGTGCATACACGCGCACAGATCCGGCTACTCACCTGTAATTATATTCCCCTTCGTCCCCACCTCCCACCATCGATCGCTGGGCATCGACTTGCCATTGGTTACCGCGTCCCCTCGTTGCCCAATGGCTACTCTGGAATTAACCCTTTCGGAGAGAGGTCCGCTTCTCCCGAAGAATAGTAAATAGTGAGCTCGCCATTTATCATCACCACTCAGCTCAGACGACTACCGAAAATTAGTGGGATTTCTATGGCAGTTCTTAAGAGTCTTGGCTATGTGACGTCACACATTCCAAATGCCCCCCCTACCCCACCGATTTGAAAAGGAGAAGCGAAGTGGTACATTATCGAGATGCATTATGAGTTAATAGGAATTATTCATACGAATGCAGACGTGTTTTGAAAGATAGATCAGTAGCAGAAAAGAAGAGAGAAATTATCAACTAGAGAGTGATAAAATATTGAGTGAGAGAAAATAAGAATACACATATGCCTTGCCTAATAAGGAATTTCGAAATGAGATCAATAAATATATAATCATTCATCAAAATGAATCAAAAATTATTGAAATTTCTGCCATTTGCGAAGTTTTACTGATGATATAAATAATTAAAAGTTTATTTCATCATTTTTTTAACGTTACTGAAATCTGCATTTTTAAAATTTTTTCTTTAAAATTACCCTGAATCCAATCTGTAACTCGTACATCAAAACAATAATAGTTGTCCTCGTTAAAAACAGTGGCAACAGAATCACGTGACAAAATATAATGTCCTATATTCACATGCTTTAATCTAAATTTTGCTGAAGAATATTTTAAATCTTATATTGTTCTAATTTCTATATAAGTCATATTTGTTCGCAGAGATTTCCAAACTTTTATTCAGTCTGATAATCGACTCGTGTTGTTGTTATTAATGACACTTGGACAAGCCAAGCTCGCTATGTCTTGGCTATGCGCATTTAAGTTAATTGGGAGCATCTTTCGTTTTAATCAGAGCACCATGAAGGTGAAAGTAGGACTTTTGCTATACACACATGCCATAGGTACCCGTTTACAGGGTAGACAACCATTCACACCTCATTCATACAAGGAAAGGACAAAGACAGGATAGATAGAGAAAAAGTACATCCATGCCCAAACCGGGATTCGAACCCAGGACCTCCTTATCCGCAGTCAGGCAAGCTGACCACTCGACAAGTTGGTCGGCTGTTTTAATCTAAATTGCTGAAAAATTTTTTAAATATTTTAAATCTTATAATATTTTATATATAAGTCAAAGTTATTTATTTTATATATAAGTCAAATTTGTTCGCAGAGATTTCCAAATTTTTATTCAATCTGATAACCGACTCGTATAAAATATTTCATTTCTTTTAATTTACTCTATTTAGAGAAGAGATTAATCTCTTTTTTAGCAAACCTAATTTTTCGCAATCTTTACAGAATCAAATTTTGTTTCTTTAAAAAAGAAAAGTTTTTTTTCCCAATACTAGTAAAAGTAATTACAAGACTCGATTGATTCTGAATGGGAAAAGCACTACATTCGTCATCCGAATTTTGTGAATTCGAATCCCAGCTGAAGAAATGCTAAGAAAGTTTATGAAAGTCAAAAGTTCTGTAAAATAAAATGTCTCTTTCCTTTTATGGCTAACATAGATAGAAAGGATGAACTCATCTTTTAATCCTGGTTCAATGTTGCTAAAATTGTTTGGTTATATTTAGTAAATTCTGTTCAAAACTATAATATTGTGCAATGAAATTACCAGCAAATTTTAAAAATTAAAAAATTAATTGCTTTAAAATTGTTTTGCTTTTTGTTTTCCAAATGAGATAATTTTAATTCCATAGCTGCCAACTCTACTGATTTTATCGGGAATCTCCTGATTTTTCACCATTTCTCCCGATTTCCTGATAATGTATGAAAATGTACTGATTTTTGGCAATTTCAGTGAAAAATTTAGAAAACAGCCGAAATTTTTCCGGAAAAAAGTCTATTGGGTTGTTTTAGTAGCTTAAATAATCAGAGCAGATGACGCATTAATATAATGTTTATGATATTATAATATGATGAAAATGTGTTCATCTGAGTTTTGAACCTCATCTGTCTGCGCTTGGTAAGAGGACGCCTTCACCACTGGGGTGCCAAAACTCTTACGGCAATCGTATAATGAACATTCAGAGCAGACATTAGGTGTGCCTGTTTACACAAGCAGTTCAATTAGGAGGAATATTAATAGTTATTAGTCACTTAATAAGAAAATATTTGCTACTGAATTAAATTTATTTAATAATGTATTTTATGTTTTAATGTAATTTTATGAGTCAAATATTTATAAATTGCTTTAGAGTAGTAAAATTTGCCCTATAAAATAAATATTGGGGCATAAACATTGATGTTTATTTTTTTACGTGTAGTATATCCTTTTATTTTTCATAGTTGCTTTATCAGGTTAATGAATATTATATTCAAATATTAAGATTAACACAAAATATGTTTAGCATAAATCATTCTCAGAATGTATAATCCAAGGACTAACATTGTCTTTTTACGGTACTACCTTTTTAAACATTCAAGCAAAAATGTCGCTAGCGTCTCTTGATTTTTCCCTCAAAATCAATGGAATCTACAGATTTTTTTCTCTCCAAAGTTGGCAGATATGCAATTCTTAACAATTCTGTGTGTTTATTAGATTTTTACCAATTTTCATGGAAGTTAATAGATTTGTTCCCCAAGAAAAGCAGATAAAATAACAGTTAGACACATTAACTGTGATTCTAGAATGGTTTATAATTTGAATTTTTGTAACTATAATTGAAAAAGATCTCTTTGTGGCAACGCGCGAACAAGCAAAGTTCATTTTATTGAATGGGAACAGAAGATGGATGCGTAAAAAAAGCAACGAGGACGGAAATCAATCATTTTTGGGATGCCACACTGACGATGGAATTCTCTGCCTTTGCTCCTTACCAGTAAGCTTTGCGTTTCATAATTGAATCGGACGAAAGAAAAAAAATTCCTGAGAGTAATGGAAATTCTATTTTTAATTAAGAAAAATTGAACGCTAAATTTTTTTTATTTTTTCCATAATACAGATAAAGTCATAATAAGTAATAAGTAAGATATAAAGTAATACAGATACAGTTTATTATTAGTTTGATACATATTACATTTTTATTTTTCTGTTGTTACATGACTTCAGAATAGTTAGCGTTAATTTTTGGGCATGAAGCATCCTATTTATCTATTTAGTTTTATTATATACTTTATGCTTTTAAATAAATAGTACCCTTAAATCTCTATATACCAACAAACTAAAATTATCTTCATTTGCTTCCTAAATATATATATATATATATATATATATATATATATATATATATATATATATATATATATATATATATATATATATATATATATATATATATATATATATATATATATATATATATATACATATATATATATATATATATATATATATATATATATATATATATATATATATATATATATATATATATATATATATATATATATATATATATATATATATATATATATATATATATATATATATATATATATATATATATATATAATATATATATATATATATATATATATATATATATATATATATATATATATATATATATATATATATATATATATATATCCAAAAGCTTCATATTTTTAAAAATACGAAGTAAAAATACATATTTTTAAAAATATTAAAAATAAAAAATAATAATAATAAATTAAATTTACCTAAATAAATTTTCATTATTTACAAAAAAGTCACCTAGAAAAAGTGGATTGATACATGTTCTATAAATAACTGGTGAGATTTTTCAAACAGACAATATACAAAATGAATTTTGGAATTAGAGATATATCTGGTGCTAAAAGTAATGCTATTCTGTAAACCACTTGATTTCCAAATAGAATTAACTGAAAAATGTATAGTATAATTTCTGCATAACCCACTATTAAATATCTTAAATCAACAAAAAATAAGTAGATTTTAAAATTTTGGTTATACTTTTAATTACAATTTTTTTTCTACAATACTATAGACTTCTATATAAAAGAGAAAAAATAACATCTGCATATTTTTAATATGCAGAATTTTCTATATGGTATAATACTCTAAGCACCTTATAAACTCAAATATACACGCACCTTATAAACTCCAATAGGGGTATAAAAAAAAGTTCAAAAAATTGCTAATAATGATTAAAAGTCTAGAAATTTTTTTTAAATTTACGAGAAAAACTTATTTTAATTTCTTAAACTTATTTTGTTGGGGATATCTCAAAATCTTTGACAATTCAATCTTCATATTTATTTTTCGTTCACTTTATATAAATTTCATATATTTAATTCAAAAAATACGTTAAATTAATAAATTAAATCAAAAATTTTTCTCGAATATTATAAAAATATTATAACCATATTATATCTAATGGTATAGAATAAATTAAAAAGTGGAATAATGCTCCTAAGATTACTGTAAATTTAAAATGAGGTTTTAGAAAATGTAAAATTATTATAAATCAAATAATAACTCTCATTATTAAATAAAACAGTTTTAATTAATATTAGAAAAGAAACAGAATATATATAAAAAATTGTATCCATACATTTTAAAAGACACATGCATTAGAAATTTAATGCGAAAGAACTATTGTAAATGTATCGCCAACCCGAAAGACGTCAAAAATTTAAAGGTTAACTTTCAGATTATTTAAGAAGGCGCTACATTTAGAAAATGACATAAAATGGAACATTAACAGAAATTTATCATTTTCTTCATCATTTTTAAATTTATCATTTCATATTCTGAAAATCGTATGTATTTAGTGGATTCTCTTATGAATGAGAACACAAAAGTATAAATATGTAAACATAATGATATAGAAAAACAATCATTTTGGGATGATTAAAATATAGAGTTGTTGTTACTTATGACACTTGGACAAGCCAAGCTCGCTATGCCTCGGCCATGCGAATTTAAGTCAATTGGGAGCGTCTTTCGTTTAATCAGAGCACCATAAAGGTGAAAGTACGACTTTTGTTCTTCAAATCCTCCGATAGATGGCAGCACCAGAGGAACAACTCCCTCAATTTTGGAATTGATCTGAAAGGGGAGTAAATTTCTCCAGACCATTGCACCCATGGTAACTGCTCAAAGACCGACCACAGGACTTTCGATTCCACAGATTTAACGACTACGTATATCGCATGCACTCGGTGGGTCTTTGGTGGCATTGGGAATTGAACCCCACCCTTTCAGTGGAAGGCCGATGCTCTAACCACTAGGCTAACACGGCCCCATAAACGTAGTGTTACATTATAGTTTTACTTATTACAAGCAGTAAATTCGTATGCGTAAGCTAATCAATTTCTAACATAATGAATTATTTGCTTGATACAGGGAGAAGCGTATTGTAATTGCAAACTGGTTTTTACTTAGATTCCATTATCAATATTGTTTAATAGCCTAGTGGATAGAGGCCGTGGTAGCCTAGTGGTTAGGGTATCGGCCTTCCATCTGGAAGGGTGGGCTTTGATTCCCAATGCCGCTAAAGACCCACCGAGTGCATGCGATATACGTGCTCGTTAAATCTGTGGAATCGAAAGTCCTGTGGTCGGTCGTTGAGCAGTTACCATGGGTGCAATGATTTGGAGAAAATTTCCTCCCCCTTCAGATCAATGTCAAAATTAAAAAAGTGGATTCTCTGGTGGCGCCATCTATCGGATAATTTAAAAAAGAGCAAAGACGTACTTTCACCTTTCTTGGTGCCTCTGATTAAAACGAAAGACGCTCCCTATTGACTTAAATTCGCATTGCAAAGGCATAGCCAGCTTGGCTTGTCCAAGTGTCATTAGTAACAACAACAACAACATATCGCTTAAACTTGGTATACATATTTTGATTCTGTTAAGATATTTTGCAAATGAAAATTCCCACCTCACAATCAATTTGTTTTAACAATCCATGTAAATATTAGTTGCAATGAGACCACAGATCAACTGGCCAATAAAAGCAGTGAGGAATATACGTCCTCTGGTTCATTAATCACATATAAGTAACTTTACTCTTATGAACAATCTAACTTCATTCAATCTGGCAAATTCCACCCACACACCAATGGTACTCCGGAGCATCTCTGGGTACTTTTCTGGATACAAATGTGACCGAATATCTCAGATTGCCTTGGCCAGATTCTCAAGTGGACATCTAAATATTTATCGTTTGAACGTGGTACAAAATCGTATCCCACTTGTAAAATATGCTGTGACCATCCAGCCTCACCGAATCTTATTCTGGATTGCGTCGGACTTTCCAGGGAGGATTTATCCTGAAATCCCTTGCTAGTCATTCACTTTCTAACTGTTAACAATTTAATGGAGTTGATCTGACAAATGTCAGATCTTTAAAGAGGATAAGTCAAGAACAACAACACACCAGTGAGAAATATTTGTTTCATTTACATCTATAGCGCAGTGTGAATTTGTCAGAAAATGTCTTGTCATTAATCAATGCCTTTAGGTAAGTGGTATACGTTTAGAAATATTAAATGAATGTAACCCCTTTGCTGCATTGGAAAAATTCATTTTTTAAGAAATATACGAAACCAGTTTCCACTATTTCTATCGGCCTATGTGAAACTTGCCAACTATTTCTTAATTTCGAACTGCGGTCAAGTGATAAAATCAGCATCTAAACTGACACTCTCCTCACCCCTTCCCAGTAGCAGAGGGACATTAGGCCAAATGAGTTTCCAGCATTCACAGTAACCTTTTTCAAACGATGTCATTGTAGCTTTATATTATTTTATTAGAAATCAGCATTTATATAAAAGTTAAGATAAAAGATCCCTGATTTGAGTGTCTTCGTTGCAAGCAATCTGTAGTTTAATGTTCGTCTTCATATGCCTAAAAACACGAGGAAAATTTGATTCAATATCTGGAACTGTTCATTTTTTAAATTTAGTAAGTATTCACGCTAAATAATCCACTATGATTGAATAAATTTATAGATATTAAATGACATGATTTGCAGGAAAGCATAACATTTCGAGATTGTTTTAAAGCATTTTAACATCTATTGCGTTTTGTTTTCCTTGAAGGTTTTGATGTGCAAGGTCAACATTTGCGTGTCGAAAACATCTTAGATTCCTCCGTCACAAGCCAGAAAGAATTCCGTCTCTCGTTACACAATACAGTGGTTGGGATTGAACTCAGAAATTTTCATTCCCAACAGCGCTGTTCAACTACTAGACTGTGATTAGCATTTAGAAAGATATGTTATAAATAATTTAGATAAAAGTCTTTATACAACCAAATGTATATGTGTGTGGCAAATATCTACGTACTGGTCACATGAGCAGTATGCAGTTATTTGTCGCCACGTAATCGACATCCTAACAGCCAAAAATTGCAGTAAATCATTTGAACATTTATCGTGTTTTTGCCTTCCGTTAGATTTTATAGATAGAGAACTATATTCGCGCATTCTAAAGGGGAAAAAACTTGGAAAACTGCAAACAATTACTCCAACAAGAAGATGCCCATGCAGAAAACAAAAACCTCTCTCTTTCGTTGCTCAGTAACTGCGATCAAAACCGGAAGCTTATATTTCCGATGAATATATATTCAAGTTCTATTAACTAATAGCAACTCTTACCAGTAAATGTTTACTGTACAGAAATTCGAGCGAAAAACTGAATAGCTACTACGTGAATATAATTAACAGTGGAAAAAACATTCTTCTGCAATAGTGACATCTATATTCATTGCAAATTATGACCCCATTTCTCTTCCATTGCTTATGCATATGACGTTATGAATTAAATAATTAAAAAATAAAAAATAAAAAAAATTTAAGAAAAAAAAAAACTTTTTTTACATACAGGTATCCAAATCTGAAACTTTATCTTAAATTGCAAAATCTAGAATAAAAATTTTGAATGAAAAATTACTTATGCATATCAAAATTGATAATTATTAGACACAATGAATTGAGAAGTAAAATAAGTATTTACATTCTAAATTTTATAAATTGGGTGCGATATTTTATTTCATTTGCATTGTTAGGAAAGTTTGACAAACATTATTTTTTGAGATCATAATTTTCTAAGATCAAAGTAATAAGACTCTTTTAACCAATGACTTGTGTACATATACATATATACATACATATATATATATATATATATATATATATATATATATATATATATATATATATATATATATATATATGTATATATGTATGTATGTATGTATGTATGTATGTATGTATGTATGTATGTATGTATGTATGTATATATACACTAATCATTGTTACAATTTAAAATATTTAGGTCACTAGCAAACCCTTCGATGTTACATGGAACTCTACTTATCTAAGGTTTCCATGGATACCCTAACCACTAGGTTACCTCGGCATTTTTTCTTTAAATAGTAGAAACATTTTTGCTATTGGTACTATTAATAAAAATAATAGGTTTGTTTTAGTAGTTTTCTAAATAATTGTTGACTTATTACCGAAGCACCATAAATATAAAAGGCAATACACTTTTCTGAACTTATTTCTTTCTATTTAACATTTTATACCGCTGAATGTATTTCCTGTGCATGTTCTTCATGAAAATATATTCACAAAATTTAGTGTTTTTTTATATTATGGTTAATATTTATAGTTTTTTGTACGCAGCAAACGGGTGCTTATAATATATTTGTTCTTGCTGTTCGAATAATAAAATGCTGGTTGATTTATTCATTTTTAATGTCCATTCCACAAAATTTTCAAGTCGAATAAATTATTACCTTGCGCAGCTCGGAAGATATTTGTTAGATTATTAAACGTGATATTTATGGATAATGGCATTGCATCTAATTATTAGCAAAGGGTTCATATATCACATAATATTATGTCTTTCACACATTAGCGTGTCATTCATACAATAAGCTATTGGGGACCACGGTAGTTGGTGAAGAAAGGAATCACCCTAGAGAGCAATAGGTTCAATACCTGATTAGCCGAGAAGGATTATGAGCCCTAAAAGTTCCTTGAAGCAAAATATCCTTCCAGGGTGTATGGAAGCTGGGAGAAGAAGAAGCTGACTCTGCTGTTAACCTCGTCTTTTCACGGCAATTCAGGCAATCAGCATTTTCGGTTGGCAAGGGGGAAACGAATTTCATAAACTTAATTAATAAAACAAAATTTTAGTATGGGTTTCCAATTTTACCAAATGTAATCATAAGAAATTTAAATTTTTTTTTTATCAATTATGAAATTATCATTTCTTGTGTATCAATTTTAGGTATCCACAAAATTAAGCTTTAATCAGCGAACTAGTTTCAGATATTGTATAACTTAAATCCTATTTCGAATGTCAAGAAATGTGAATATAACATTCTTTTTTTTCTTATTCTCATATGTGATATATTATCATATTTTAAAATATTTTGATTGTGTAATACGATATAAATACCTATTTCCTTTTCAATTTTAAGAGAATTTGGGTGTCAATATTTATACTCACGAAGCAGAGTACTTATAAATTGCGAATGAATTTTTTTATAAAGCGCTTAAAACCCAAAATAAGAAAAATAAAACAAAATATCATTTTCACTCGAGTTAAAAATTTTTTTAATTTTTTCCATCAGTCATCATTTTTTAACTTATATATATATATATATATATATATATATATATATATATATATATATATATATATATATATATATATATATATATATATATATATATATTATATATATATTTTGATAGAACGTAATGAATTTCAAATAGTATTCAAAGGCTAAATAGTAGAACTTAGGATAGGTTAAGGTAGGTTATTTGCGAAAGGTTTCCAGATACCTATTGTCGATTGAAATATAACCGTATACAGGCAGTAAAGCAATTAGTTATTTTTAATTACTTTATAAATGACGCAGTCGACACCTAAACTGGCGTGCTTCTTCGCATAGGGCCTCTTAGCATCTCTGGCTTTAGAAATAAACATTCCGGAAGTGAGAGTGACTCGTGAGCGCATATAACTCACAATGACCTCTTGTTTAAGACATTCAGCAGTTTTTCTTTTCTTTTAGCAGAGAAATATGTAATAAGCAATCGTTAATTTCGCACGTAATTAAAAGAATACAGTAAAAGCACACCCTTTCCCACACTTTTCATTTGCTATTAAGCAGCTGAAGCTCATAAAGCCCGCCGTGCCACATCCTCGAGTCCGTTGAAAGCGTTTGCAGACAGCATAAAATGACTTTCTCACAAAAGGCCTGGTTTTTAAAGACAGGCCGAATTAAATGAAAGGCCTTCACGTAGGCTTTGAAGAGAAAGTAATTGCACACTCCCTGTGTGATTAATGAATCAGGAGAATTTCTATTTGCCAAAGACAATAGTAGCGATTATAAAACTGTAACCCTTCACTAACCTCAGCAAAAAAGGGATGGGCGATGGAGGTATATTGCAATACATTAAATCATTTATTTTTTCCCACGGCGAATAATTTTATCGAATATAACGTATTGTCTAGCTAGATCCTCCTGCTGACCCTCCCCACCTCGCATCATCAAAATTCATTCCATCTATCATTCAAACGCGGCTCTGTACACCAAATTACCCATCATTCAGATCATTCACTGGAATGCCGAAACAGGGATGTTTATTTGTAATTGTCTCCGCCCATTACGCAACACCCAAGTTTGTTCCGGACAAGGCGGACTTGGAAAATAGACTCCGCCTCTCAATCCGCCTACGAAATTTTTCATAGGTGGTGAAAATCCAAGAAAGCCCCGCCTTCGAAATCCAGTCGTCTTCCAATGATCTGAATGCCCAGGGTTCAAAAGAGAGCCCGGGATCGACATCCGGGTTCTGATCCCCGGGCAAAGCTAGTATGACGTCAATTATCTGGGCTTCACTAGCTGATATGCTCACATTAGAAGAGAGCCAGAGATTCGAGCTCGCTTTCAGGGAGGAATTGCTTTCTCTTCTTTTTACTGTTTTTTCGTCTAGCGTTAAGATTTCTGTTTCAATCAAAAAAATTTTTAATGTACATAAGAATAAATTCAAGTAGAAACATGCCTGTAAAGCGGGAATTTTTAAAATTAGTGACAACTATGCGAATTAATTTAAATTAAAAATAAAATAAAAATGCAGATTTTTTTTATTGTGAGGATATAGCACTTTTTAATGTAAGAAATAATGGTGTTTTTCATTAAATAAAGAAAAAAAAATTTTTTTAAACAAACAAAGACTTTATTTTAAGAGTATTTTTACTCAATGTGTGTAATAAACATTAGTATTATTAAATAACTGAGAAAACTTTTGTGTTCTACAATTGATATTTATATCAGCCTATGGTGTATGTTTCTATTTCATATTATTCACGTATAATTAGTTTTATAAAATATGACCTTGTTTCAATATTTTAATTTTTCATTTACATTATTTTACTGTTGTTATAACTAATTCAATAAACGCGTGAAAAAATTTATACATAGATAAGCTATGCAGATAAATGCTGGGCTGTACTTTAAAATTTGGAATATTCGCCTATCACAAAGCACTCGCCACTCCTATTCAGGAGACGAGATCACATTTTAGCTGTCATTCTTCTCTTGACGTCCACGCCACACCAGCGGAGAGACTTTGGTTGGTTTGTTTGTCGCTCAACCGTCATTTTTTTGCACACGAGGGCTAATTAGACCGGGACTTACGGTTTAAAGTGGAATCCGAACCACTACAAACATCCATGCCCCAGGTGGGATTCGAACCCACGAACTGTTGAACCGAAGGCAAGAGCTCTAACCATTCGGCTGCCAGCTCGGCGGAAAGACTTTGGACACCGCAGATCAACGTGAACGTGTCCCCAACCCACGAAACTACAGCAGCCATGTGGGGGGAGAACGTAGTCACCCTTTCCATCACCCACCTATTGCTACACTTTGCTGATTTTATGGGGAGCAAAGTAAAGTCACTGAGAGCTTCCTGAAAAATTTATAGGAACTAAAATGAAATAATATGTTTATTTTCAAAAAATTTTTTGTAAATTATTAGAAATGGATTAAAATGTTTTTCACCCTACTCAACGTAGAAAACAGCCCAACAAATTAAGGCATGCTTCTTGTCTTTCACAATTCAGGATAACTTCTCGGGATAATTCTTCTTAATTAAGGTACCGTGTTTTCATGTCTCAGTAAAGAAAATCCGGAAAATTCACATGCTTTCATTTCGGCAGATTTACACGCAAAATACAGAATCAACACCTTCCGTCAATCAGCAATAACGGAGATTTGAGAATTTCCAATCCAAAAAACGTTATCCTTCACTACAAAGCAATGAGTCAAGGATTTCTTTTTAACTATCGGATGCTATCTTGACAACTTTCCAAAAGTTATACTTAATAAATGTAACTGTTAATCGTGTAATAAGAGGAGAGCACACAAAAACTTTTGCGATGTTGCATAAAAAATTTGAATGTGAGTTTTCGCTATAATGCATCATTTGCTGTTTGTTTTATAGTACTTTATGAAATACATCTGTCAAAAATCCGACGAATAGTTTGTAATCACTTACTACAATGCATTTAGTGTAATTACAACCCAAGTTTTATTTATTTATTATTTTTTATTTTTTAAATCATAACTGCTTTAATGTAATAATGCCAAGTTAAGTATGATTATTTGTACTTACATTTTATATCATTTTTTATGCAGTCAACGGAATACAAATTTGGTTTTCGCAGAGGCTATTTCTTACTTGTAGTATAACACTTCAAGGATATTCCTCAGAATAGAAGTTTCTATTTCTCACAATAGAAAAAATTCTATTCTTACAATAGAAAATTCTATTTCTCACAATAGAAAATTCTAATTCTCACAATAGAAAAAATTCTATTTCGCACAATAGAAAATTCTATTTCTCACAATAGAAAAAATTCTATTTCGCACAATAGAAAAAATTCTATTTCGCACAATAGAAAAAATTTTATTTCTCACAATAGAAAATTCTATTTCGTACAATAGAAAATTTTATTTCTCACAATAGAAAAAATTCTATTTCGCACAATAGAAAAAATTCTATTTCGCACAATAGAAGATTCTATTTCGCACAATAGAAAATTCTATTTCTCACAATAGAAAATTCTATTTCTCACAATAGAAAAAATTCTATTTCTCACAATAGAAAATTCTATTTCGCACAATAGAAAATTTTATTTCTCACAATAGAAAATTCTATTTCGCACAATAGAAAATTTTATTTCTCACAATAGAAAAAATTCTATTTCGCACAATAGAAAAAATTCTATTTCGCACAATAGAAAAAATTCTATTTCGCACAATAGAAAAAATTCTATTTCGCACAATAGAAAAAATTCTACTTCGCACAATAGAAGATTCTATTTCGCACAATAGAAAATTCTATTTCGCACAATAGAAAATTCTATTTCTCACAATAGAAAATTCTATTTCGCACAATAGAAGATTCTGTTTCGCACAATAGAAATGGTGAGAAATTTACTACCAATGCAATGCATAAAGGAAAGAGAGCATTACAGAATCGAGTTTGATTTTATTCGTTTGATAATCTTTGATGAGTCTTTTTGCATAGAAAGTGAAGGAGGATTTCCCCTGAGCTTGCGCTTTAAAGCTGTGTTAATAACAAGTACAAATATCTATCCTCTATGTGAGAATCAAACTTACAAACTACAGAACAGGAGATCAGAGTTCTAACTTTCATCAGTCACCTCATCACTTGGTCTCTAAAGCAGCATTCACATCTCTAAGGAATCAGTTTCCCTCTCAGCATTTGCATCTAATCAGGATCTGAAATTTAATTTATCTCAAAATTTATGAAATATGCTATATAAAAAAAAAGTGCAGAGTATTTGAAAATTTGATGTGAATCTTGTTTTTAATGTATATGCAACTCCGCTTAAGAGAATGAAATCTAATAGTAAATATTTCGGTAAAATGTTTGCATAAAGTGATAAAAGGATGCTTTTACGACTAATATAGCTATTCCAATTGTATATAATAAGGCACTGCAATTCGATTCAGAGGAAAAAATATTATTTCATGCACTTTTTTATTAATTTGAAGTCTGACTTTCTGTCTGGACAAGGTCGACTCAACCTTTTATCCCTTCAGTAAGTCGATAAAGCTGAGTTCTAAGCACACTTGGGAACTAAACTCTGAGGGGGGGTCGTGTTAGGCTGACCACTTAATCAGGACATATCTTTCGCACTCCAGGGATCTTGGTCAAGAAAGCTGATACTATCTCTGTGGACTTTGGCACCATGGAAACAGTTCTGCCACTGAGTTTAGCAAGTAATTTTTAAAAATGTTGAGGGAAGGATTAAAAATCGTAATTAATTTTAAATACTAGTTTGGAAAGGATACATCATGGTCTAGTGATAGTGCCATGCTCATCGGAGTGGAGGATACCAAGTTCGATTCCATCATCTGAGGTCGGTGCTAGGGAGTTTTCTGACTTTTTTTCTCAAGGCACATCAATATGGCTCTTCATTTAAGAACAGCTCCCCCTGAGAAGCTATACAGTGGAGATGCTCCGTATAGCTTTTCCGTAAAGTGCTTACTTTACAGTAGATTTCTATTGTTATATTGTCCACTATGTAGCGCCAATATATTATTCTGAAAAATATTTCCAGTGGTATCAGAACTCTCAAAAAATTTTGTTAAAGCAACTTATTAAAGCAATTAAAATAGCATTTTTTATAACTAAATTATCTTTTTCATATAGAGAAAACCTTTAAATAGAAAGATGATTAGTCTTTATTTGATTTATTTTGTCGCTCAACGGTCGTATTTCGAGGGCCAACCTCGAGTGCAAAAAAATGACAGAGATGATCATATAAATTAGGTTGGGATTTATATTTCAAAATAGATTCTGAATGACTACACAAGATGAGATTTGAACCCATCAGCTCATGAACTCAAAGCCAAAGCGATAACCATTTGTCTGCCAACATTTCTTGGAAAATGCAATAGTTTTGATGGTTTGTATATCGCACTTTAGCTTAAAAAAGCCGCTGAGAAAGAAAGAAATTAATTTGATTCAAATTAAATACAATTACTTACACAATTAGATGACTTTCAGAATTATTTATTTTTATCACAATAATAAAATCATAAAGCGTAAATTCTAAAGTGAATAAAATGCATACGAATTTTTTTCTAAAATAATCGAAAAAGTAGTTTTATGAGAGTGCATGATGATTTCATTTCATACGTTAATAAGTTGTCCATTAAAAATTCTTAACGTTTTACACCGTCTAAAAAAATTCTACAATCGTTTCATAGGCTGAAATATATTTATAATTTTTTTTATACACTGAATCCAGAAGCTCTCTCCTTTGGCACCAGTAAAGAGTCAAACACTGTAGAAAGTAATTAGGATTGCATAAAAAAATATTTTGAACTACTTTTTACCATTTTGAAATTAAATTTAGGTTAATAGTATTTTATCCAGTTTATATTTAGAATGCTTATTATGAGGAAAAAATGTATATAGCATCTTATTCTTCTCTGTAGTCAAAAAGATATCAATTCTATGTTATTTATTTATCAATTCTATGTAATTATAGTTATAAAATTATTTATTATTCGAATAACTCATGGAAACATCACTTGTTTTTAAAATTTATATTTTTGCACATTACAAATGGAGATATTCTAATAACTTTAATTTTAAAAATCCCTGTTTATTGCAACAGAAATTATGCCGAAACACAAATGAGATGCAATCTAAAATAAATATTTTATTGTATAAAAATTTCATCAGTCTCATAAAATAAAATTTAATTCGGGAGAATTTGACATTTTTTAAAATCTCATTTTCGTGATTTGGAAATAAACTAAAATTTAGGTCTCTAATGAATGAGGTTTTATCATTCTATTTTGTTTTTATTTCCTTCAAAAATTGTAATAGTCTTTTATTTGAAGATTTCTAAAAATCTATTGATTTAAAAATCGGCACAAAAAATGTGTATTAAACTTTACAAAACAACAAAAAATTATTTCCAATGAAAAATTTCATACATAAATAAAATTTATTTTTAACTTATGATTGTAATTTTTTCTTAAATGAAATACATATATATTTGTTTTTAGCCGAAATATATTAATACTGGAATCTTTTCTACAGCTTCTTCGAACTTCCCGAAAACTTATATTCATAAATTAAATCTTTTCAATAATTATTCAAATAATAAAAATACAAAAAAAGCTTTCAACTTACTTAAGAGCTCTTATTTTAATTATTATTATTTGCAACTCGTCATTTATCTACAACTGAACTGAACTGAACTTTTTAAGAAACAGCGTAAACTGAATTTCCGGTTGAAACTAACAAAGAACTGAAAGCACATTTAAATGGGATTTTTAATTTAATAGTATACCCACACAGCAAAAGACAAAATGCTTTTCATAAAATACCACTATTTTTGGGAAGGTAATATTTGTTTTAATACCATTTTTACGAAACGAAACAATTCCAATTTACAAAACTCGCTATTATTAATATGCTTGACCAACACGGAGTTTGAACAGGGAAATCGTACCACGAGACCACCGAAGTAGATGTTGCCATCTATAATTACTAACATTTTCAATTTACTGACTTTTTATTTTCTTCTATTTGCTTTGTATTGAAAAGTGTCATAAGCAATGCTTGGTTATCACGATAAGGTTATAATAATTGGCTCTATGGTAAGTGATGATCAAACTCTTTAAAGAAGGGACTTTGGTAATCTTGTAACAACTTGCTTAATTTGTGTATTCTGTTTCATTACGCATGAATTCTAAATTCATTTAAATTACAGATTTAAATATTTAACCCAAACATATTTTTTGAGTGGTTTTTAAATAATACTAATATTGTACCAGGTACATTGTATTAGTTAAGAATATGTAATCTTTTCTTTACTGCATTTGTGCAACAAAATGTAAACTTTTTGAAATGCATTATTAAAATATTCTTTTGCAATAATTAAAATTATATGTTATATTGCATTTGGATTATTTTCCTGAATATAGGTTGTGTTTTAGTAAGTAGCGTTCATGTTTCTAAAATCACACAGTTCAAAAATTATCCTTTTAGAAATAAAAAAGAGAAGAAAACATGCATATATTGAATTTCAAAATATGTCATTAATTAGCTTTGAAGAGAGGAATTTGAAACTTTAATATATACTTATGTTGCTTCGTAAAGTTCTTTTATGTTTTCTAATAATGTGTTGGAAGTCAAAAAAATCTTTGAATTGCGCCATTATTAAATATGTTTAAATTATTTTCGGTTAAATGCAAAAGAGAATTTTAGAAAAATGCTTTATCTTCGCGACTTAAGTACGTATTAATTGAATGCTTTATAGGTACATAGGTTTTCAACAAAACGAGGGGTTATTTTTTTAACTTGCACAGCTTTTGAAATTCATTCAATGTATAACATTTTTACATGAATTATTAATGTATAAGTCATAGGAATCAAATAATCTTAGAAATCTCTTGTTCTTCAAGATAGTGTATGCTTCAGTTTAGACAATAATAACTTTACAAATAGCAAACACTTATAAGATAAAAATAGAAAAAATATGATATTTATAAATAATATTTGAGGAATATAAATATGAAAATAATTATTTTAAAGTAAGTTTCAAACAGACAAAGTTACAAAAAAACATTTAGTTGGATACTTGTTTAATTAATTTAACACACAAAGAAAAAAATCATCAAAGTAACTATCACTAGCTATTGATAATGTAACCATTTAAAATGTTGCATTGAATTATTTAAATATAAAATTTTGGACTTTTACGCAGAAAAACAAAATTTTATCAACAAAATTAAAATTTTTAATATTTTATTTATGTAAAATACTCTTTGTATTATATTAATTTAAAACTCTGTAAATACTCTGTAATAAATCTATATTAACCAGCTTAAACACATAATAAAATTATAACTGTTTACTAATTTAGAAACAAAACAAAATCAACAAAATCAAGTAATTCTGGGATAAGATGTTACATTATATTTGATTAAGGGCTTCAAAATGTGGAAAAAATCAATGAAAATAATTTATTTATTTAATTAAATTATCCTAAAATGAAACCAATTTGCATCAATTAAAATTTAAATTCTTTCTAAATAAATAGTATGAAAACATTTTAATATAAAATGCTATTGATGTGTTATCTAATTCTATTATTCAACTCTTCATCTTTATTTTATGTTCTTTTACTTTGACTTGATTTGAATAAAGTAAATAGGAAATTAAAGACATTTCGAATAAAATTATAAATATGAGGTATCAAGTCTGAAAGAAAACAATTTAAGAAAAAATAATTCTTTACAACCAATAATTGCTGTTAAGTAAAATTATTACAGATGCTCAAATAAAAAAACAAGCTATGAAATATGCAATCACTTGTTGCTTTTCGTATTGATTTATGCAATCAATATGTTTAAGAAGTATTCAACAGAAACCGGATTTATAAAGATGCATAATTCGATCATTTAAAAAAAATGACTGACATGAGACAGTGAGATTTATCTGTCAACCCATTCGATGCAGTTCGAATGTGTATTAGCCAATCAGTAGCGACATCCTAATCATGAAAGAAATGATATTTTTTAAAAAAAAAAAAGAATAAAAGAAAGGGGGAGGGAGGCATGAAAAAAGAAGACATCATTTTTCTCAATGAGCTGGTGTCGATCAGCAACACGGCGTCCCAGTTCAATCGTGTCCGGGTGGAGGAGCAACAAGTGAAAGCAAACGAGAAGTTCGCCGTCTTTCCCTCCCCCACCCCCTCTCCCAGAATCGAGCTGGGAGTCGGGAAGGAAGAGGGTCCCCTCTCCCAGGAGCATCCGAAGTGAGGAAAGAGAAAAATCCCTCGCATCCCTCGGATGCCCGGGAAGGGGTCAGTGGGCCACGAGATGGGGAAAAAAATCGAGAAGGGTGGAGACTGGTGGGGCGGGGGGAGGAGGGCCGATGAACCCGCCCGTGATCCCGGAATGCCCGAGGCTGGGCCGGTGCCACGAGGCACGCTGATTGGGGATGGCCGGAGTGTGCTGCAGCTCCATCAAGATGGAGCGCTCGTGACCGAGCGTTCCGGCTCAGGGGTCAAGCCGCCGAGATATTTTCCCACAGCATTTGCATCGGGGGGTGGAACACAAATGCTTGCAAACAATAGCTACCATTTCTGTGTCCTCCCCCTCCCCGTCGCAAAGTCCAATTTTTTTGCCCCCCTCTTCGCTTTGGCTACTAACGTTTCGGAGGATCTCCTCCAGCTTCTTGCAGAGTCCTTCGCTTTTCATCCTCGCGTTGCATTTTTTAATGGGCGTCGGGAATGCACCTATGGCATCGCGTCCACCCTCCGCACGCAGCCCTCGCATTGTTCCGGTTGGAGAGGAGAAAAAACGCTCCCGCAGCAGCAGAGATGGAATGGAATGCGCGAGTGGCGATCGTACGCCTCCTCTGCGGCGGCGGGTGGGTATCGTTCCCAGCTGCCCGCGTGCTGTGCCTTATCCAACGAAGATGCCTTTGCGCAAGCAGACCGTTCCATCATCCGCACCTTCTATTGACGGAAATTCGGGGATTTTTTTTCAATTAGATATTGCGTGACATGCACGCTCATCCTTATCCTGCGAGACAAATTACAGATGAAGAAAAGCAATATTTAATCACTTGGACAAATGCGCATTTTTTTTTATGAGTATGCATGGAAATTAGTATTTTTCACTTGTATAGATAACGGCTATCATTAGGTTGCTCCTTCAAATCGCAAAAAGGATTCATTGGATTTTATTAAAATTTTGATTGCATAGTTTCTTCTTCTTAGAGTTGGGTTTGTATGTTATTGGGCTCCTCTGCTTTTAACAGCATTTCGTACTATTAAACTCCAAACCCAATGTTTCCTAGTTCCAGTTGCTCGGGTCACCCACTTTATTAATAATGTCCGATAACCCTTTCATGGAGTCTAGATGTCACTCTCTAGTATGGATGATGAATAAAAAAAGAAGTAAATCTAGAATAAAAAAAGAAGTAGCATAAAGAAGTTAATCTAGGGAGGGCAAGAGCCTCGCATTCGTAAATGATATGCTTGGCCGTTTCCTCTTGCGTATGGCATTTCCTGCAGATAGGGTCTTGCTGAAACAGTCCCATTTTATGGAGGTGTTTTCTGAAATAGTAGTGCCCAGTTATGAAGCCTACGATTAAATGTATCTTCTGCTAATTTTAGCTTACTTTTTATTCATTGTTGAATAATGTAATTGAGAGAAAATGCCTTATAAAGCAAGTTTGAATTTATAAAATATTAAACTTAACTATTTTTGAGGAAAAAGAAAATGGAGTGATCAGGGTTCTTATCGGTTGTTTACTACTTATGAAAGTCAAAAACTGAGATTTAATATCGATTTTGAAAAATAGACTCTTTTAACAGGTGACACGTTTATTGCTTCAGAAATTTATAGATCCCCATTTAGAAGGAAAAAAATATTTCCCAAAAAACTGTTGGCTATGAATATTTTCTTAGAATTTCGGAGGCAATCCTCGCTACTCATACTTTTAGCGTGGGTTTGACATGCATTTTTTAAAAGGAGTCAAATTTCTTAACTAACGCGTGATAAATCCGTAGAACTAATATGCATACTTTGCTTACAAAATGCCGTATATAAATATTTAATTCTTACCGAAATCAACTGACATAAGTTGATGCGATACGTCTGCTGTTTCCGATTTCTGTTGATTGAAATCCAAATACAGCAAACTACTTCCTAATTTTGAATCATGATCAAGTGATGGGATCGACAACTGAGCCCTTTCCCTTTTCTCAACGTCGCAATAGTTGGGAGGCAATGTAAATCTAAAACAGCGGTTGCCAAACTTTGTGATCTCACGGATCAGTAAATTCAAAATTTCACTCCTTGGGAGCACTAATAAGATTTTTTTTAAGTGTTCAATACATTTATAAAAAAAATTGTGATCTGAAGACATATAAAATTCATCTAGTAAACAAAATAAAATCATTAATTGTGATCAAATTATGAAAATTTTATTAATAAACCATTATAAGGTAAATAAAATCTGTAAAAGCAAAAGAATTAAAAATTGGTTTGAGTATATTAAACTTTTAGCTCTATACATTCCTAATGTGATAAATGTTCCTTTTACTTGAAATAAGATCCCATAAATATCATAAAAATTCAATAAAAAGACAAATACTATCCGAATAAATATCAAATAAAAGAAAATATGCACATGGTTAAGATATAATATATTAAAAAAAATAATATACAAAAAAAGGGAAGGAAGAAACCCAGTCCACCTTTAAATGCTTGAACTGATATACACATGTTACATGCAGGAGAGAATTTGTTTGCCGCTCAAAGGTCATTTTTTGCACACGAGGGCTAATTAGACCGGAACCTACAGTTTAAAGTGGATTCCGAACCACTACAAATATCCATGCCCAAAGTGGGATTCGAACCCACGAACCGTAGGCACGATGCAGAAGAGTGAAACTTTACAAGTGTGCTAACCGAGAGGAGAGAAAGCATGTAGCTAAAACAATACAGCTACAGCAGTACCACTTATTTACTAAAGCGTTATTCTATGAAATAGCGTTTTAATAACTTTTCATGAATTATTATGAATTTAAATTATGTTTCAAGACATCTTAAAACATACATAAAGGGATGAGTAAGTATGTTCCCCATTTTTCTGGTGACCAGAGAAATTTTCTCGTGGACCTTTACTTGGTACACGAGGAAATTTCCTTCATTTAAAAAATTACAATGATATTCGGAAAGAAATATAATACGGGATGTGTGTGAAAGTAGTAAAGAAGTTGACAGAAATTTATCGTACAAAGCATTATTTCATTAAAATTTTTTATGCCACAATAAAATCATTTTGATTATACTTTGACGTGCCAGAACGTTTTGAAATATTTTAAAGTGCTATTCTTTGAGACTAAATCATTATTTAGATTATAAATTAATTTCTATATCCTTTTTCTAATCTGATAATTCAGTTTAAATTATATTTGGATTGTAAATTAATTTCTATAATATTGTGAAGTATGAATCGATAAGAACAGTTAATATAGATTTAGTGAAAATACTATTAATTTTATTTGTATCAAATTTTCAAATAATCCAAAGTAAATTTGATATGCATTTTAATAATTACAATCCATGTTTAAAATCCTTTCATAAATTAAAAAAAATAAACAAATTCGCATCCAACACCTGTAAATAAAATTTTAAATAACTTATAATGTAGGCAAAATATAAATTATAAACTATTGTTGTTGTCGTGTGCCAGCCAGGCTGGCAATATGGGATGCGCTGCTCCACTTTTCAAACTGAACTCTATTTTGGCGTGGAGTCCGACTTCCTCAGTACACACATGCCATAGTGACCCGTTTATAGAGTAGGCAACCATTCACAACCCATTCATACAAGGAAAGGACAAAGACAGGATAGATAGAGAGAGAAAAACATCCATGCCCGAACCGGGATTCAAACCCAGGACCTCCCTAACCGAAGTCAGACACGCTGACCACTAGACAAGATGGGCGGCTAAACTATTAGTTTATTCATGTTAATTCACGCCGTCAAAATATCCCATTTAGTGTTGAACTGAGTCGAATGCTGAGAGCTATGGTCTTCGGTTCAGCAGTTCTTGAGTTCAATGTATATGACCAATTAATATCGTTCTGTTATTTGCATTCCTTCTTAGTGTAGCAATTTTAATGGCCAGTAGTGTGTGTGTGTGTGTATATATATATATATATATATATATATATATATATATATATATATATATATATATATATATATATATATATTGGATACTTTCTAAAATCAAATGAAATTCCTTTCTGAGAAGACAACTGCAATAATTTAATTCAAAGTGGCAACACGTATTGCCTGATGAGTTAGATTAACGCATTTTTCTTAGAGTTAGGGCGCTCCGTGGCTGAGTGGTCTAAAGCATCACCGCTAATCGCTTGAGAGCGTAGGAGTGTGGGTTCGATTCCCACCGTGGCCCTGGGTGTTTTCTTCGTTATTCTTCTGTGGTTGTACATCTGTCATTGTGCTATTTGTCCTATTATCGACGAAGACTTACAAGCGGATCTCAAGAATCAAGCATACAAGTCTGAATATTTGTTATGTAATAAAATAAATAAATAAATCTTAGAGTTACTTACTTCTGCCACTATAAACTCGTTCAAATATTTCTTCCTATTAAGAAAAATGGATTGAAAAGAGGTGAGCAGATGAGGTAAGGAAGTTGATACCAGAGCTGGCACTTTCCTCTCCACTACAACATAAGTATTTGGGCCCTAAAGAACTTTTAATATGGGCTTTACAAAACTTTTCTTTCTCCGCCCGCTGATTTTTTGCTTTGATCAAACTACTTTCCAGACACGAAAATGACGCCTTTACTCTCCAGATAACACGACCCGACAAGAAGATAAAAATGATCAAGATAAATATTCAGCAAAGTTGCATTTTCAACCATTCTTAACTGAAAAAGTGTTACTTGTAGAATTTAGCATATCTTCAAAATCTATCGTATATATATTTCAAGTGATTCATTTTAAAACGGCCAAATAATTTAATGATTGGCTAGAATTTTTCTCTAACGAATTATGAACAATTTTAGCCCAGTGACAAAGGATTTTACCATCTGGAAAGACTTCGTGGTTGCTTCGGAAGGATAAAAATAACTTACACTATTATGGAACAACCTCTTTTTATATTTCTGTAGCTAACAAATCTTTTTTGGCCTAAGACATGTATTTAAAACTAAATTTTTATCACAAAAAACTAAGTTACAGATCTATAGAACGCTTATCCGTCCCGTTTTGACCTATGCCTCGGAAACTTGGGCTTTGACTGTAAGAGAGGAGAGGCTGTTGGGCCTATTTGAACGCAGGATTGTAAGAAGTGTTTTTGGAGGTACGAAGGAAAACGGTGTCTGGCGCAGAAGATTCAATACAGAAATCTACCGAATGTACAAGGAGCCAGACGTTGTACATCACATTGAAGTAAGCCGTCTTAATTGGGTTGGACATGTTATTAGAATGAAGGACAATAAAACACCGAGGGAAATTTATATTTTTCAAAACCCATCAGCGTAAGAAGAAGAGGAAGACCAAAGCTGAGATGGGTGGATGCAGTCGAAGAAGACTGTAGGGTCCTTGGAACAAAAAATTGGAGGAGTCTGGCTGCCAGTAGAGGTGGCTGGAAGAAACTTGTTCAGAAGGCCTTGGCCCATCATGGGCTGGAGGGCCATGAATGATGATGATGATTTTTATATTTACTTATTGTGGAAAAGTAGAACCATAATACCTTGCAATCTGCACCAAACATGAACTCTAACACCAGTTCTTACAAATTTGAATCTGAACTCGTGGCTATTTCGACTAAGCAACAATCCTACAGTCCCCTAAATTCCGATCTGTATATACACGCAATCAATGTATGGTATGTTGTTGGCAAGGCATTCAAGTGGGTTTTCTGCCCCCACATCTCATCAAAGGCAAATTTCGCTGCAATATCGTTGCATTGGTTGTTGCTGTTGTTTCAAAGTTTGCTAGTCAATTGCCTACCCAATGCCACTGGTATTGTTCTCATTCAATAAAATCAGATAATTTGTTGCATTAAATGGAAAGTAATGCATTGCATTACAAATTTTCAGCATGTTTTTGACACTGTAAGTCGAAAAGTATTGAATTTTCAAACAATTTTTGAAATGGAACGCCCACACATTTATCTTTGATTAGCAATATGCTTTTAAAAATCTAGTAGTTCATGCCACGCAGTCATTACCACGTCAATAAATTTTTGATCCTAATTAATTAATTACCAATATAGTTGTTGTTGTTACTTACCTCCTGGGTTCAGCAGAGCTAAACCAGGTCTATGAATTTATTCACTCCCAAAAAGTCCAAAACCCTGACAAGGTTTCTATATTAGATCGAGCATGGAAAGCCCCAGACAATCCAAAATATGATCAGGAGTCGCCTGTTCTCTGCAATACGTCACGCAGATGAGAAAGTTCTTTTTCCCGTTACTGAGATCTTAAATGTCCACTTTTAAATCTTGCAATGGCTGTCCGATCGCTTCTGCTACACTGAAGGGACAAAACCCCTCATTTCCAGTGGTAATTCCTAAAAATGAAAATTTTATTTACTCATTTCTTGTGCATTGTTCATTTTATTGTTCATTTTTGAGTCAATTTCTTGTTTTAGATGCATATCACAAGTAAATAATGAAATAAATAAAAAAATAAGAAATTAAATTTGTCCTTTAATAAAAATGAGTTTATTTTAAATGATCAATATGAAGTGTCTTTTTAATATCATAAATTCACACGAATAAGGAGAAATAATATTTACCTCAGAACGTTTGGATATTATTTATATATAAAGAGAAATATTTTTTCCTGGTAAGTATGAGCAAATATTTCGAAGCAAACTAGTGTTTCGAAACTTATACATTCAGTTCATGCAATCAGAAATAGGATACAAAATTATATTTCAAATGGCCATGTGAAAATCTGTTCAAAGGAAATCGGCAAATTGTTTTTAGCTTTTCATACTTTCAGTACATTTTTAATTTCTTCCTAAAGTAAATGCTCGTTATATTATAAACAGTATATTAAATTATTATTCAATTAATTATTAGAAATTTTGTAATTTGCTACTTTTTTTAGAAACATTTTCTTAAAATTACAAAAGGTTAGCTTATTTGTTTTTTATCCATCACCCACGAAATTCATGCCTAAGTTATCATAAATATCCTGATAAAATGTATTTTTTTATTCAGACACGGAACGTTAAGAAAATTAAGTAAGCTAAACCTAATGCTACAAAATTGAAAGCATCCAAAAGGTTTCTCATTGACTTTTTTAGATTATATTAAGTTAGATTATTGAAGTAAGCTTTCCGTTGTCTATTTCTTGTGAAAAATGTCTTCAGTCACATTCAACTGTCTAGTAATTTGAACCACGGATATGTGACGAGGTCAACAACTGAGTGGTCCTTTCCATGCCATCCCGAATAACTGATTGTTTTTTTAATTGCATTACCAACAGCCTATATATATATATATATATATATATATATATATATATATATATATATATATATATATATATATATATAGACGAATATATCCTCTGGTGCTGCCATCTATCGGAGGATTTGAAGAGCGAAAGTCGTAATTTCACCTTCATGGTGCTCTGATTGAAACGAAAGACGCTCTCAATTGACTTAAATTCGCATAGCCAAGGCATAGCGACCTTGGCTTGTCCAAGTGTCATTAGTAACAACAACAACACGTAAATTTGAACCACGTTCCAAAGGGACAATTTAAGAAATTGGAATGGAATTATCTTTAATTAAGTAAAGTTTTATAGAGAATTTTTTAAAAAAATATTTCTTAAACTTTTAAACACTACTGGATATTTTCAATTTTTATTCCAATTAATATTTTTTTCATGTAAGTGACTTATTATTTACTATCAATTTCTTTGCATTATTACTTAAAATTAATTATACGAAATTTTATTGCAATTAATTTAAAGTAACAATACACGATTCCTGGATGACAATTATATATTTCGACTATCATTATTAATAGCAAATATTTGGTAAAGAATGAATAAAAAGAACATCATAGTAATCATCTTGACTTTTTGCTCTTTATATATTAATAAATATTTGGAAATAGTTTTTGGAGATCTATATAAAACAGTAGAGGGTAGTTTAGTAATCCTATTTAAAAAATTATTAATTAAATTGTTCAAGAAATTAATTTAATTGATCCAATTTATTAATAATATTTAATGATAAATTTTTTCTTCAGGACATTTCTTCTTTCTTTGGTAATCCAATAATTAGCAGCCACAATTTTGGTGATGGTTTCGTCAAGTTTATGATATTTATTCTAATTTTTAATAAATTATTTAGACTTTGAATATAAATTTTAATAAATTTTAATTTTAGACAAAACTGTCAGACGATAGACAATATAAAATACAAGTTACATAAACCGTAGCATCGACCATTATCTGCTGTAAGGGTGCGTGCACGGCCAAAGTCTCGTGAATCGGAATTTCTTCTCACTAGAGTCGCATGCCGCGAAGAAATGCTGCTAGTTTAGACCTCATCATTTGATTACGATTCAAAATTAAAAAACAGTTGGCAGTTTCAACGAAAAAATGCGGCTGAATCGCAATAATCTAATCTAGTAATTGTACGATTTTTCAGTTACAACGCTGTTTCATTCTTTTTATTTCTGAAGAAAAAATAAAATTAGACATGCAAAACAAAAAAACGTAACATATGCTGCGTAAAATTATTTATAAGAGACAATTTTAATTTTATTACTGATATTTCTAGTTTTGCTTCATTAATTTGTGATAATAATATGACATTCCTTTCATAACCAATTAAAGTCATTTAACTGTATGAGGGAATTTAATCGCAAAGCATGCGCTATTCGTTATTTTAAGTGGGTTTCTCTTTTTATTGTTTTTAAAGATTAGTATTTAGGTTCATCTTTTCCAACACGTCAACATTTCTTTATGTTGTTGTGTTGTTACTAATGACACTTGGATAAGCCAAGCTCGCTATGCCTCGGCTATGCGAATTTAAGTCAATTGAGAGCGTCTTTTGTTTTATCAGTGCACCATGAAGGTGAAAGTACGACTTTCGCTCTTCAAATCCTCCGATAGATGGCAGCACCAGAGGAACAATTCCCTCAATTTTGACATTGATCTGAAGGGGGAGTTAATTTCTCCATACCATTGCACCCATGGTAACTGCTCAACGACCAACCATAGGACTTTCGATTGCACAGATTTAACGAGCACGTATAAATTGAATGAAGGCTTATCTAGTTATTTTAGAATTAATCTCCAAAAAAGTTTCATTTGAATATTTCAATGGTATTGGTTAATCGATAGTTTTGAAAATTAATTATTTGGTTCATATTAATAGTTGTTTGCTCCCAATCAGGACAACGAGTATTTTTTTAATTGATTCTCTTTATTAGTAGACTTGAAGATTAAAATTTTTTGCTTTATTAACTAACATAGCAACAAATACTTTTGAATAATTTAACTTTGATATCTTTGAACAAAAATCGTGTCACTCTTTCGAATTCATTTAATTTCGTTTTATTGAATGCTACATCTGTTCATTTGTCTATAGGGATAAATTGTTCAGATAAATTCCCAGATCTTATTGAAAAATGTATAAATATAGAGGATAACAAAGAAGTAGTATTTGATTTAGAAAATAGTATTGATAAAAGATCATAGAGGATAATTTGAAGTAGAATAAAAGCAAGCCTCATAGCATTGCTTATAACGATAATATTCTTTAATGGAAAATACTGTATGATTCCACCTGCTCCAATTTGATACACTATGTAACAGCAAGATCTGGTCGATAAGTCGTGTATTCCAGCAAATTCAATTACTAAAAGTAGTAAGTAATACTTATCACTGGCAATGTATATCCAGATAAATAGTAGTGTTGTTGTTTACTAATGACACTTGGACAAGCCAAGCTCGCTATGCCTTGGCAATGTGAATTTAAGTCGATTGGGAGCGTCTTTCGTTTTAATCAGAGCACCATGAAGGTGAAAGTACGACTTTGCTCTACACACATGTCATAGGTACCCGTTTATAGGGTAGGCAACCAATCACACCTCATTCATACAAGGAAAGGACAAAGACAAGATTTAGAAAGAGAGAGAAAGTACATCCATGCCCGAATCGGGATTCAAACCCAGGACCTCCTTATCCGCAGTCAGGCACGCTGACCACTAGACAAGTTGGGCAGCTCTTGGTTTTTATGCTTTGTGATGTGAAATCTTAAAGGGAAAAACCACATTGTTAAGCATTCAAATATACGCTGCAATTTTGACTTCCCAGTAGACTTTTTATGGATTGTGGGGCGTATTTACGTGTGACAAGCAAGATAACTATGAAATTTCCCAAGCAATAACTTCAAACTTATTATTGCCGAGTAGTAAGGCATATAGTTCATCAGGACGGAAAATCCCGGGTTTGATCCAGCTGCTGTTGAACAACTGAAGATGGACACAAAGGGTCACGTGTTTGTCGCAGATTGTTTTCCGGTATTTTCTCTTTTAATACGTCGATACACCTCATAATGTATTAGTCAATACAATCAATTTAAACGTCAATACACCTCATAATGTATTACTAAGTCCACTTAGAAGGTTACTCGGTAATATTAAAACAATAAGTAAAAAAGATTGCTATAGTATTCATACGTAGAGTCAAAATCAAAAAAAAACTTGTTGTTGTTATTTATGATACTTTGACAAGCCAATTTCGCTATGCCTTGGCAATGCGAATTTAAGTGAAAAGGGAGTGTCTTTCGTTTTAATCAGAGCACCACGAAGGTGAAAGTACGTCTTCTTTTTAAAATCCTCCGATAGATGGCACCACCAGAGGATCCACTTCCTCAATTTTGACATTGGTCTGAAGGAGGAGGAAATTTTCTCCAGACCATTGCATCCATGGTAACTGCTCAACGATCGACCACAGGACTTTCAATTCCCCAGATTTAACGAACACGTATATCGCATGTACTCGGTGGGTCTTTGGCGACATTGGGAATCGAACCCCGCCCTTCCGGATGGAAGGCTGATACCCTAACAATTAGGCTACAATGGCCCGCCAAAAAAAAGTCGATGCAAAAAGCACATGGGAATCATCCATTTTCCATTGCTGAACAAATGGTTCAAAACGAACCCAAAGCTTTCCATTCTGAAGAGCTACTATTAGGCCACAGGAAGTCTAATACGAATGCATTATGATCTCTTAGTGATGTTGTTGTCGTGTGCCAACTAGGCTGGAAATATAGGGTGCGCTGCTTCACTTTTCCAGCTGAACCTTATTTGGTGTGGAATCCGATTTCTTCAGTGCACACATGCCATAGGGACCCGTTTATAGGGCAGGCCACCATTCACAACTCATTCATACAAGGAAAGGACAAAGACAGGATAGATAGAGAGAAAGTGCATCCATGCCCGAACCGGGATTCGAACCTAAAACCTCCTTATCCGCAGTCAGGCACGCTGTCCATTAGACAAGTTGGGTGGCTCTTAGTGATGAAAATTAGATATTCAAAGATTATGAATTTCAGATGACTTTCATAACAATTCTATGAAAATATTTTCTGTAAACCTGACCAATTAACTTTGAATTATTAACATTGTAAACACATAACTCATTAATCTTGTAATAGGATTTTCCAAAATATTTCCTGCATATGGTAAGGAATTATTCTTTTCAAAGGGTATTTGGTCACAGTTATTAAGCAAATTTATGGGTCTATAAACCTGCTTACAGAGAGATAGTACACACACACACGAGAGAGAGGGAGGGAGGGACGGGGGTATCCCCCCACCTATCCTAAATATCTATCCAAATTTTAATAAAAAATGAATGAAGAATTTATACCCTCTCATGCCATTCTTAGGAATAGTACACTATTTCTAACAAAATTCTACATGACTAAAAAATAACCTTAATTATTAGTTAAAAAATTCTGCAATATAAAATTATAATTTAAATGACGCATATTTTACGATATTACGCTCCACTTAGTCAAAAATCAAACTTTTGAATCTGATTATTAAAAACTGATTAGAATACATACTACTTCTGATAAGGATATTTATTTTAAACTGAAAAAGCAATTTTGCTTACAAATTATAAAAAGTTATATAGAAATTTTTAACTTTTAGTAGTTTAAAATACACTACTATATCTATCCAATTTCACCTGATTGCTAATTATACTCTTAACTCGATTGAAATTGGTATATTATAATAAGTACCAAAATACTTTCAATTCATTATTTTAAATGGCAAGATCTCATTTGAAGTTACAATTTTTCTCACATTTCAATAAAAGAAAACTATAAAAAATAATTATAAAGAAAAACCCATTTTTTTAAAAAACACATAGCTATATCTCTAACCATTTGAAAATTTTTGAAAGAATTATATGTAATTGTATACAATTTTTTTGCATACTTTTTAAGTTTTGAATATTTTAATACTTTTTAGCTCATAATAATTTGTTTTCCTATAAGTAGAAAATTTAAATTAATTCTGAATGGAATATAAAATTTTACAACATAATTTCTATAAAAAGTGTTTGGTATGATAAAAAATATTTCCTTTTTATTTTTATGAAATAAATATCTTACAATCTTAAATTACGATATTATTTAAAACACATATTTCAATTAAAAATAACCAAATTGTTACCAAAGTTTAGTAGCAATTTGATTATTTTTAGTTGATAGATAAGATCCTTTTATTTAACTCACGATTTTTTTTCATGCATAATTCATTATTGCTTCGCTCTAAAGTTCAAAATTATTTGAAAAAATTTTTATTGCATTTGCTAGCTCATATTTTATAACAAATATTTATCAAAAAAGTATTGAGAAAGTGTCAAAGGTAATTAATAGATGGAATCTAGATCTGGACTAGGAAAATTATTTGAAAAGGACTTAGTATTATATAGTTTTAATATTTCATAATTAAAATTTATTGATAACAATGAAACATTGAGGTGATGTTTAACACATTTTAAGTGACGACCTAAGATCTGGAATTAAAATACTATTAGAAATGAACATCAGGCCTTTCAAGCCCTAGAAATAGCTGCCACAAAAATAGGACTTACCATAAACGAAGATAAAACAAAGTTTATGGAAGTCTCATCTTCGACTGTGAGCTACAACACTCCCTTTTACATAAACGGTCATACCTTTGAGAGTTCAAATATCTTGGAACAATTATTAATGATAAAAACAAGCTGATATCACCAGCAGAATCAAATCAGCTAATAAATGCTTTTTTTGGCTGAAAAAGTAACCAAGATCTACACTTATTAGCAGAAAAACAAAACTGAGAATTTACAATTAACTCAAACTACCCCTGCTGCTATATGCAAGTGAATCGTGGACATTAAATGTTGATATACAGCTAACACTGGAAACTTTTGAAAGGAAGATATTAAGGACTATCTATGGGCCTGTACAGGAACTGGATTGCTGGCTAGACAGATATAATTTTGAATTGTATTGGCTGTATATCCAGCCTATACAATTCAAAACAGATTACCCAGGTTATCAGAAGCAACAGGCTAAGATGGCTTGACCATGTCTGGAGAAGCCGGGAAAACAACCCCACTAGAATATCAACGTTTAAGAACCCCGAAGGATACCGTGCCCGAGGAAGACCACCAACAAAGATGGCTTGTTGACAATGAAAATGACCTCAAGATACTGAAAGTTAGGAACTGGCAAAGTGTCGCTTCTGGACAGACTGGGCTGAAAAAGGCGTGCTGTAGAGGCAGCTAAGACCTGTAATAGGTTGTTACGCTATTAAAGAAGAAGAAAAGAACATCACCGTACTTGTTACTTTGCATTTTATAAATAAAATTTATTGAAAAAATACTGAGAAAATTTCAGCCGTAGTTAACGCAGCGGGAACCTAGATTTGGAATAGAAAAAGTTTTTGAAAGATTTTATTACATTTTATTGTTAATATTAAGCCGACCGATTGGCTGAGTGGTTAGCGTTCCTAACTACTGAGCTGTTGGTCCCGGGTTCAAATCCCGGTTCGGGCATAGATGTTTCTTTCCATCTGTTCTCTCTGTCCTTTCTTCTGTGATGTTGTATGAATGTGGCCTGCCCTATAAACGGGTTTGTGGTGGTATGACGCGGGTAACGCTACTCGCCTCCGTGACTTGGTTCACAGGTGCCCGCTGGGTAACAACAAATGAGTAGCAGTTTCCGGCCTTGTTGTGGCATAGGGTTCAACCCTCTTGTGCCCGCCACTGGAAAAAATTGTTAGAATTAATTAAAAGAATGTTGAAAAGTATCTAACATAGTTGAAGTCTAAAATAGATAGAAACGAGTTGGAAAAAAATATTATTTCGATTGATTATACTCTTGGCATAGTTAATAATCCAAAAAAATATTTTCGAGTTGTAAAAAACAATTTGTGTTTGGGATTAAAAAAATTGAAGTACTATACTAAATGCTTAGTAATTCTTGATAGTATGTCTCATTAATAAGATTAAGAAAGCATTACAACCCATTTAACTAAAGCAACAATTGATAGTAGCATTAGCTGAGTTGCGAAAAGTGTCATTTTCATGTTTGGAAAGTAGCGGATACAAAGTCAATCAATGAAGTTTGGACAGAAAAATGAAGGAAGTGAGTTCCTACTTATTGCTATAAAATTTTAATAACATTTTCTTCAGTAAATTTAAATAATTTTGAGTAAACTTTTAAGCCATTATGAAAGTTTATTATTTTTCTAGCTTGCGAGGAAATCTTATTTAAATTGTAAAATAATAATTTACGAAGTTATATACAGTATTACTAAATTATAATTAAAAAGAAAATATTCAAAAAACGAAATTGTACATTTTATTGGGTTGGCAACTAAGTAATTGCGGAATTTTTTTAGAAAATCAAAGACAATTTTTTCATGGAACTAAATAACTTTATTCTGTAATGTATTGCCTATTTTGATCAATGACCTCTTGCCATCTTTCAGGCAGCATCATTATCCCACGTTCATAAAACTTCTGGTTTTTATTAGTAAAAAACTGAATCAGGTACGATTTGACATCATTATTATTATTGAAGTTTTTCCATTCAAGGAGTTTTGTAAAGATCGAAACAAAAAGTAATCAGATAGTGCAAGGTCAGGACTATATGGTGGGTGTGAAAAAACATCCCAACTAAGATCCAATAACTTTTGCCGAGTGACCAAAGATGTGTGTGTCCTTAGATTGTCATGATGGAATACAACACCTTTTCGAATTGTCAATTCGAGCCGCTTTTCTTCAACTGCATTGTTTAATTTCGTTAGTTGTTCAATGTAGACATCAGAACTGATCGTTCGGTTGGGTGGTAAGAGTTCAAAGTAGACAATTCCTTTGTAATGCCACCAAACTGATAACAAAATCTTCTTTTGATGAATATCAGTTTTGATGTTGTTTGAGTTGGTTCACCTGGCCTGCTCCACGATCTTTTCCACTTAATATTGTTGTAAACAACCCATTTTTCATCGCCAGTTATCAGTCGTTTTAAAATGGGATAATTTTCATTACGTTTCCTTCGCAAATCGCAGCTGTTAATGCTTTGCGTTAAATGCGTTTCTTTTAGTTCGTGAGGAACCCATGCATCGAGTTTTTGAACACACTCAAAGTGTTGTAAGTAATTTTCAATGCATGTATGTGATACATGAAGCTTCTCTGCAATCTCACGTGTTGTACTGTGACTATCCGAATCGATTATTGCTTTGATTAGATGCCATTAGAAAATGTGGTACTTTTTTTTCTTAACACCCTCAATTTAGGGTGATATTTTTAGGAGTTTTGGGAATACAGTAGAAATGCAGCAGCAGGAGGTCTACCGAAAATAGTAAAACTTTGAAAGTTGTCGACGAGAAAAAAAAATTTGGGAACCCATGATTTAAATCTATGCTGTAACAGAGAAAATTCGAACAAAATTATACTATGTAAACTGAAACTTAATCATACAATACTAAGTTCAATGGTGTAGAATATTGCAAAATTATGTTGCGTAAACAAAATAACGAAGAATACAGAAGAATAACGAATATTGGTAATACAATTCTGAGAATATTGGAACATAGGAATGCACTACTGCGAATAAAAAAAGCATATTAATGCAAAGCTATCCTAAAGGAAGCAAAATTATGTCCAACGAAGCAGAGTAATATAGACATATGTTTCATTCATAACGAAGCATAGCATAGCTTTTTCTCAATATGTGCAAAAGATAAGATATTAATTATGCTCTCTTTGAAAATATATAATATTTTTATATTATTCTTTGCTGTATTTACACAAAAAATATTTATATTATTATTTTTTACTGATCATTGAAAATTCTGGACTATTTTTTAAAAAAAAGTTTCTTTAAGCTAGACACTGCGACGGATTTTCCTAAAGAGCGGATTCAATCAAGAAACAAGAAAATTAATAATTCTAAGGAATAAGTAATTAGATAAGATAAATATATTATTAATAAGTTAAAACAACAAAGGATACGTTGTTCAAATGTATAAAAAGAACCGAAATATCAGACAGTAAATTTATAGAAAAAGAATAAAAAACGACTAGTTTTTTTCTGGCGATGAAAGCTTCTATATTATTCTTTAAAATGTAGAAATGTGGGGAGAAAATGAAAAACAAGAAGAATGATCTCAATTTCAAGCGGCATGTCTTGGAAGTGTTTTTCTGTGAACTACATCTCAACAACTACACTTTTTTTGTGGTACGACAAAAGAAAGTATAACGAGGCGGTCACTGAGCGGCACATGAAGGCGATATTTGCATTTCTGAACAAGAGGAAGTGCCAAGTCCATTGTTCTAAGCCAGCGTCTGATCGTGACTGAGATAACGATTATCGATCAGCTCTTGGCGGGACCCAAACCTACATCGTCAACCTTGTTATTTAATTACAAATCACTCCTCGTTACAGATCCAGATTAATAAGCAGTCTCGATTATAGTTATTAAATCATCAACTCTATTGGCAACTGTTTGTATGGATAGAGTCATTAGATCCAAGGATCTGTACAATTTGTGTTTTTCTTTTAAATGAAATTTCACCTTTTGTTCGCACTTGATCCACTTTTGAGATGGGAAGCTGCATTCGAGGAAATAGACGCGGCTACTTTCTTGCATAAAATGCTTCCTTTTTTTTTCCTTTACCGGCTTTATAAATAAACTGAAACAAAATCTTTTAAGATAAGTCTAAATTGTAGAAGCATTAATTATAAATAAAAATCATCAGTACATTTTCAAAGTAGATGACATTCCATACACATAAAATATGGATTAATAAAGTTACTGTATCAGTTGTAGCTTTATCAAATGTTACAGATTTGGAACAGATGTCATTTAATCTCTTTGGCGTGATTTTGTTGGCAACAAATGAAAAAGTCACCATGCTAATGTGATTATTTGAACAAGAACATTATATATATATATATATATATATATATATATATATATATATATATATATATATATATATATATATATATATATATATATATATATACAAAAAGGTATACATGACAATATCAATAAATTACTGCTTATATAAATAATCAAAATATAAAGGAAGTTATTAAATATTAAGATTAATAAAAGATATAAAAGAAAAAAAGAAATGCGAAATTAAATTCAAATTCAAATATTAAATCGAAAACGACGAAATATATTCGCATATAATAATTATATACTACTCTAAAAAGGGTTATAAGAACATACTTATGCAGTGATTAATACGAGTTCTTTCACTGGTGTGGCGTGGATGTGGATAGGAGAGTGCTAGCTCAGATGTGTTCTCGTCACCTGACCCAAGTTCAAAATTACACTGCCTTTGGTGACAGGTGAGTATTTCAAGCCCATTAACCTTGAGGTACAGTCCGAGGTTCACCTGTACAGCTATGTATGTGATTAATTTGAAAATACAAATAAAAATATAAAATATTAAATAACTAAAGGAAAAAATACACGACTCAAATTTAAAATATCATGAAAAAACGAACCAATGTAAACGCACAAATTTCTAGAAATAAACTAAATCTTGGGTACATTAATTGAATGAAAGTAGGTGTTTTTATTCATAATTACAGAGTCCAAGAAAGAAAGTTTTATTATTAAAAGCACACCAAAGGCCCACAATTATTCGAAAACTGTAAAAATAACGTGAAAATATAAAAAAAATCAAAATGAAATACAAAAAAATGAGCCTAATTTAACGTGGAAGAATATTTGTTAAAGAGATTTCAAGAAATTCGTTTGAATTACTCTGAAAACAATTCAAGAAAAAACAAGTAATTAATTGAAATAAAATATTTGAAATACTTCGAGGTGATGAAAATGCAACATTTCCTGAAATATACGGAAGTAGATATCTCCTAGATACTTGATTATTTTATACCAGTTAAAAATTTAGGTTGTTAAAAAAACGAAATAAATCGCAGAAGCTTTATCAAAAGCGAGATCCTGCAAGACATACGTCACCATTTGTACTTGGAATTTCATGTCCTCAAGTGAATTTTAACTGGTCAAAATTTATTCGAAAATTATTACTTTGAAAAATCTTCTATCTTAAAAATATATTTTTTAGTTTATTATTTATATTGTTAAGTATTTATAATGCAAAGATACATTCAGTGAAAGAGAACTATTTATTAAAAAAAAAAGCTAAATCAAGTGCTGACTATTTTGCGATTATTATTAGAAACAATCTATTATATGGTCATCCTCATTTGACAAATTAGAGAAAAATTCTGAAAATTAAAATCCATTAATTGTAAAATAATGGATTCAGCACAGGTGCCGTATAATCCATGATTCCAAATTCTGAATTTTTTTGGCGATGAAAAAATATTGCCAAGATGACGTATCGTGACGTGCGCGATGACGTAAATACTAGGATTATCAAAATAGAATTTTCTGCATTCAGCACAGGTGCCGTATAATCAATGATTCCAAATTCTGAATTTTTTTGGCGATGAAGAAATATTGCCAAGATGACGTATCGTGACGTGCGCGATGACGTAAATACTAGGATTATCAAAATAGAAATTTCTGCATTCAGCACAGGTGCCGTATAATCAATGATTCCAAATTCTGAATTTTTTTGGCGATGAAGAAATATTGCCAAGATGACGTATCGTGACTTGCGCGATGACGTAAATACTAGGGTTACCAAAATAGAATTTTCTGCAATTTTCTGTCTTACATATAGTTCTTATAGGTCTCCATATGTAAGACGTAACAAAAACAAGGTTGCCAGATGCATAAGAAAATCTGCCAAAAAATCATCAATCTCAGAATTTGGCGCATGGATTATACGGCACCTGTGCCATGGATTCTCTTCTTCCAATCTCTCTCAATTTTTTATTTTTTAATCCATGTGGATAAAATCACTTTAGTGAACAGGAAACAGTTTTTATTAAAACTTATCATCACTTTTTGACATAATGAGATAATCAACTGAATTTAAAGTAATCAAAGCTTTAGTACATAGACCGTTTGTTTTTAAAGTGTAATGAATGCGTTTTGAAATTTGAGCTACAAATTTGAATTTGAAGTGAAGTAAGTTTGAAGTACTACGTAATTTCTTATTCCAACTAATTTTAAATTGAACAAAGCATCGGATTTTTTATAATTTTGACTACATATTACTTATAAATAAAAAAATTTCTACTGAATTAAGCATAAATTAAGTTATATTTATTTATTTTTTTTTAAATTGTCTAATATAATTTTCTAAGTAAACGCGTCTTATATTTTAAATGAATACTAGGCTTGGAACTCTTGTAAATTCAGCCAATTTTTTATGCTTAATCATATACATTATTTTACATTTCATAATGAGCAATGAATTATGTCTTTTCTTGATTAGTTTTGTTGATTTTCAAAAAAAATAAATTTCATTTTATTCACACAAACATTTATTCTGAGACACATTATTATATCAATTAGCATTAATATCTTAAATAATTCTAGAAAATTTATAGCATAACAAAAATAATTTGATTTGATTTCTTTTTAGTGAATAGTTAAATACTTACTCCATATAAATGAGCTCTGATGAAAATTTTTTTTAAAGTTTTATCAAAGTTTTTAGTAAGATTTAAAATTAATTATAATTTTAAAATTCAAGCAACACATTGTAAACTAATGATATCTTAAAAATTATTGAGTAAATTACAGGAAAATTGATAACAATCTGTATAAAAAAATCCTTATTTTATTTACGCGTGGTTTTTTTTACAATTAAATACTGCATGGTAAGGAAGTATAAATAAGGATATTGATTACTAGATAACTTACAATACAGGCTAAATTTCATCTTGAAATCTTAATTACAACATTTTTAATTAATTTAAACCATAATTAATGTTGATTTAAATTCACTATAAAAGTCTTCATGCCGCAATACCCACTTTTTTGACGAACCTTTACTTATTCAAGAACGAGAAAACAAATATATGAGATAGGATTCTCCATACGTTCTACATTCTTACACACACACACACACACACACACACACACACACACACACACACACACACACACACACACACACACACACACACACACACACACACACACACACACACACACACACACACACACACACACACACACACACACACACACGGATTTTTAAAATGTTCTCCAACTCATTCAACTTACATTGGCCTCCCAAAGTTTGAAAAGAATAACATGTTCATTGAAGCTCACTATAAAAAAATGACCCTAACACTAAAATTTTTAATTTAAACAAATGATAAAAACGAGCTTTTGTAAATTTATGCAAAATCGCTTGATACTATTTTTTTATCGAAAAGAACAAGTATATATGAGTGAGAGAAAATCTACATACATCAGACTCGTAATTACGCGGCTAACTTTTGTTGATTTTTAACTGTTGTTAGAAGATTCAATGAAAATACTCAATGGAGTTCCGAAATGTCTGAGAAGCCGTTTGCCCAATTCGTTAAGGTGGAAATAGGTGGTCGGATGGTTGAAAATGTAAATTTCAGAAGTTGATGCTGCTAGGTGCCTTATTGTGCCTTGCAGTTTGGTCCACTCTATCTAGAATCAATATCAAACTGAAGTTTTTGTGTCCAGAAGACATTTTGCAGGCCGACCACGAGCTGCCTAACCTGCAGAAGACCGTTCTGTAGCCTTTTTGGCCCGAAGGAGAAAGAAGCATTTCTGTGCCGCAACTTGTTGCAGACCACTCTTTTCCATCAGAGAGAAGAATATCCGCTAGTACGGTGCTAAGAAGTCTTCACCATTGTTGTTTCTGTGCAAGGAGACCAGTTGAGTGTGTCTCCCTGACCGAATGACAAAAAAGGCCAACTCAACTTGTGCAAAAGAACATATTTCGGTTAGACTATACTTGAGGGTGTCCCTTGAATTCCCGCCAAGTTTTTCTCCAAGCTTGGTAATGTTGTTCTAGTTATGGTAACCCTAAACGTTATTCTGAAATCCATTCATGCTTCTAATTGGTTTTCTTCTCAAGATAAATTTAAGCAATATCTGTAGGTGCTATTAGAGAATTCTGTATACCTCAAAATGAGGATATTCCAGCAAAATAAAGTGAGTACTTTTTTTTCTTTTTTTATGTGCTTACTGCATTATTTTTGAAATTTCATTGTGTTTTGGCCGCCATTACTGTTTGCACAGCGTTCCTCGCGAACAGGATTGGCGCCAAACAAAAGTCGCCAATCTCGCCAAGGGGCAGCCTCTCAAATATATTTTTACCCATATTTCCTGCACCAGACAGCGATAGGCTTCTGTGCTTTTTATAAACGAGTCCAGATTCACAAGGGGAAAGCAATTCAGGACGTGAGCTGATCTGAAGGGAACAAAGAACCATATATACTATCAATCTAATATTATGGAAAGACACGGTTACCAAGAAGATGGAATAATGGTATGGTCTGAGGTGTCACGCAATGGTCACGCAGACCTATGAGTGTTCCAAGGTGGAACTATGACAGATATGAGATATCGGAATGAGATCCTTGATCCCTATGTCCATCCATATGCCAGTGGAATAGGCAATGATTTCCTTCTGATGACTGATAGCGCTTGGTTTGGAGTATATGGAGAGGCTAGATCGATCGATGGTCAGACATGAATCCCATAGAACATCTGTGGGACAATCTTGTCAGACAGGTTGATGTCTTACATCCTCCTCCGAGGTTTATTGGAGAGCTGGAATTACTCTATGTTTATTGTTTGCTTCCCATTTCGGTGACCTGCAACTTAATTGACAGCATGGAAAAACGATGCAATCCATGCATTCAAGCTAGAGGTGAGCATATCCCTTCTTAAAACTCCTTCTTGTTACGATTCTATGTCATTTTACCACATAAAACTGAGGTTATTCTTTTATCTAAAAATGAATTTTACCAGTCAGATTTTTTATTTGAAATTATTTATGCTTTTTTCTTTTGTAAACATCTATGTTGCAATCAATATATAGTAGCTTTGTGCACATTTCATCCAAATTTGTTGTTTTTACATCCATTCATGTGCAAATTAGGCGTGGTTGTTCCTTAACTTTTGGAGGCCAGAGTATTTTAGACGTGAGATCTAATTTTGAGGGGCAAAATATTTCTACAAACAAAGTTTATCATTAAAAATATAAAATATATCATTTTTTTCTACATTGGATTCCGAAAGGTAAGTTTCAACAGGAAGTCGTTTACGCAAAAGCTGTTGTACTTAGCCCGCAAGTATTTATTATGTAACTTGTAACTTAAAAAGAAAAGAAGATATGAGTAGTGTTGACAGTTTGTAATGTCACAAAATATTCTTGTTTCAAGTAGACTTTTTATAAAAATAAAAATAATTATGATGAACAGCCAAATGTCTGTCTCACAATGGTATCTTCTGCTGTTTGTAACTTTGACTGCATAGCAACCCTTTGAAACATGTACAGAATTTCTAAGCTATATAGCCTAGAGTAGGCCTTGGGATAGCGATCTACCTTCCAAAAGCGCACCACATATACTACATTGGACTATAGTCAAGAAACCAAGTTCATGTCTTATAGTTCCTCCTATGAGATATTTGTGCAAAAGCGCACCACATATACTACATTGGATTACAGTCAAGAAGCCATGTCCATGTCTTATAGTTCCTCCTATGAGATATTTGTGCAAAAGCGCACCACATATACTACATTGCACTACAGTCAAGAAACCATGTCCATGTCTTATAGTTCCTCCTATGAGATATTTGTGCAGAAGGATAACATCATAAGTTCAATCATTATCAACTTTGCAAAATGTTATCGCCAACTGCAACAGAATGCATATGAACAACAAGATACAACATGTTATCTCTGTACCTTTGATCATTAGAAGTTTCATATGACAGCACAAAACAGATCTTTGAATTCACAATGATATTTTTTTCCTTTTTACAATAACATTATCTCTTTCATAAGTACATTATATATAGTCAAGTTAGATAGAAGATATTAAGTGTTTGCATTTCGCCATATTATTTTGCATGCCAAAAATCATTTCATAAATCAAGCCAGGATTCCTTAGCGAATAGCATAAATCCCCTGTAATTAATCTTAAATAACCAAATGTCCTATAATAGAGTTTAATTGACTGTGGTTCCAACTTAAGAGCACGCACTGATGGCGTAAGGTAATATATATAATATAGTCACCTAGCATACAAACCGGTTTCATAGAGTTTTTCTGCATTATATCCTTTCTGATATTTTCTTAGGGCTTGAACAAAAACGAGATTTGATCAAACCTGCAATGGATATATAATCAATTTACAAAGTGTACTACGTTACAATACAGGTTGGAAAAATAATTTCTGGCATATTTTCATAAGGTCTTCGAAAGACTGAACCATATTAGAAATCAGTCTTTCAATCAATTTACCACAAAACTATCTACATGTATTCATCTTCCAACATCACGTTGTCATTGATTTACTTCAAAGCGATCTGTAACGCAATTCTTTTGACGAATACCGTCTTGAAATTATTTAATATATTTGAATTACTCTTAGGCAATCTTAAATTTATTTAATGTAAAATTCATCTACTGAATAGCGAACGCCCTTAACGAGTTGGTTTTAAGCTGTATCGTATTTACATAAAGCGCACAATGCAGAGGTACTCCTTTGCTTAATATTCGACCTAATTTTGTAACATAACCAAATGCTAATTAAAATTACAACAATATCAAACTACATTTTGCATTTTAAACTACCTTTTAATCAATCTATATCTTGATTTTTTAAATTTTTATGTACCTTTTTGAAATTAGATCTACAGCCAGTTTGGAAACTTGCAATTCTACAACCTTCTTTGCAATAAAATACAGATCTTATGAAAACTGTTTTTTTCCCTAATGGCGGGCACACAAGGGTGACTGAACCCTATGCTACAACAAGGCCAGTAACTGCTACTCATGTGTCGTTACCCAGCGGGCACCTGTGAACCAAGTCACGGAGGCGAGTAGCGTTACCCGCGCCATACCACCACAAACCCGTTAATAGGGTGGGTCACATTCATACCACAACATACACACACCACAGAAGAGAGGACAGAGATAACAGAGAAGGAAAGAAACATCCATGCCCGAACCGGGATTCGAACCCGGGACCCACAGCTCAGGAGTCAGGAACGCTAACCACTCAGCCAATCGGTCGGCTATGAAAACTGTAGATAACAGCTAAATTGCAATCTGAAACCATAAATATAAAATGCATTTGTTTTCTATAGAAAGTATTAAATTACATATAAAAATTAATTGGATGAATTAAAAAACTTTTTTGTTGATGCATGAAGATTGCCTATCCCAATCAAAAAATAGTCAAATAAAATATGATGAAAATAGGGTAATCAAGGCGATATCATATCTCAAATGCGTAATAGTGAAAACTCGAGGAAATCACTATTAGTTTTGTAACTTTGTTCTCATCATCGAGAGATGGCGCATTCGAAACTTCAGTGGACTGAAAACCATTTTGACGTTGCATTTTAAACGTTGTTTTGGGTCCAATGTCCCTACATAAGTGTGTCGTGGCCTGGAGAGGAGGACGCCAACTCAGGTACCAACTCCGTCATTTGATTATGGCTCACAATTACGAGGTGGTTGGCTGTATTTAATACATTCTTTAGGCAGAAATATGGATATCAGAAAATACATTATTATTAAATAATAATTAAGGCACAGGTGCCATATAATCCAGGATACCAAATTCTGAGTTTGCGGAATTTTTTGGCAGATTTTCTGCTTATCTGGCAATCTGGTTTTTATTACGTCATACAGATGAATATCAATAAGAATTATTTCAATTTTGACAATTCTAGCGTTTACGTCATCGCGACGAGATTTAGAACATTTTGTTCCATTTTTGCATTTTATTCGTAATTTTTGCTAAGAAACTTGGTAAGAATTTTTTTTAGCGTGTTTCACAATTTGCTTGACATTTTGGATAGTTAAATTCCAGATTGCTCTTTTTTCATTACTGTAAATAATCCTTTTTGTGTCTACATTTATATTTTTCAGCATTTTTTTGTCAAAACTCCTACGATTAACTATGTTTATAGCTCAAAATATCATTTTAAGGTATTCTTAGATCTGGATTGCCGTACAATTTCTTCGGTGGTATGCAGATTTTAGGTCAGGATGGAGAAGGTAATAGTTTTTTCTTGTTTTAAATTGTGTGAGAAAAAGGAAATTCTTTTAGAATTTTTGCGTGAAATTGAAGTCAGAGTTAGTGGGCTAAAATTCAAATGAGAATTTCGGCTAAGAAAAGCCTCTCAGGTGGGTATGTTTCCTACTGCACCAAAAGTTTTGAAGGAAAGTCTTGCGATTCTCAGAAGTCTATTAGGTATGATTTTTGGTGCAACAAATTGAAGATTGAGGAGATTATTCTTTTGACTTATGAAATTGTTCGATGCAGTATAACAACTGATATTCAAAGGGAATATTCTTTCAGCAAACATGCTTTAGCAGACAGTTCATAAAAGAAACAATGCTTTACTCAATTGAGTCATCCTCAGAGAAGATATGTGGTGAAGGTAAGATTGTTGAAACTGACAAGTCAAAATTTGTAAAGAGGAAGTATCATAAAGGGCATCTGATAGAAAGTCAGTGGGTGTTTGGTGGTGTCGAGAGAGGTAGCGGAGAGTTATTTTTGGGAGCAGTACATCATAGAACAAGAGAAACTTTAGTTAATATTATTAAACAGTGGATTGTGTGTGTGTGAGCCAGGGACAGCCATTTATATTCCAATTCTTTGAAGCTTATAATTCCTTATAAAGCGAGGGCTATGAATATTTAACTGTTAATCACAGTGTCACTTTCGTGGATGATGCAATTAGGATTACAAGATGCCATACAAATACTATTGAAAACACATAGAGACAAGTTAAAAGCAAATTGCCGACACGTATTTGTCAAACGGATTTTAAATTTTATTTGGCATTTTATTTATTCCATATTTTCTGAGAAGATAAGAAATTGGACCCATTTAATGTTTTTTGGGAAATCGTTGGAAAACTTAATTGGGATGGATTTAAAATTACTGTTTAAAATTGTGTCGACATATTCTTTCTTTAGTTTATCTATGGTGTTTTTATATAACTCTTATATTACATTAAAGTAAAATATTATATAATTAGCATATATGTTCCTAAAATTACTGTTTCTTTATTTAATTTTTTTTAATTATGACAATTAACAGTTTAAATTGTATCTTATAATTTATATTTATTCTTTTGCGAATGTTTCGTTATTTTTCATTAATATTCATGTTATTTTTCTGGAATATTCGTATTCTGATTTTCTTAGAATTCGCATTTACTTTTTCGAAGTTCCCACATTTTCCTTATTTGCATTCGTTTCCGAAGTAATTTCGGAGACGAATACGAATAAGGAAAATATTCGTACTTTCTAATGTTTCACTTTTTGTTCTAATGTGTCATTTTTTTTAAAATCTTACTTCAAAAATATATATTCACGCTCTCCATTTATCAAGTTTAAATTTGATATTTAGATATATTTTCAAAAACGAATTTATTACTTCACAATTATAACATATTACGTCACAATTACGTCATCTTGGCAACATTTCGTCGTCGCCAAAAAAAAATTCAAAATTTGAGACCCTGGATTATACGGCACCCATGCCATAGTTAATCACAGGTATCGAAGAAAAATATTAGCAGATATTCTGTTAATATTAAAAACAGTAAAATTTATATATTGTTGATATAAATCAATAATCAGAGTCCTGTGGTTTCCAATATCTATGAGACAAGTGTTGAAAGCTTGTGAAAATTGAAGAAAGTATTCAAAAATATCAATATGAATGTACTTAACAGCAACAGAATCCTTTTCACCATAGAGATTCTTAGAAGGAATGATAGACGATGGAAATTACAAATTGGAAACATAGGGAAATAAGGATGATCAGAGGATTTAAAATAAGGGAATTTTGGAAACTAGACAGGTTATTTTGAAAGAAAATAAAAAGCTATTAATAATCAGAGTAAGAGAAAAGACCAAATAAAGATTGTCCAACTATTGTACATTTGTGTGAGGCAAAAAAATATGACAACAAAGATCAATATTAAAGTGCAAACACTAGATGTCATATTAAAAGAAATTAGGAATTTTTTCCTTGGCTTCTTCCTATAAAATACACTGCTGTTTAGTGATTGATAAATTTACCAAAATGTTTTTGAATAATTTTAGGTTTACTTAAAAGAACCTGTTCATGTAAACCTAAAGTTTACTTAAAGAGTAAGAATTTCTAAGACACACACACACACACACATATATATATATATATATATATATATATATATATATATATATATATATATATATATATATATATATATATATATATATATATATATATATATATATATATATATATATATATATATATATATATATATATATATATATATATATATTATATATATATATATATATATATATATATATATATATATATATATATATATATATATATATATATATATATATATATATATATATATATATATATATATATATATATATATATATATATATATATATATATATATATATATATATATAAAAGTTAACACACAAATAATTATTAAGTTAAGTAAGAACTTCTTAGAAACAATAATAACCAATTTGTATATAAAAACGATGTAAAATTTAAATATGTAATGTACCGTAATTTTAAATACGTAATAATTAAAACGATATGTAATAATTTAAATCTATGAAATATTCTATGTAAAATCCTATAACTAATCCTAATCAATACACATATTTTTCATTCCTAAAAATTTAAAATTACAGTATTTTGTTCTGCTTGTTAGCGTACGATAGAAAGGACTGAATTCTAAGATTTAGTTTTTTAGGAAAATAAAACTAAAAGAACATTTTTTAATTAAAATTGAGATGCCCTAAAAATCACATTTACATTCTATAGCTGTTCTATCTTAAATTGTAGAGTGAAGATGAATATGATTTAGTAAAACTGTTTCATCTTCACGAGACCATAGAAATCCATAAAACGACATATTTAAAAAAGATTTTTATCTTCTTCTCTAGACGAAGAAGCTGAATCTCAAAGCATTTTCTTCTCCTTCAATTTAAATACATAATTCCTTTCAGTAAAGAGGAATTTAGCTTAAATTGCTATTGTTTTTTTTGTGGAATAAAACAATAATCTACATGGCTGAGAAGAATATGTGCATGTTTTTTTAAGTAGGTAATTCAGAGAAGAAGGAAAATGAATTTGATTTATGTAGAACAAGGACAATTAGAACGAATTTATTCTTATCGTGCGTAATTAATATTCAAACATTACCTGTTACATAAATTAGTATAAGCCATGGAAGGGATTGTTAGTGGTATTTTTCAGTGTTTTCAAGTAATATAAACAATTTGTAAATATTTATCAATAAAGAGGATGAATGAATGGTTATTTAAGTGAAATATTTTCCTCATAATGGCTTTAAAAGTTTTTTCACCTATTCTTTTTTTAATAACTCATATTTTACTACAATTTTATAGAAAAATAATGCAATGTGTTTGCATTATTAAAAACATTTATAACTAAAATAAAGCAAACGAGATTGTGAAAATGGCTTTATTTTTTTTTATTAATCTATAATATATTTTCTTAATGAATATACTTATTTTCATAAAATACAGATGTTTTCATGAAAACATTAATTTATACCTAACGATTTAATGTAAATTAAATCATAAAATATGCATGTATAGCTGTATGTTTTAATGTTTTTTCAAGTATGCGAATTACTTGCTATAATATAAATAGTATAACACATATTGTTATATTTTTAATACGTATATATAATAGTAAATACAGGTTGTTCTTCTTTAAGCACACTAACAATTACAATTTCAATACGGATATAAAAATCAGGATTTACTGTTTAATCATTTTAAAAATCAATTTGTATTTAAATATAAATCTATATAATATCTATAAAAATTATATATATATATATATATATATATATATATATATATATATATATATATATATATATATATATATATATATATATATATATATATATATATATATATATATATATATATATATACATATATATCAGAGGATTAGTACGAAATTCCGAATGTTATACTCTTATTCACCCAAATTATTGTTAAAAATGTAACCAAAATATAAATTGTTTAAATTTCGTCGTAAATGTTTCTATATCTAAAACGTATGTGTTGATGACCTACTTTACATTGTACAGCAAATTTTAAGTAAATCATGAGAATATTATTGACTGCACAATTGAAAGTTTTGTGCATAAAAATCATTAGGATTATAACTGTTAGATAGAAACTGAAATCAAAATGTTTTCAATTAAAAATAAATTGGCAAGCACTAAGCCTATTAAGGATTAGAATTATCTCAAAATATTTAAAAAAAAAAACATAACAGATGTATTCAAACAGTTATATCAATAACAGTATAATAATAATAAATGCATGTAATATCTGTATATTAATAAGTACACATCGATAACTGCAAATAGTTATATAGTTTTATAACAGTGTATAACTATTAGCATTTATCAATATTTAAAGCTTATTGACAGAATATGCAATCGAATGGCTCATGTAGACCAAGCAGATTGGCCATGGAAACTTGATATTTTTTGCCCACAACGATACTTGAAAAGGTAGGAACTGGGGTAGAACTGGAATCCAGAGCATTATATTTTTACGTTATGATTACACATTACACATGTATGGAAAACTACACAAGAAAAAAATGCGTTACACAGTGTCTACATAGATCGTATGGTATTATCCATAACAGCACGCATAATTTGGACCACCATTTTCTGGGTCGGAAGAATCAAAAATAATGCTAAATCTGCAAAAGCACAACGAACATCGTTTTCTTAGAATCTCTGTTTCTGCTTAATGTTGAAGATCAAAGTAGAGAACTAAAGAGATTAATTTCTGTTGTAAACTTCCCTTTTATCATTTTGCGATTTTAAGTAAAGGCACGATGTTCCTATTCGCATATTCAATACGCATATTCCTTTGAGAGGAAAATTCCTTCGATATTTCAATATTTGGCACAGGTGCCGTATATTCCGTGATTCCAAATTCTGAATTTTTTTGGCGATGAAGAAATGTTGCCAGACGTATCGCGATGATGAAAGATGACGTATACGACTGCTATGACGTAAATACTAGGGTTACCAAAATAGAATTTTCTGCATAATTCTTATAGGTCTCCATATGTATGACGTAATAAAAACGAGGTTGCCAGATACATAAAAAAATCCGCCAAAAAATCGCCAATCTCAGAATTTGGAATCATGGATTACACGGCACCTGTGCCCAATATTTTAATCAATATTTGTTTGATTAAGAATATATTTATGTTACGACTGTTAGCTATACCATTGAAGTATATAAAGTGTAACCTCTACAATACAAAATATATTTTCCGTCCAATATTTTTAATAGTTCCTATCAATTTTAGTTTTAATATTAAACTCTTTAGTTTTTTAATCAATTTAAAATATAGATTAATAATTTCAATGGGATTGAGGTCGCCATACCAATTAGACCGTATAACACCCAGAATCTGTTATAAAGCCTAAGCTGTAAATTTGTTAATATCAGCAATTATCATTCAAAGTGTCGAATCGATTTTTTATGACAATTTTACTCTGGTCGTACTCACGGCTTATTATAATATTAAATGAAAGAACTCTGAGACTTTTTTGAAGGTATCTCAAAGCCAGTTTCCAATTGTTTAATTTAGAACTAAAAGTTCCTTCGTGCATTTTTGAAGACATTTTACGCAAAATATATATTGTTTACACAGTACCTCATTACATTCACATTGGATGTCGATTTGTGTTAACACATTATGCATTGAATTATTCAATTTTAAGAAGAAATATCTATTCTAGTGACTGTTGTAGGATTCCAAGTCACTAATTAACATTTTTATATGAATGACATATGCCAGGACGAAAGGCGGCATTGTATTTATGTAATTGCGTGGATTGCAATGCGATTCATTTACCCCTTGCCAGTGTCGCCCGAATTCAGTTCGGGCAATTACTGCGGGCATTATTTGTGATGCCCAAACTCATTTCGGGCAGAAGAAAAATTAACGTTTCTATTTTGTGAGGTCTGAACTGAATTCATTTCTACTTTAGGATACCTAATTCCCTATTTTCCTAATAAATGACACAAGTTACCCTAGTTTTTTACCAATTCTAACTTTGTTTCTGAAGGTAGTCCATGACTACAACAACACTATGGGAGGTGATGTTAAAGTCGATCAACTTCTTACAGACTTCCCGGTTGCTAGAAAGGAGGTAAAAAATATTACTAGAAAATATTTTTCCATCTCCTACACCAGACGTTATATAAATAACTCCTTTATTTTGCATACTTCAGCAGGAGTTGCGAAAAATATGAACTTCAGAAAATCAATTGTTAAACTAAATAAACCAAATGTTCAACTACCAGGACCATTGCGTCCTAGTGTAAGCTTACTGCGCCTCACAGGTGGACACTTTCCAGAACACATCCCATCAATGGGGAAAAAAATCAACTCCAACCCGGCAGTGTTTTATATGCTGTCATAAAACCGATGAACAAGGGAAGAGAATAAGGCATGAGACAAGAGTTTATTGTAAAAAGTGCAATATGTAGTCTTTTGAGCAGTACTTTGTTTTGGGATATACCATACTGTAAAAGATTTGTAAAATTTATATATTGAAAATCATATTGTTATGTTTTGATATTATACTAGTTAATACTAGTTATATTTAGCTTCAAAATTTCGTTTAATTTGCTCAATACAAATAACATGTATGTGTAGTCATTGTTTTATGTGTATGTAAAAATTATAAATATACTAGTTATTGTATTTAAAAATTTATTTTTGTAATAAAAAAGCATTTTCTAACTCTTATAATAATATAAAGAATAAAATTAAACAGTCAAAAAAAATTTTCCATTTTTGGTCCATTTTTCTGAAATATATGTCACAGTTAAGAGGTTAAAGCAGATTATGAGTAAATCGAATATATTTGAATGCTGATCTTCCTTATACATGCATTTTCCCTGTTTAAAAATAGCTTCATTTTGAAACATATTTGAAAAATATAAGAGTTGTTTCCCTTTGGTGGTTTAAAAATTACATAAAAAATGAAAAGATGCACCCACAAACTGCAACAACTCTCTCTCCATTACTTTGAACATTTTCAAACTTTGAATATTTGATTTCTTACACTTTTCACAAGGAAATAAAATCTTTAGGAAAGTAAATGTTGTTGTCGTGTGCCAGCCAGGCTGACAATATGCGCTGTGCTGCTCCACTTTTCCAACTGAACCCTATTTTGGTGTGGAGTCCGACTTCCTCAGTACACACATGCCATAGGGACCCGTTTATAGGATAGACAACCATTCACACCTCATTCATACAAGGAAAGGACAAAGACAGGATAGACAGAGAGAGGAAATACATCCCCGAACTGGGATTCGAACCCAGGACCTCCCTATCCGCAGTCAGACACTCTGACCACTAGACAAGATGGGCGGCTAAACTATTAGTTTATTCATGTTAATTCACGCCGTCAAAATATCCCATTTAGTGTTGAACTGAGTCGAATGCTGAGAGCTATGGTCTTCGGTTCAGCAGTTCTTGAGTTCAATTCCATTGGATGTTTGCAATAATTTGAAATTTATTTAAATTGTAGGTCTCGGCTTAATTAATTCCCAAATGCAGTCAGTCAGGCACTCTGACCACTACACAGGGTAGGCGGCCTGTAAGTAAATGGCATTTCAATAATATTTTTTTCTTAAATATTTTTTAGATCATACATTTTTTTCTCCAAACAATAGATCCAACTCATAGAATTTATTATGTATTTTAAAACGCTTGTTCAACCCAATTTCGACACGTATGAGAAACAATATCGTTTCTTTTTAATCTACAACTTTTTATTAATATTATCCTTTGCTTTTTTTTAAAATTCTCTTTAATTTAAACGTGTAAGTATATACATACTGAATCACATAAACATATATTTATATTACAACTAGTTTCTTCCTTCAAACCCATGGCTTCGTGGAGCTTAATTTCATTTCAGAAACAACTGAAGCTCCTATCTGTCGCTGATATCTTTCGAAGCAGCCTATGTCAGCGGTGGAGGTAGAAATCTCCGTGAAAGTAATGGTTCCATCCGTGTTGGGCGTTCTCTCTCCTTTTCGATTCCCATCCTCTTACAAGGGCAAACACAAAAACCAGATTACAGACCGCTTTGTCCCTCGAGTTGCGTGCTTCGAAAGAAAGTCAGCTATTATCCATCGTCAGCAGCAGACTTCAAAGATCAAGTCATTTGTTATTATTTTTCCCTTTCCCCCAGCAAATCGTCTCACTTTCCCCTATTCTCTTTTCTTTGTTGTCTCTTTCTCTCTTTTTTTTTATTATTAAATATTTATTTTCGGTAGACAATTATCAATAAACTTTTTTTTGTTCTTCCTTGAGAACAGTGTTTTCCTCCTATTAGAGTATTTCACATTTAATAAAAACGTTTTTCTTTTATAAATACTTATTCAGGCATATTATACTTTTGAAGTTTCTTAAAAATGTGAAGCTATCTATCTGAGATTTCCTATTTAGGAAATATATATTAATATTTACAGTGATGACATGAAAGTATTTTTTTTATAATATATGCTTTCATGTTATCAACATTATTCAGTAGAACTCAGATTATCCGAATCAACTGGGACCGGATAATCAAAAATTCAATTAATTGGATTTCTTTGGAAAAAAAAGATATATTTATTAATTATTATAAGTGGAAAAGGGGAGAATAAAACGTATTTTTTAAATAAAAATTACTTTAAATCAATTAAATGAAAAGGCAACATTTATACATGTTAAGGTGCTTACAAGTGGTGTACATTAATACTGTATATATGTACAGTGCTGTGAATGAAAGTCATTGTTTCCTGGACATCTTGGTCAGAGTAAACTGTTTCACTGTCTCCAGGCGCTCCGTTAAGACTTGCAAAGTGAAGCATATTTCTCGCTGGCACTGTTTTGAAGGGTGACTATTTACTATCCATCACTGGGTTGCTCGAACTCCGTGGGTTGGGGAAGTGCCCACGTTAATATGTGACGTCCAAAGTCCTTCCGCTGGTGTGGCGGGGATATAGAGGGGAGGGTGGCTGCTCAGGTGTAACCTCGTCACCTGACCGTGATTCAAAATGGCAAGGCAGTTGGTGATGGGCGAGTATTCGAAATCTGTTAACCTAAAGGCACAGTCACCTGCACCGCTTGCCGCCCGACTTGTCTAGTGGTCAGCGTACCTGACTGAGGACAAGAAGGTCCTGGGTTCGAATCCCGGTTCGGGGATGGATGTACTTTCTCTCTCTATCTATTCTATCTGTCCTTTCCTTGTATGAATGGGTTGTGAATGGTTGCCTACCCTATAAACGGGTAATTATAGCATGTGTGTACTGAGGAAGTCGGACTCCACACCAAAATAGGGTTCAGTTGGAAAAGTGGAGCAGCGCACCCCATGTTGCCAGCCTAGCTGGCACACGACAACAACAACCTGTTCTCACATCAGTTACTAGTAATTTTATAATCAAATAAATTTTATGAGTTTTTTTTGACACTTGACAAATTTTACTTTCTTATACCTGCATTATTTAGTTATGTTGAAATGACAGTCCCAAACATGCACATTTTTAGTTTAATTTATTTTTCTGAAATTCTTTGAAAGTGATTCGGATGGACGGAGTTTGGATAACTGAAGTTCTATTGTATATTATATTTGCTTATGCATTTCAACATGTTTATTTAGTGTTTTCATTTCACACCTTGCATTTCAAAATAGCAGTGTTAGCTACTATTTTCGAAATTTTTTAATATATATAAAGCACGGTGGCTTAGTGGCAGCGTTTCACGCTCCCATGACATAGGTCTGAGGTTCGAACCTCGGGCTGGGCAAGGTTGACTAAGCCTTTCATCCCTTCAGTGGGTCAATTCACTGAGTACCAAGCATGCTTGGGTACTAAACACTGGGGTCTTACGTTAGGCTGACCACCTAACTGGGACATAGGCTTCGCACCCCAGGGTCCTCAGTCCTGAAAACAGTTATGGGCACTGTAGGCCTTGGCCCACATGGGCTGTCGTGCCATGGAGTTTAGTTATAGTATATACATATATATATAAATGATGAATTCATCGGAAATGGATATAAAGTGCTATTTAAAAGCATTTGTTAAAATATTCACTTAAAGAATCCAAAACAGATAATGAATTTTAAGAAAATATTATTTACCGTAAAGCAATGATTCATTCATGGAGAAATGCATTCCAAATAATATTCATCAAACAAAAGATCATTGTTTCAAAAAAATAACAAAATTCACTCAAAATTAATCTAATGTTGAGAATGACCCTATGTAAAGTCAGTGAAATACAGCCAGACCCCGAGACGCAGCTTTCTGTTCATAAAGCTCTCACATTTGAATGGTGGGCATTCCCCGAAATCGTAAGCATCGTTAGGCTTCCCGATATCTGAAGCAGTTTATGTGTTTCTTCTTTTCTGCGGTGTTATACGAACATAATTTTATCGACTCAAAAATTTGTTGATGTTATTATAAGTAGGAATTTGTACGTTATAACGATTGGCATAGTGACAAATAATTTGAGTTTTAGTTTTTATCATGGGCGATAATAAAAAAACACGAAAATAAAGCAACAAGAAAAAACATTTCGCTAGAAACTAAAGTGCAAGGGATTATGAGATTAGGTACTGGTGAATGCCAATCTCAAATTGATGCTGCATTGAATTTGCTACTTCAACAATAAGGCTCATTCATAAGGATAAAGAAAGAAATACTGTCATCGGCAACTGAAACTACGACAAACTCTGCAACTAGAATTACCCCTTCTAGAAATAATACCATAGAGAAAATGGAAAAACGACAGTCTATATGGATTGACGACAAAATTGAACGCAATATGCCATTAAGACCATCTATCATAATGGAGAAAGATAGAAGAATTTTTAATTACATTCAGGTTCTTCTTCTTCTTCTTGGAGTTGGGTTTGTATGTCATTGGGCACCTCTGCTTTTATCAGCATTTTGTACTATGAACTCCAAACCCGATGTTTCCTAGTTCCAGTTGCTCGGGTCAGCCACTTTATTAATAAAGTCCGATATAACCCTTTCATGGAGTCTAAGTTTCACTCTCTAGTATGGATGATGCCTAAAGAAGTTAATCTAGGGAGGACAAGGGCCTCGCATTCGTAAATGATATGCTTGTCCATTTCCTGTTGCGAATGACATTTCTTGCAGATAGGGTCTTGCTGTCCCATTTTATGGAGGTGTTTTCTGAAATAGTAGTGCCCAGTTATGAAGCCTACGATTGCCTAGAGCATCTTAGAATTTCAAAGGCAATTCTCGCTGATGATCCAGTACATTCAGGTTGAGGCAAGTGACATAAGTGAAACTTTCTTCGCAAGTCGAGGATGATTCAATATATTTAAACATCGAAATAATTTTCATAACATACAGATTACAGGAAAAGCAGCAAGTGGTGGCTGAATTCCCAGCGACGTTAAAAACAATAATTGAACGAGGAAACTATCCACCAGAATTGGTTTTTAATCTTGATGAAACAGGCCCTATTTTGAAAAAGAATGCCAAAACGAACATTTCTACCTCATGAAGAGAAGCGAGCATCAGGTTTTAAAGCTGCAAAAGATCGCTTAACACTTCTATTGGCTGGTAATGCAAGCAGATATTTCAAATTAAAACCACTACTTGTTTACCATTCCAAAAAGCCTAGAGTGATGAAAAGCATATATGAATAAACTTTATCTGTATTTGGGAGTCTAATAAAAAATCATGGATAACGGTGAACATTTCCCAGAATTGGTTCATAGTGAATATTTTTGATCGTCTGTTCGCTATTGCGAAATTTAAAAAAACTGAATCAAGAACACTACTTTTAATTGATAATGCTCTGAGCCAAGCATCGAATTTATCTGACTTAACAACATGCATTCCAGTCGAAGTGGTTTTCTTGCCACTTAACACAACTACCTTTATCCAAACAATAGCTCAAGGGGGTTATATCAGATTTTAAGGCTTATCACCTGCGGGGAACATTTAGACAGTTGTTTGAAAAAAACAGACGGAGAAGAGAAACAATCAATAAGAGAGTTTTGGAAAAAAAACTACAATATCATGAATGCTGCAGAAAACAGAAACCGTTCTTGGAATGGCCCAACAGAAAAATGTTTGAAAGGGCTGTGGAAGAACATTTGGTCAGATCTAAGCCACGGCGGTGACACTGGACACTCTGCAGATATGAAAGTTTAGAAGAGGCAACCGGGCTAAGCAGGGCAAGAAACAGCAGCAAATCTTTCAAATAATGAGCTCAAGGAAATAGTGGACCAAGAAGAAATCAAAAATATTGAAAGTAGTAATTCTAAAAGAGAGAGAAAGAAACTTTCAATAGCGTTTCTAAAATCATTCTCATTATGGAGGGTATAAGTTCGAATCCCGGCTTAACAGACGATGCATGGAGTTCTTTGAAGGTGACTGTGGCACGGTAAATATTTCGTGATCACAATGCACTCTAAAGGAAATTATATCTATGGGAGGGCAGGTCAAATCTTTGGGGGTCCTTGATTTTAAGAATTAATTAAGTAATATTAGGCTTGATCCTTGATTCTAAGCTACGAAGATTCCAACCCTGTTGTATCCAATAATTAGTCAAGGCTACAAGGCTAGATACTGGGAAGTATGCTGGTGAAAAACAGCAACACTCCCTGTTCAAAAACACTTCCATATATGTTTCTTAAGACGTTATGTTCCCGAACTAAATGTTAATTGTTGTGCTCTGAATTCATGTACAATTTTGTGACTCTTTTTGTGTTGTGCTATGCAGTGCGTAGCTGAAATAAATAATTTTCAGGGCTAACTTCTATTGTTTCAATTCCAAGAACGATTACACAATCCACTCATGTTTTTAGATACAAACTCTTTTGGCGGAAAATTGTTCCGATGATATATATTAAATCTATTGAAATTAAGAAAGGTACGTCAATAAAAATCAAAAAATTTAGTATACATACTTAAATAAAAATATTTATGTTGTTGTTGCTTATGTGTGTGTGTGTGTGTGTGTGTGTGTGTGTGTGTGTGTGTGTGTGTGTGTGTGTGTGTGTGTGTGTGTGTGTGTGTGTGTGTGTGTGTGTGTGTGTGTGTGTGTGTGTGTGTGTGTGTGTGTGTGTGTGTGTGTGTGTGTGTGTGTGTGTGTAAGAATGTAGAACGTATGGAGAATCCTATCTCATATATTTGTTTTCTCGTTCTTGAATAAGTAAAGGTTCGTCAAAAAAAGTGTGTATTGCGGCATGAAGACTTTTATAGTGAATTTAAATCAACATTAATTATGGTTTAAATTAATTAAAAATGTTGTAATTAAGATTTCAAGATGAAATTTAGCCTGTATTGTAAGTTATCTAGTAATCAATATCCTTATTTATACTTCCTTACCATGCAGTATTTAATTGTAAAAAAACCACGCGTAAATAAAATAAGGATTTTTTTATACAGATTGTTATCAATTTTCCTGTAATTTACTCAATAATTTTTAAGATATCATTAGTTTACAATGTGTTGCTTGAATTTTAAAATTATAATTAATTTTAAATCTTACTAAAAACTTTGATAAAACTTTAAAAAAAATTTTCATCAGAGCTCATTTATATGGAGTAAGTATTTAACTATTCACAAAAAAGATTGTTTTCCGGTATTTTCTCTTTTGATACGTGAATACACCTCATTATGTACTCCACTTAGAAGGTTACTCGGTAATATTAAAACAAAGTAATAAAGATTGCTATAGTATTCATACGTAGCAAAAAAAGTTGTTGTTGTCATTTATGACACTTGGACAAACCAAGCTCGCTATGCCTTTGGCTGTGCGAATTAAGTCAATAGAGAGCGTCTTTCGTTTGGATCAGAGCACCACGAAGGTGATAGTACGACTTTTGCTCTTTTTAAGGTGCCTCGTCATTTTAAACGACGGTCAGGTGACGAGGCCACACCTGAGCTGGCACCCTCCTCTCCACATGCACGCCACACCAGCGGAAGGACCTTGGACGTCGTACTAATGACACTTGGACAAGCCAAGCTCGCTTTGCCTTTTGGCTATGAGAATTTAAGTTAATTGGGAGCGTCTTTCGTTTTAATCAGAGCACCATGAAGGTGAAAGTGAGTCTTTGCTCTACACGCATGTCATAAGTACCCGTTTATAGGCTAGACAACCATTAACACCTCATTCATACAAGGAAAGGACAGAAACAGGATAGATGGAGAGAGAGAGAAAGTACATCCATGCCCGAACCGGGATTCGAACCCAGGACCTCCTTATCCGTAGTCAGGCACGCTGACCACTAGACAAGTTAGGCGGCAAAAAATATTTATTATAATACTTATGATCATATTTGGATTAGAAGCCTTTTGGTTGAAATCAATATGTACCTTAAAATATACTGGCACTAAATGCATGCACTTTAAATGTGATAATGTAATACAAGGTAAGCAAGAAAGCTTTTGCCGCTTTAATGACCCAAAAGAACATGGCCTACAGAAAGTGTAGCCTATTGTTGGTCCTCGAAGTAATCACACTCGGCATCCAGCACCTCGTGCCAACGTGTCTTCCAGTTGTGCAATCCCCTTGCGGTGAAATGTGGGGGTTTTGGACGCAAAGAAGTTCGTGAGTGCTTGGAGCAAGTCTGCTGCATTGATGAATGACTGCCCACAAAGATGATTGTGCAAGCAATGGAAGAGATGGTTCAAGGTCTAGTGAGTAAAGAGGATGTCCAAAAGTATCTCAACCAAATCGCTGTATGGTATTTCTGACTACCCGAGCGACATGGCTCCTTCGGTTGCAATCCACATGTTCCAACTGCTGTGAGTCCGCAGTGAATGTTTGGCTCATTGGTAGAAGCTCATGGTGAACCACTTGAATAGTCCACCAGACACCTGCTTCATCACAGAGGGACAAATCCTCCTACCTGTTGTTGTTGCTTATCCCCGACTGGCGTGACAGTATCATCACACCCGCCCCATGAATCCAAAAATAGTCAGTCTCTCAAGCACCAGCTCCGGTCTCAACTCCATGTCCCCTCTCTCACACCCAATGCACTGAAATATATGAGATGGGGAGGCCTGAACCACTCGACATTTGGGACAGAGAGGGTAGACCTTGGTACCAGAGACGGGTCTCTGAGCAAGCAAGTGTCCACTTCGCAGTCTTGTCAAAGCCGTTTGGCTGCATCTCTTGTGTCTTCCTACCTGAATTTGTGAAACGAATGCCCTGAATTACGTTTATTCACAGCACTATCCCCAAACGCTTGACTTTTTCAGTGATTTGATGCAGCAGTTGATAAGTCGTAAAGCAAACAACACCGAACATGTCCATTTCTCTTTGTACGATTAATGAATGTGCGCTGTGAACCTGCTTCCATAACGACTGATGTTTCTATTCTCAACTGACCGGTGTCTTAATTACGTCATACACTAATTTGCATACTTATTCTCATTTCATTCAATAGCAATGAGAAAACGGCAAGAACGTTTTTGTTTGTTGTTGTTGTCGTGTGCCAGCTAGGCTGGCAATATGGGGTGCGCTGCTCCACTTTTCCAACTGAACCCTATTTTGGTGTGGAGTCCGACTTCCTCAGTACACACATGCCATAGGGACCCGTTTATAGGGTAGGCAACCATTCACACCTCTTTCATACAAGAAAAGGACAAAGACAGGATAGATAGAGAGAGAAAAAAAAAGTACATCCATGCTGGATGTACTTTGCTTCCAATTGCCATCCTGAACTGGAATTCGAAACCAGGACCTCCTTATCTGCAGTCAGGCACGCTGACTACTACACAAGTTGAGCGGCATCTTATATAATGCACACCTCAATTTAAAAATTATATTATGTGGCAGTGTAGTTAGCTCTCTTGTCTTCAGTACAATAGATCGTGAGTTCAAATCCCACTTTTAAGGCAAGGATGTTTGTAGTGATGTGGAATGCGCTTTAAACTGTAGGTCGCTGTCTAATTAGCCCTCGTGGGCAAAAAATGATCGTTTGGGTGTCAAAACTTTGAGAATGTTATTCGCCAGCAGTGAAAAGATAAAAACCTCTGTTGTTGTCGTGTGCCAGCTAGGCTGGCAATATGGGGTGCGCTGCTCCACTTTTCCAACTGAACCCTATTTGGTGTGGAGTCCGACTTCCTCAGTACACACATGCCATAGGGACCCGTTTATAGGGTAGGCAACCATTCACACCTCATTCATACAAGGAAAAGACAAAGACAGGATAGATAGAGAGAGAAAGTACATCCATCCCCGAACCGGGAATTCATAGTCAGCGATGATTTATAGTCAGCGAAAATTGTAACAGTGGAAAAATTTATATTACAAACTTTTTAACTACAACAAAAAAGTTGCATTATGAAAATAATAAGTAATTTTATATGGTATTTTAAGAATTAATTATCAGAATTATATATTAGTTATAAGAGAATATAAACTATTTTAAAAAAAGAATAATTTTTTTGTATGTAAAATAATCTAAGGAAACAAAGAATTTGAAACATAAATTAAAAAATTGAGATGAATGATTGTAAAAAGTGAAAATGAATACATGTTTTATAAAATTCATTCTCAAGCGAAAAGGAATATATTTTAATTCAAACCGTAGTTTTAGAAAATATTTTAAACAATATGAAATAAATATAGTTTTCTGTTATATTATATATTACATTTCACAAAAAGATATGAAAAGCAAAATTAATGGTTACACAAATTTTATGGTAACCGAAAGAAATTTGCATCAAATTGTATCCCTTCTAAAAAATAAATAAATCTTGAAAAAAATATAAAATTTTCCATCTTATTTGAAATTATTAATTTAACAGTTGAAATAAAAGTAAAATTAAAACTTTACTTAATTATGGGAAATAAAAACAGTGGTAATAATTCAATGAAATGAAAACATTTCTATAAAAAAATGATAATTTGCTTTCTTAAAAGCCATTTTTTTATAACAAAAAAATTTTTATGAAATATAAAAATCATCACTGAATTTCTTATTCTGTTTACACCTTAGCACATAAATTATGTGTTCAGTTTTCTCAACATATTATATTTTCTAATTTATATGAAAGTTATAAATTTTTTTTAATAAATTCGTATGCTTTTAATACATCTTATTATTCTTATCATAAAATTTATATTAATTCTTAACCATAAAAAAGTGCAAAATTAGTGTTAAAATACCATGCAAAATGGAATTATTCAGAAACATACAGATAATGAATTTTTATTCTAAGCATATTTGAAGTTAAAAGTCTAAAGAAATTTTAAATTAAAACACTAACAAAAATAATCTAAGTTAAAGCATCAACAAAATCATTTGGACCATTTTTATAAAATGGGATTGGCACACAATTAATACACGTAATTTATTAAAAATTTATCCCTATGATATAGGAAGCGTTATCAAAAAGATATGATTCTAATGCTACAAATGTGTATATAAATCATATATAATTAAAATGATTTAATTCAATTATAAATACTTGATGATGTCTGCTATATATATATATATATATATATATATATATATATATATATATATATATATATATATATATATATATATATATATATATATATATATATATATATATATATATATATATATATATATATATATATATATATATATATATATATATATATATATATATATATATATATATATATATATATATATATATATATATATATATATATATATATATATATATATATATATATATATATATATATATATATATATATATATATATATATATATATATATATATATATATATATATATATATATATATATATATATATATATATATATATATATATATATATATATATATATATATATATATATATATATAATGATTTAATTCAATTATAAATACTTGATGATGTCTGCTATATATATATATATTAAAGTTCACATTTAAAAAAGAATAATAAAAAATTAATGAAAAAGATTTATATATAAGGATTGATGGAATTTCTTATTCTTGACAAATTTTATTATTGGAGCAATCAATGAAAAAGATTTAATAAGGATAGAATTTCTTATCGTTTAATAATTTTATTTGATTATAATAAAGACTTAAGAACCAATGTTATTTCATATCCTTTACAAACTTTACAATATTAGACAAGTGTGAATGTGAACAATATAAAGATTGATGATTTTTTTATTCTTGTGAGAATTTTATAAGCTAACATTGATTATAAAGTTAGTTCTTATACATTGTAATTTTTCTATTGATTTTTCTCAATAATTGTTATTCTCTATTCCATTTGAACTAAAATTTCAAAAAAGTTTATAATGACTGAATAAGGAAAAGAGCCAAAAATATAAAGTGCTTATGTGACTTAAAAAAGTAAGATGAAAAATTTTTTTAATTTGATTGAAAAATTAAAACTTATTTCCTTATCACCTATGTCAAAAACAAAATGGTCAAGATTCAGAAATGACTCAGATATCTACAGTAAAATATCGAGAATTAGTGCATAGCTGGTTACACAAAATGCAACACCATAGAACAACAGAGCTAAATTTATTTGGCAGATAATACATTATACAATAAATCAGATGATTTAAATTAGAGTCTCTTGGGAAATGTGGAGGATGACAAAATCAGTAGTTAGTACAACCACCGTTGTTGGCTATAACAGCTGCCACACATGCCTTAGCATAGGACCAAAAAAGCTTTGGGTGTATCGTTGGGGTATTCAGATGCGTTCCTTTCAGATGTGTTCCACTTACCGCAACGCATTGTCGCCTGTGGTTAGTCTGGAATAGAGAGCATGCGTTGTGGACTCCGCAACAGTGGCCTTGTGTGATGTTACCGACGAGTTTAGGTTTAGCTTTCAGTCTGATTCTCGCCGGACTTTCATATGGAGAGGGCCAGGTACCCCTTACCACCAAGAGAACACCATTGAACGACACCATTACGGTGGTGCAGGATTGCTCGTTTGGATAGGAACTATTAAGAGTTCCAGAACTAACCTGCATGTTCAGAATGTAACCATGACAGACCACATCGATCGGGATGTCATTCTGGAACAACATGTACGTTTGTTTTGGGGCGCCATGGGTGCAGAATTTCTGTTTATGGACAACAACGCCCGTCCTCACCGTGCAAACATTGTTGACGAACGCTTTCAGTCGGAGGATATCACCCGTATGGATTGGCCAGCACACTCACCAGACTTGAATCCAATAGAGCATGTGTGGGACATGCTTGGCCGACGAATTGCAGCCCGTCAACCCTCTCCCACATGTCTACCGGAACTTCGGAGAGCATTGCTTGATGTGAGTGGTGTAATATTCCCCAAGATCAAATCGATAATTTGATACTCAGCATGCCTAGGCGTTGTACGGCCTATATTGCATCGTCTGGGGGACATACTCTATGTATTAACCATCATACCAATCATGTTATATTGTTTTTTTTGTAAATAGATTCCTTTATGAAAATCGCAATTTTTATTAATGATGTCAAACATATAAAATCTGTTTTGCTCTTTACCTTTTGTTTAATAAATAGACTTTACCAATAAGTCACATTTGTTTTGTTTTTGTCTCTTTCTTTGCCTGAACTTGCATAATCCTTAATATTTACACGAGTGTAAATGAAATAACAGATGTTTAAAAACATAATATATATATATATATATATATATATATATATATATATATATATATATATATATATATATATATATATATATATATATATATATATATATGTATGTATGTATATATATATGCCTTTTTTTCAATTTTTATTTCATTTTATCCTGTTTCATTTCATCCTGTTTTTATTTATTTATTTTTTAACTAAATATTTTTAAATTAATTAATTTTTAATTAATTTATTATAATAATTATTTCCATTTTAATATCTTATTTAAAATTTATCTTTATTTAGGTTTGCATTAAATTTTTTGTACAATTTATAAATAATGTTTTGACATATAAGCAGCTTCATCCTATCAATTAGAGTTACCTTACTGTCAAAATATTATTAAATATCCTGTGTTCATTCAAATTTTCGATTCTTTGTTTGAATTAAGTTTAAAAAATTTGTTAATTATTAGGTAGGTAGGTTATGGCGGACCCTTTCACTGCACACTATTCTAAGATGCTTGTAGCTCACGTTAAAGAAGATATCTGGCGAGGAATTATAGCGAATTGACTGCCATTATTTAAGAAAAGTCGATTGAAGTCTTTTAATTAATCGGTATGCACTAGAGGACAGTTGAAGGATTTTAGATGATATAAATTTCATTTTTTTATATCATTAAGATTAAAATCTTTTAGATGGTAGAAGAAATTCACAGCAAGCAAGAATTTTAATTTCCGGATTTGAAGACAGTTTAAATATCGAAGGGAATGAGATAATGTGTGTGCGGGAGCATTATACTAATTTTTTTCGTAATTGGTTCTTCAGATGTTCGCCTAAAAGACAGTCTAGGAAAATATGATCAGTGGTTTCAGATTCACCCGCACTGATAGTGATCTGTATGTCAGAGATTAAACCTAAATAGAACTGAATTGTTAGGGAAAGGATCTTGTTCTCATTCTGGCCAGCCATACGTCTTCTAGTCACGATTTCGTTAACAGTCTATGATTTTTGCGAATAAATGTGAGATGAGTGAATGCTTCAGCATATTTGCTATTTTTCCATTGATTGAGACTTTCTTTAAAGTAATATTTCTTGATGTGTTGTTTCAGATCTTCAGGAGAAACAGATCGAATAGCATATTGACTCACTGTTGCTGCTTTCGCCAATCAGTCGGCAATTTCATTACCTGCAATCCTTGCATGTCCTGGAACTCAAACTAACTGTATTGACAAGCACTTTTGAGTAGATTGAATCATTTGGGATCGAAGAAGTTGAATGATAGTTGGTGATGTCCTGGAACAAACCGAAAGAGCAGAGATGCAAGAAAGAAAATCTGAGAAAACGATATTTTTTGGGTTCAGTGCAAATTTTAGAGACTGCAATAAGTAGTGCCATGGCCTCGGATGAGAAGATGGAGTTTATGGAACAAATTTTCCCTGTTATTGATACAATAGTTGTAAAATTAACTATTGCAATGCCCACATTTGATCCCTGTTTGGAAGCATCTGTAAAAATCAGCGAATCTCCCCCCCCCCCATGTTGACTCGCCAACCTGGTGAAATAGCTTACAATATATCTTTTGGCAGTCTGAAAAGGGAGAACCGAGGAACATATCTTAGTTATTAATATTTCGCAAATAAAGATTACATCAATTTTTTTTTAATATGAATAAATCTATATCATCTCAAATATAAATGAAACTTCATACGAACATACAACCGCTTTCCATTGTTAATGATATTTGCAATTGAATTCAGAAATTTTTTCATTTCGCACAGAGGAATCTTATGATTGACCTCTAGCTAATCCTCAAAACTGTCTTGCAAAATTTATCGAAATTATACTGCTTACAAACTCGAAGAAAATTTTTTTAATTGGAACAAATCCGGCCACCCTAAAAATTATTGAAAATAAATTACTGAAGTTTGAGTAGAAGAATCTCGTAGTCAAAATATTTCAGTTAATAGTATAAATATATTTAAAACTCTATTTTGGCTTAAAACTTTTTTTCCTAGTGATTTTTTATAATTGCTCAGTTAGATTTGCTTTTATATTAGTTTTAGATATTCAAAATTTTAAAATACCTGTTTTTGGAAAAATCAATATGAGAATTGTCCAGGACTTCAAATTATTTCTAACATTGTGTGCAAGTCCAATACAATCTGAAAAATTGTAATGATGTTTCTTTAGTGCATAGAAATAAAATGTTACATTTTCTCTAAAGCACACATCAATACATTTTAATTTTTGTTGCATAATGTTACCAAAATTTCAATCCCCCATGAAAAGCAAATAAAACGACACTTTATAAGCGATCCATAAAAAGCAAATTGTTCAAAGAAAAGGTAGTTTATAGATCTCAATCGCCGCTCTTCTCACCACTTACCATCCACATATATCCAAGACAATAATAGCTTCAATGAGTTCTTACAAAACGCATTTCCAAGCGCTGATATCACCTCATGATGACCCCTCCACTGAACTTCCATTACGGCCCGAACACAGATGTACCTGCCCATTACAGAAGGGCCTGGAATGCGGACATCGGTACAAAACGGTTGGTTCCGAAACAGGAGCAGGTAATTTGGGCTAGCTCCGAGAAACATGTTGTCCGCTCCACCCACAGAGCCGGGACCAGATACCCTTTTGGATGATTTCGCCAATTTTTTTTTCTTTATTAATCTTACTGAGGACAAGAAGTGGATGAGGAGAGTGAAGGAAAAAAAAAAGAAACCCTCCCTTTTCCAATCATTGCGTCACGATTTTGTGGTGGCAATTCTTTTGTTAGTTTGAGAAAAGAAAATAGAAAAGAAAGTAGCTATCGGTGTGGAGCTCTCCAGCTATTCATCATGCAGAGCAATATGGCACAAACAATGGACCGCGGCGCAACTCTTGTTCTCGCTTGTTTTCGGTAGCGTTTAGTGGTGATCGCCAACGATAGACGCTACCTAGCTGTAAATAACTTCGGGAAGAGCTTATTCGTGAGATAAGGATGAAGAGTGGGCACTCTGCTGGTGTTTGCTCATTTACATTTCAGATAAGGCCCTAAGAGTTTACTACTGGGATATATATAAATACCTATACAAAAAAAATTGAAAAATAAAATTCGTTAAATAAAATGAAATAAATGGGATGAATAAAATGTTTGATTTCTAGTTGCTCTCCAAAGATAAAATAGAAATAATGATTTGTGTGTGAAATTAAATATCGCTTTTTTATCTTCAGCCAATTTTTTTCTCTGTCATGAAAATAATAAAACTAATGGAAAATATGACATAAAATGATTTTTTTTAAGTTGCTATATTTTTGTCTTAATATAGCCATAATGAAATGAAGCAATTTTTTTTATTTGGCATAGTTTCTTAATATAAAAAACTGAATAATCGATAAATTCTCTATCAAGACATAATTTAATTTGCAGAATTTTTTCTAAGGAAAATAAAATAAATTTAAATAATAAATGAAAAAGTTTTATTAAGTTCGTTATCATTTGTGAAAATTAATAGATCATAAGCCGCTGAACTTAGCTACTGGTCAGCGTGCCTGGGAGGATAGTGAGGTCCTGGGTTCGAATCCCGGTTCGGGCATACATGTACTTTTTCTCTCTATCTCTCCTGTCTTGGTCCTTTCCTTTTATGAGTGGTTTCTTACTCTATAAACAGGTACCTATGGCATGTGTGTAATACTTTTAGCGTGGGTTTGACCAGGAGTGTTGAGCCAAGCTTCATACATCATCCGTTTTTCCCATCTAAGAACATTGGTTTTTGCGGTCTTTAAATTGATCCCACAAAAAGGTTCTGCACCGATGGGAGCAAAAGACGATTCTTGTTTAGCAAGTTCATCAGCCTTTTCATTACCTTCGATACCTTTGTGCCCTGGCACCCATACAAGGATCACCTTGTTTGAGGCGGCAGTTAGTGAGGGGGACATCCTTTTTTTTAGCTTCCGATGCCAATAATTCGCACATATTTCGCGAAACCGCTGAAATTGGTCCACATAAAAAAGTATGGCGGTTCATGCTAAAGACTGACTGTCATGCTCCTCTGGACCCCGGTTCTTGACCATCGAAGTTCACATATATTGTACTTTCGTAAAGAATAATTGCTTCTCTCTCACAAGACTAAAATACCTCTACCTGATAGGAGAACATTTTCTGAATTACTCAATCCTTATTCCATCAGCAATACTACCAAATAATTATTCGCGATATAGAAAACACAGTGTTACTCCATTTAGATGTCCACCTCTCCACTCAGTACAAACACTTACAGTTTAATGTCAAAGAAAATCGAAACAGAGAACCCTTTTGCGTACATTTCACTATTCAGAAATCCACATCCAATCGTTCGTGTGGTCACTGATAGTTTTACGTGATAGTTTTGCAAAGTACAGGGTGATCTTTATTAAAGTGACAGTGTTTGGAGCGCCCTGTAGCGCGATCTAAGAGAGCCGAAATGACACCAAACTTGGTATTTAGACTAATCAAGACATGGGAAAAAATCCGTAAAAAAAAAAAAGGTTTTAGTTCAAAAGTCATCGCTAAAGCATTTTGTGACGCTGCTGTCGCTTACAATAATGAGAATTAGCATAAAACACAGGTATCAAAGCAAAATGCAAATATTGTTCGCTGGCTATACCAGTAATAGGGGCTATAAAAGCAAGTAGTAGACAGCTCCGGCAAATAATCTCAGCTGCAGGAAGCGAGCTCCAGTGGCCATGCCTCTCACTTTAGCGGAACGTGCGTTTATGTTGGTGGAGTATCCGATTTGTCTATTCTAAAGGACAACATAAGGAAGACAGTGAGGAATATTCCTCGTGACATGTTGCGTTCGGCTGTGGGGAACGCTGCACGGTGTTATTTCTGAGAACGGAGCTCACATGGAATGTGGTCTAACTCCTCACCGGGGAAGTTAATGTAATAAATAAACATTAGTAATTTAATTGTACGATTGTATGTGTCAGTATTTCTATTTTCTCACATTCTATACATTGTAAAGCGGCACAAAATGACCTAGTGGCGATTTTTGGAACTAAAATTTTCAACACTGTGCTCCAAACACTGTCACCTTAAAAAAAGATCACCCTGTATTTTATCAACAGCATGTTCAAAATGTGTTTGTTTTCACTTACAGTGGTATTATGAGGTATTGGTAATTGCTCTCACTGGGGTAAACTTTTCTTCCATCCATTTATTCCATATTTTTTGTAAATGTTACTGAATATATCTGACACGATCATCAACTTCTCGGAACGATAACAGCTTCTGTAGCCAACGATTCCCTGACTCAGAAATGTGATTTTATGACACTAGTTTTTGCATTACGAGTCATATTGTAACTCTGTACAAGTTTAAAAAAAATCACTCAATAGAGAAATCAATTAAAACTCTCAAAAATGCCATTTCATTTCCTACGATGTGTGTGACTACACGAATACTGTAATAATTTGGATTTTCTATTTTATTACAAACTCATTGAGCAAGTTTCAAGCAGCTTGAACTATTTCTTCTTGGTTTATTTTTTGACGGTCAGCAGTTAATAAAACAAGAATAAAAATTTTAAAGCTCTTCACACACGATACAACTTTTAGTACGGATTTGCTAGAAGTGAGGAAGCACATGTAATTTAACTCTCAATTTTTCATTCAACTTCTGTGTACGAGTAAAGGGAAATTTTTTTTACTTTTTAAATGATTTTGAAGCATGTCCAAAGATAGTTGGCTACATTCCAGGACAAAATTATTCAATATCTATTACTTTTGACTTAAAATTTAAAAATTTACAAATTTAAAAAAATTAATCGCTTAACAAGAATTATTTGGTTAGTATAAAGACAAAACACTCACGCATTTAAATCTACTTAGTATTTATATATTGCTTCTCCCTCGTTGGTGGCAACAGTCCAGTATCCCTAGGATCCAGCAGACTGCTCTTTCACGTTTTTCGAGTGGCCACATTAGATCCCTTTCTTTCCAACAGGGCCAGAAAGTCTTTTAGGAGTGTTACTAGTACAAGGCTGATCAGGCTTCCCCGAGATATATTCTTGACTGTCTGAACTTTACTGTGAACGAGGTTTTGGAGAATCTTATTTTATTTTTAGACTTTTTAATGATTTTTGGTTTTATGGAGATGGTTTAGCTTAGCTACCCCATTTGAGAGGGGGGTATATGAAACAACAACATATATTGCTTCTCTCATTTACTTACAGTTAAAATGTATAGCTTTCCATTAAATTTCTGGACATTAAGTTTTCATTATATAGTTTATATATAGCACACGCCACCCGCCCTGTCTAGTGGTCAGTGAGCCTGACTGCGGATAGGGGGTCTTGGGTTCGAATCCTGGTTCGGGCATGGATGTACTTTTTCTCTCTATCTATCCTGTCTTTGTCCTTTCCTTGTATGAATGAGGTGTGAATGGTTGCCTACCCTATAAACGGGTCCCTATGGCATGTGTGTACTGAGGAAGTCGGACTCCACACCCAAATAGGGTTCAGTTGAAAAAGTGGAGCAGTGCACCCCATATTGCCAGCCTAGCTGGCACACGACAACAACAACAATATGTAGCACACTGTAATCGGTAACCTTTATCATTATTTAAATTAAATTAACATCATAAATTAATTTTTAATGAGTGAAATAATAAAAAAGGAATGTAGCTATGTGTGAATATACTGATGATGATAAAAAAAGTCAAGGAATAAAATTGGCAATAAAAAGAATTTTAATGTACAAAAAGAAACTCCCTTACATATTGATCTAATAAAAGAATCACACAATCTGATAAGCATTGACCCACAGATGTCAATGCTTATATCACAAAAACACATGTGATATAAACATTGACATCTGACTGGTGATATGTGTTCACTTAGTTTAAATTCTGACAGGTTTATGGAACATCATGGACCCTGTTTTCCTGAGGGAACGTTTTTCCTATGAAAGAAAATCACACAAGTTCTTTATATATGTAATACGTCGTACTAAAAACTCATTCAGAAGTGATTTTTTTATCACTCAGTGAAGTTTAGTTTAAAAGTGTGAAAATATTAGGTTATATGGTTTTGACACATAAAAATGCACACATTACAAAATAATTTAGTTAACAGCGTCTGAGTACGATGTTTTACAACAGGAAATATCTCACGCGTTGCATGTGTGGATTAGCCAAAAACAAATTATGTTCCATAAACTTGTCAATTGGGGACAGCCAGAGGCAGCAAAGGGGTGCCCTCCAGATGTATCTGGAACTGTTGCGGGGGCGGTGCCCCCGGTGGTGCCACTTTCCTTTATTCTTTCTAGCAATTCCCATCTAAACTGGTAGAACCCTTCTTGGGTTAGGGACAGGGGAGTTGGCTGGTGTATACCATAAACAAATAGAGTGATGATGCATAGAATGCTTGAAGACCTTTTTCATTATAAAGCTATTATAACTACTGTAATTGAGCCTCTTCATTTGCATTTCCAATTGGCAACTTATGGAAAAAAGTGAAATCACTTTTGCTGCAGAGCATATTATTTTAGAGACTTAGTAGAAAGATAACGCTTTCAGAGCGCAAGGTACAGGGTTCGATACCAAACACTGTTGAACACCAGGAGATGGTTGTGCGTCTACTTTCTGTATTCACGTCTGTCCGGGTGAATGCTTAGTTTTAAAGTTTTTTCCGTCTTGCAACACATGAATGTCTTATTAACTATGTAAACTTCTGGATGGTTGGTTGGGTTTTATGGCGCAAGATCCAAAATTGGGTATGCTGCGCCAATATAAACTTCTAGTAGGCAGTTACATAGTGAACGTTAAATGTCTTACAACTGCTTTAAGCCCCCGGGCAGTCAAGAAAAAAATTTTTAATGTTATACCATGGAAATGTGCCGACCGATGGCTGAGTGGTTAGCGCTCCTGACTCCTGAGCTGTGGGTCCCATGTTCGAATCCTGGTTGGGTCATGGATGTTACTCTCTTTCTCTGTCCTTTCTTCTGTGATGATGTATGAATGTGGCCAACCCTATAAATGGGTTTGTGGTGGTATGACGCGGGTAACGTTACTGGCCTCCGTGACTTGGTTCACAGGTGCCCGCTGGGTAACGACACATGAGTAGCAGTTACTGGCCTTGTTGTGGCATAAGTTTCAACCCTCAAGTGGAAAAAAACCCCATGGGAATGTAGAAAAAAAGAGATCCGACGTTTAAATGTGTTCTGTTTGTATCGACAGCACAGCACGACAAGACATCGACAGCAATTTTAAAAGGGGGAAAAATGCACTCTCATTTCTTAAAGATTGAAAAGTTTCGAGCTGTCTTGTTAAAGTAACTACATTAAGGCATAAACAAATTTACGAGTTCAGATCATTATTAACAATGTGTCTTGGAGACATTGAGAATTTTGAATTCGAGAGTTTTTTTATTCCAAATGATTTAGAAATTTCTTTAATTAGGCATTTTTTACAATAAATAAAAACCTACTTACTTTATAGTTTCTACCACTAATTAAGGTAACCGAAAGTTTACCAGGAAAAAAAATTGCGTTAATATGACCAATTTAGAATAACTTCAAGAACTATCATCGGAAAAAATTTTTTTCTTTCTTTCTCAGTATGAATTTGTGTTTATTTTACGAAGGAAACATGGAATTATAAATATTTATTATGTTAGTCCTGAGAAATATATCTTGATATTTTCTTATTAAACATTAATTCATTGTTTTTATTATTTTTGTTTTCTCAGTACCAAATACATATTAATCTTTCGTACTAGAAGGCAAAATCGATATTTTTTTATCATAATTACATTGTTTACTTCGCTTCTCTTCATATGGCAAAATAAACTATTAAAAGAAAGATTGATTGGTTGAGTTTATTCCCTCAAAATTTTTATTTCCATAATTCACTAAATTGATATGGTTCAAAATTCCAGAAATTTTATATCTCTAGAAAATGGAACTTTCTAAAAGAAATTATTCTTAATGCTGTTGGTGCATTTTTAACAAAGGAAAAAGATAAAAATGTTATCTTTTTTTATTTTAAAAATATATACTATCTCCTAATAAGTATTTGGACACTCATGCAAATGAGGATATCTGCGATACTGAACTACGACACGGTTTCTGTACTTAAATCTTTCGAAAGAAACTGCATTGGCATTAGTCTCTTGCAAAGTGCCAAAAAATTCAAAGCTATCTGATTTCGAGAAAGGCGTAATTGTCGGGTATTGTACAAATGGCCGATCTTTAAAGAACATATCTAGTCAGTTAAACATTCCAAAATCGACAATGAATTTTGTGATTAAGTGGTGGAAGGTGTGGTGCAAACCCACGAAAATGAGAGAGACACTGATGAGCGCTGTACGAAGAAATTCAGAAAAACAGGACCAAGCCGACGACCCGCATATTTTAGGAGTTTCAAGAAGTATCCAGAACTGTTGTTTCGATAAATACATTACGCAAGGAAGCACATTTGCTTGTGGGAATGGATCCTCTTCTGGTTCTCTGATTAAAACGAAAGACGCACCCTATTGACTTAAAATTCGCATAGCACGCTTGGCTTGTCCAAGTGTCAACAACAACACATTTGCTGGGTTTGCCTGGTCGTGTTGCCGCCTATAAACCTTTGATTTCGAAGTCAAACGACAATGCTCGATTGAGGTGGTATAAGGCAAGTCGAGATTGGACAATAGACGTGTGGAAAATGTTCTAAATGGTTATGAATTCAGGTTCAAACTCTACCAAGAAACTGGGTCTGGCACAGGCCTAGAGAAGACCCTTTGCCAGAATGTATTGTACCAACAGTAAATTTTGTGACTGCAGTGAATTATTGTTTAAGGATGTTTCCCATGCCATGGACCTTTGAAATCAATTCACAGTAGGCTCAACGCCGATTCCTTCTTTACTATTTTACACGTCAATGTGTTTTCTACATTGTGGTAATTTGACGGTGAAGAGGTGCAGTAATCGGTGAAAGAACTTGCATATCTTCTGCAGGCCGAGAGAAAGGAAATATCAGAGTCCATCGAAACACTCGTAGAAAACATGGCCCTCTACTAACTATTGAATATTAATACATTGTTTATCTATTTTATCACAGGTTTCTAAATACTTATTGATAGATGATGTAAAATGTTATGATGTGTGAAGAGTAGAAGGGTTACATAAGAAAAATATTGAGTGAAAATTATGAAACATCATAACATTCAATAAAGAGGATTATAAATAAAGCATTGCAAATAAGATAAAAGAAAACCATTTTTTAAGGTGTGAAATTATTTTGACTCATCCACATTGAGACACACTGCTAAGTGAATAAGTAGTTAAATCTTTGTACTGAAAACAATGTGCAACAGATACAGAAGGTTAAAAAAAACCGATGTTCTAAGTGAGTGCTCAACAACAGTGGACTCAAATGAGGATGTATCTCATTTGGGATTTGGGTGAAGAAGAGTAAAACAGAATTTTTTGGAGAGAGATTGTACGAGGTGTAGTCATATCCAAGGCTATAAAATTAAAAGAGAGAAATTTTAACTATCAAGAAACAATAATTAACAACCATTAATTTATCAATAAGAATTTTAAAAAATCGGATTAAATGTTTTACATATTATCTAGAGCTCCAATGGCTCAGTAGCTTCAAGCCGCTTCCCGTAAGCTCAGCAAAGTGAAGCATCATTTGCCGAGGGCAGTGGTTGGGAGGGTGACCACAGTGTACTCTTCTTCACTGGGTTGCTGGAACTCCGTGGATTGAGGACGTGTCCACGTTCATCTGTGACGTCCAAAGTCCTTCCGCTGGTGTGGCGTGGATGTGGAGAGGAGGGTGCCATCTCAGGTGTGGCCTCGTCACCTGACTGTGGTTCAAAACTACGAGGCACCTTAAAAAGAGCAACGTCGTACTTTCATCTTCGTGGTGCTCTGATCCAAACGAAAGACGCTCTCTTTGACTTAATTCGCACTGCCAAAGGCACAGCGAGCTTGGCTTGTCCAAGTGTCATAAGCAACAACATATCTATATTTTGTCATCATGTCTGCTAATTTTCATTTCTTCTCTTATATGTTGAATTAAGCAACTAGTTTTCTTTTCCTTACATCGCTTAAAATAACATTTTCCACAATTTTTTTCAAGCATTTAATAATTCTTCGGACTTTACTTCATTTTATAAATAATTCATGCAAATAACAAGCAAAACTCATCGTTGTCAATTACAGTAAACTCTACGACAACACGTTGTGGACTCTCTAATGCAATTGTAAGATATTTTAATGTTTTTCAGAAATAATGCCGTATTCATGTGTCGCAAAGGAGGAAACCTGGAAAATTTCCGAGCACACAACCGAAAAAATACATGCAGAATCTTAGCATCTGTTTCGTATTATTCAAGAATGGTTGGGATCAAAACCGGGCCACTTCGCTCTGAAAAGCAGAGCTTAACACTATACTACGGTGAAAATTATTTAATAAACTCTTTTTTTGTGAACATTTTAACAATGAAAACGTGAAATGGCAATGGGGTATTTTACTGAATGTAGTTTGCTTAAGATTTGGGCAAAGACATCTCAATTTTATGTGAAGCTAAACGAATGAAGATCCATGTAGGGACTTGATTACTTCAGGCATACTTCTGAATGTTGGAACTCCATCTAACTATCCAAACAAAGTTAAATTTAATGTAACATTAAGGTAAATTTAACAATGTAACAAATGTTTCATAAGTGACGAGTTTAAATTGTGATGACTGTAAATACGACTTGGACCTAACAGATAATGATCCGTTTGTCGCTCTTCAATCATTGTTCTGCACGCGAGAGCAACTTGGATCAGAACTAGGAATTTAAAGTGTCTTCCAAACCATTATAAACTTTAAGCTAAAAGAAGGAATCAAATCCACAGAACAGTTGAACTGTTAACGAAAGCCTTGGTCTAATTGAAATAATTAAGAGAGAAAATTATTATGGACTAGAGTTTCGGACACACACACATTCTTTAGAATTCATTAAAATATATCTCTTAACAGCAGTCAATGGGAAATCTATCAAAGCAACAAAAGCTAAAATTGAGGGAAAATTTATAGAAAGTAAAGAAGTTTTTGAAGAGAGAGAGAGTTTTCTCTTATAAAACTATGATACATTAAATGTTAAAAGAGTTAATTGAAAATTGATTTCTATAAACATTAAGTAAACCTGCTATTTCTCAGATGTAGCAAAAGAAGCCAAACTTCTTCAGTTTTAACAACTTAAATATATTGAATCATTTATATTTGAAATACACTGCTGGACAATTGCTAAGGACGGATCACAAACTGCAATGTAGCATAACATTAAGCGAGACATGAGGCCTAGTAGGATAAAATATAGTTGCCACACTGTTCAGACATTAGAATAAAGAATATTTATTGTTCTGGAAAGTACAAAAGCTGTGAAACATCTGAAAGAAAAAAAATGTTCATTTGATACTGCATACGGAAAAATGCATCTAAGAGTCATCATGCACATTGAAGAAAAGTATCAGTACGGGATATGTCCACCGTGGAGAGTGATGCAACATTCCACACGTCGTATCATACTTTGCACAACATTATCCAGCAGCTGTTGAGACAATTTATCCCATTCTTCTGGGAGTGCACGGATGAGGGTGTTCTTGTTTGTTGGAGGATAGTTTCGCCCAGCAACTTGCCTATCCAAAAGCATCCCACACATTTTCAATGGGGTTTAGATCTGGAGAATGTGATGGCCATACGAGGCGTTGAATACCCTCGCTGTCTAGACAATCCTGAACAGCGAGTGTTCGATGACATGTTGCGTTGTCGTCTATAAAAACAAATTTATCACCGACAGCACCACGGAAAAGACGAACATGAGGAAGTAGAACTTCATTAATATATCGTTGGCCCGTCATAGTCCCATTCGCAACCACATGTAGGGGCGTGCGGCCATTGATCATGATGCCGGCCCACACCATGACACTGCATGTCGGATATCGGTCCCTTTCCTGGATATTTTCTGGATGATAAGCAGTACCACTCTCGCGCCAGATCAGTTGCCGTCTACAATCCGATGACAGAGTTAACCTACTCTCATCTGAGAATAGTACGCATGCCCAGTCCTGTTCAGTCCAACTGCGATGCTCACGACACCATTGCAAACTGGCAGTACGGTGCTGTCTGGTCAATGGGACACACACAACAGGTCTGCGGGCGTATAGTCCTCCTAACCTCAAACGTTTGGCAACAGTTTTTCGAGAGATCTGCTTTCCTGAGGCAGCAAGAAACTGATTTGCCATCTGCTGAGCTGTGGTGCGCCTGTTTCTTTTTGCTGATAGGACGATATATCTGTCTTCTGCAGGCGTCATACTTCTAACACGACCTTCCCCGTGCCGCCTACTACACATTCCAGTAGTTTTAAATGACTTCCACAGCCGTGAAACAACGCTGTGAGCGATGTCGAACTCCCTGGCAACATCTGTTATTTTTCGCCCTTCTTCGATCTTTCCGATAATTCGGCCACGCATAAAATCATCTAAGTAATGTCGGAAAGACATGCCAAAAATTTCAATTTCGTCTATTAAATCTTTCCTGTAAAACTTTGATTTGAAACAACAACTGTCCACACGCGTCAAAACATTTGAAGCTCTTATGAACGTTATCACGTGATAAACAGACGTGGGAAAAAAATTGCAAACGCATACTTCTTCATACTATATTCCGCACTTATTCTAATTTTCCTAATTTCGATTCCTTTCATTTTGTGGTTGCTATTGATGATAGTGTTATCCATCCTTAGCAATTGTCCAGCAGTGTAGTACATATAATGCTCTGTTATCAATTTATGTTTTTTTTATCTATTCATATAACATGAACCCATTCTTCGTACACCAATCACTTCACAAGCTCCTTTACTTGATAGAACCTCTAGAAATTTGCATTTTTACTATGCATCGTATGATTGAGTGATGATTTAACTATGTGTCACAAATTAAAGCGCATCCTCAATTACTTCGAACATCTGCGCCCGAGCAAAAGAACAGTAAAGTGCAGTACTGACCGCATAGCTACTCGTTTGACTATCTTCAAGTGTAGAATCAGTCATTGATTTTACTTTGAAAGTATAACATATAACTCGTAAAGACGATAAATGTATTTTCTGTTTCATGTATAATATATATTGAAAAAAACACTTAAATTGTTTTTCAAAACATGAGACCAATAAAATTTAGAGTAACCTATGCAGCCCAACTTGTCTAATGGTCAGCGTTCTTGACTGCGGATAAGGAGGTCCTGGGTTCGAATCCCGGCTCGGGCATGGATGTACTTTCGCTCATCCTGTCTTTGTCCTTTCCTTGTATGAATGAGGTGGGAATGGTTTCCTACCCTATAAACGGGTCCCTATGGCATGTGTGTAGAGCAAAGTCGCACTTTCACCTTCATGGTGCTCTGATTAAACGAAAGACGCTCCCAAATGACTTAAATTCGCATAGCCGAGGGATAGCGAGCCTGGCTTGTCCAAGTGTCATTAGTAACAACAACAGAGTAACCTATTTTTTATAATCTGAAAATGCTTGAAAATAGCAACTATAGCGTCCTTAGCTCAAGTATAAAAAATTATATCTAAAAATGAAAAATCATATCACCAATGCTTCAGTGTATATACATATCCAGATATTTAAATATTTCTTTGAAATATTCAATTTAAATATAAACAAAACAATTCATTTATAAAATACTTTACAATGTTTAAAATTTAATTTGCTCAACTTTTTAAGGATTTTTTCTTTCACGAGTGCAATATGTTTCAAAATATCAATGATATTTTTAAGATATTTTCTAATACTGGTATGAAATCATACAGGGAAAATTCAAATATTAAATTCAGTATTTATATGATTTTTTTAGTATCATTTAAAAAAATGACAGAATATCTAATATAAATATAGTTTTTCCCTTTTATTTAGATATGGATATACCCAATTATTAAGCATTTCCCTCACTGTTTTCAGATGACAATTATTACAAATGTTCCATTAATGGGAAAAACTTGCATTTGGAATAATTTAGAACCTTATAATCCACAACTATAAATATAAAGAGTAGAGTGTAATAATAAAACAGGAGAATAGTGTACACATAATATACCAAAAAATTTAAAATAATGTTGTCCACAATTGCAAATGTAAAGAAAAAGTAATGTATAGTAATCAAAAAAGAAATGTATTATACACAAAATATACAAAAATCTGAAAACAATGTAGTTCATAAAACTAAAGTAAAAGATGTGGAATAGTTAAAAAAGAGTAATTACACTTATAAACTATACCAAAAAATTTAAAATAGTCTATAATTGTAAATATAAAATGAAATGTCAATATTTGTTATATAGAATCTATTATTTAGTTAACCTTTATCGGTTTAAAAATAATTCACAGCTAAAATAAAGTTTGTTAAATGACTTTTAATAGTGAAAATGAACAAAGAAAGTTCTACATAGTATTTTACTTATATCTCTAAATATACAAGGATGCACAATATTTAAGGCAAGTTGAAAAATAGGATGTGTGAAACAATTGAACAATTTTCGGTGTTAAACAGCAAACAAGTCTTATAAAAACTACACGTCTATTAGGAACAAAACAAACTCTCTAAGTGGAAAAAAATAAATAAGTTCACAAACATTCTTATAATTTTTAAATAATATCACACCATATACAAGCATTTCTCTCGTCAGATGAATAAATTCCATTTCTACAATTTATTTTCAATCATAAAAGCTGCAATCGAGACTTTCCAAACTGAAATAATGGCAGGAAGAATAATTACTATCTAGTATATTTTTTTGACATAAATAGTAATTACTATTTAGTAGTAGGAAACAATGAAAACATTTCAACTAATATTTGACAATGATAGACTAGATATTTATCATACCCTTACAATATATATATATATATATATATATATATATATATATATATATATATATATATATATATATATATATATACCCTTACAATAATAAATTAAAATAATTTTGCTAACTATCAGGAAATCATGAATTTTCAAAATTTACAAGTAATGAAAAACAGTTTTAATTTCCAATGAAATATAAGTAAATATTAAGGTGCAATCAATGATTATAATTTCTATCACAAACAAATCACAAAAGTATATTCAATATAATTGTTAAAAAAGAAAAATCTTTGTACTACTAATGGTATATAATGTGTGCAAGGAAGAATTATAATAATATAGTGAATGAATTGAAAGTATAAAAAATAACAATTAAACAGTAAATACAATGCCTGATTTGAACATAGTTAATTTAGATTTTTTTACTAAAACTTTTAAAGAAAAAATGTGAACTGGAAAATGTGTTAAATCCTTTTCTTATATCTGCTAATTAAAAAAAATTATACTGATTTATTTCTACTTTGATTATAAAATATACTTAACTTTTGAGATTTGATCATTTTGTTAGTCAATTTAATATTAAAAAAGAAATACTGTTATCTAGCTTGTTTAATTTGCCTGATTATTCATAAAATAAATGATAAAGGAAATGCAATGAATTATTTTCTATTGCATTTCATCATTTATTTTATTTAAATTAAAGAGAGACTCAGCAAATTACATATTTTTTACTGGTGCAGTATAAAAACATTTTGTACATCACAACTATTCATGCATTAATTTTACAATTAATAAGTCAGTAAAAATCAATTTTGATTTTGCTTTCAATTACATTTTTGGCGCCAAAATTCTTAAGCTTCATTTAAAGAAAAAAAATTCATATGAAATATTGAAATAAAAAAGAGGATATACAAAGTAATCATCTCTGTCAAATAGAATGAATGACTGCTTGAATGTTTTCAGTTTATATACACATTGAATTGTTAAATGTATACCTCATTAAACCAATATTAGCTATGATACATTAAAATTGAAGTTTTAATAGCTTAATATTTATATTTTTCCTAACGAAAATTTGGAAAACAATTCAAGTAATCATTTTGGCAGGATTAAATAATTAAATGACTTACGCAGGTTTGGCACAATATTATTTGTATGGAAAATGCCAACATTTATTTCCTATCACAAAGAGTTAGCAAAAATGAATGAATCTCAACTTTAGAGATTTTTATCATTTGAAAAAGTATTTACTAATCATGAATACAAGATGAAATATACATTTAAAAGTACATAGTATGTAAATGAATTGAGCTTGGGAAACATAAAATAAATACAATACATATAAAATGAATAAATAATTAATAATCTTAGAAGCATGCATATTTATTTTTACAAGCAAAACAAGTCACAAATATTGCTTGAAATGCTATAAATATAAGACAATAAAGAATTCATCATAATACAGGAAGTTAATATTAAGAAATAAGCAAATGATAATACAAGGTATCCAAACACAGAGGGGGAAAATGTTACATTTCAACTTTTATGGAAGCATTTTAACAATTAAATGCTCTTATTTGTTCATTTATCAGCATGAATATGCATTTTAATGTATGTAAAATATGTTTAATAAAAAAACAATATATATTATTGTAAAAATTGAAATGCAACAAAAAATTGTAGAAAAAAGGAAAGGTTTACTTTTTCAAATTAAATCAGTAAAAAATAAAATCTTTTAAACATAATTTTCAGAAAATTGTAATTAGAAGAATACTTGCAAAAATTAACTACCTCAATTTTTATAGAGTAAAAACGAAATGTGTAAGAATAATATACGTGTTAAATTAACTTCATATAAAGTATTTTCTAAAAACTATTGAACCAACATTATGAAATAAAAAGAAGGATTTTTATGTGAAATTGAACTGAGCAATTGTTAAAACAATCCACAATATTTGTCTTGCAATTCAATGTTAATCCTTGCTATCATTTAATAATAAATACTCAATTTCGATAGATTATCAAATCAATTGTATGCTTTAATAGACATTTTAAATTAACATAACAAAAACAAGAGTTTTGAATCAATAACTGAAACAAATGTCACAATCGATGTGTAGCATTGTTTTAGTAGTTAAAAGAACAATATTTTTTTTTTTTGTTTCAAAGCGATTAACTTGACATCAATACATAAATCAAATTAACTGCGGTAAAAATTCAAATCCATTTCTATGTCTTTCATAATCATTAGCATATGCTTAAAAAAATTAGTTTTGAGGTACTTATAGAGAAAAAAGTGCTACAGCTTATCAAATCAAAGCAAATACAAAACCAGCCACATATTACAATTGTCAGTTATATTTTATAACTGTAATACCTTATTCTAAATATACCATATTATTAAACAAATTGGAAAAATTATTCTGGAAATCTATAGTATTTAGCAGCTGAAGAGGCAAGTATTATAAACTTAGAACTAACGAAATTACCTCACAGAAAAAAACTGCATTCACTTTAGGAATCTAAATGCAATTCTTACAACAAGCTCAGCATTATATATCTCAATGACAAACATTAAATTTTATAACATAACATTTTTGACAAAATTTTAAAATAAACTCTAAATTTAAATATTGCATCTAGCTTATTAAAATATATATAATATAGTATTCATCACTTTATGGAAAACAATAATTTTGTAACAAAGTTCTGATTATTAAATTTGACATTTTATAATTAACTAGCAAAATTAAAAACATTATTTTCTTCTTACAAAATTAAAGCTTATTCTAAAATACATTTGCTTCTTTTATTAAGCTAATATAATTATATAAATAATATGGAAAAATTCACAAGCCACTGTGTAAAAACAAAAAGAAATAATATAGACAACGTTAAATAAAATATATGCTTTATAATAAATTTAGAAATTAAAGAAAATAAATGATTACAAAATATTATGTTCCTATTTTGTAACATAGCAAACACAGTATTTTATAATACCATATTAGTACAAAATGTTCTTTTTTTTTTAATAATAAACTGTTTATTTCATTTTTAATAATGTCACTATATTTCAAAGAGTAAAATACCTTAACAATAAAAAGCTTAAAACTCTTAATTTAGCAATAATAAAAAGTTGTAATTTCCTGTAATAAAATTGTAAAATGATCAGGATAATAATTGAGAAATCATTAAAACAGTGTTAATTTATAGTGAAAAATTAAAATGTGAAACTAATAGAATTAAATTCTCTTACATTGGATTCACTTAAATTGAAAAATCATATTTTTAGTACACTTTAAAATATGAAAACATTCTTCAACCAAAGAAATAATAATTTACAAGAGAACTTAAAATCACAAATAACAAAATAAAAAATGTTTTCACTATAAATAACTGACAAAACATAAAAGTGCACAAAAAAAAATAATTTAGCTCTACATTATGCTAATATAGCTGAAAATTTTCCTTGTTCATTTCAGAAATTTATTTTGAAATATAAGTTTACAATTTTATTACTTACATAAATATTTTTTTATACAGAAAAAATTAAATAAATGTACATTCATTTTTTTCTCCATATATACATAAAAAAACAAATTTACAATAAAAATTTAAAATTGAAAGGGATACATTTATTACAATGCAATATATTAAAAATCCCAGAAATTTTCCAATATAAATGTTTTCCTATGATATACAAACAATATTTAAAATTTCAAGAAATTAACAAAATATCTTTACAAAATGAGAATTAAAATCAATTTTTCAATTCATATTTATAAAAAAATCAAAATTTTAAATGGAATTTCGAAAATTGAAATCAAAAATGTTTATTTCACTCTTCATCTTTTTAATCTTTGGTTAAATATATGAATAATTTTAAGCTCAAATTTTAACAGTAACAATTTTAAGGATAACCAAAAATTGTATTCAAAAATGAATTGCTACTTTTAAATAAAGTAGAATTTATAGAATTCTATTCCAAATCAGTTGTTTAATATAATTCACAATGATGACTAAGTATTATATTTAACACAAAATCTCACCATCACTGCATTATTGCAATAAAGTTTATATAAGCCTTCTCTAAAATTTTCTCCGTCTTTAGAATTACACTGTTTTTTATTAGCATCATTGAAAATAATTTAAATATAAGAATAATTTTTTAATCATTATTTTCCTTTACTATACTTCAAATGAAGTGAAACATAAATTTCTAAATTTATTTTTAATTTTATACTCCATGTACATTTTTATTAAATTTATATAGTATTTTTTAAAACTACAACTCTATATTTGCTTTCTATGCCCTTTTAAAGCTTTAAAAACCATGATTACGCAAATATTCTATTAGCATTTATTTATATTATTCCCAAATAAATGGTAAGAGTAATTTACAGAAATAAAGAACTATTTAATATTTGGATTCAAAAATTAATGTTTTCTCACTTTTAATACCTTATATTTCTTGAAATCGCAATAATTCAAAATGAATAATCAAAAATAATACTAAAAATACAATGTAAATAAATTTTTTAAAATTATAATAGCAATGTTAGTCAAATTTTATAATGATCCTAACTTTATGCAAAATTCCAAAAGTTTATATATTCACAAACTATTCTGAGATATATATATATTGAAGAGAGACATGTCTAAGGTAAAAAAATTCATCAATGAAAATAATCTCTTTCCTTCACTTCAAAATACACACTCTGATCATCAGTACCAAAAATATAAAGCACCAAAAATCACAACACTGTATATGATGTACTTGACTTAGCGTTATCACAATCTGCAGTATTTGCATGCCTATAACATTTTGCATAGGGCAAGAAAATATATTAATTAAAATGCTTAAAACATGTAGCTTTTATCTATCATAAAAGATAAAATTGCACATGGCATTTCCAATTTTAAATTATATTTAAATTAAAAATTATAATAAACTTTTATAAAGTATGGTGCAAAATAAAACTACACTCAGCACAATGATATAAGAATTATCTGCATTTTTACAGGTTTTATGCTGAAAAAGAAAGCTTTTGTTGTTTTCTTCAATCACAATTAACATACATGAATGGGCACTTACAAATATTTGTAAATTTTATCATATTATATATATATATGTATTATACATTTTATACAATCCAAAACTTAAGTGCACAAAACTATAAATATAATACCACTCTAGAGGGAACTTATTTATACTGCTCAGTCAATATTCAATCTACCTAATAATATACAATATAGATAATTTTGTTTATGGTAATGACTTTGACTAGCACACTTGAAAGGCTTATCAGAGAAAAATAAAACTGCATTTCTTTATGCAACTAATTTTAATACTTAAAAGAATATAAATATATAATAAATAAAAACAAATCACAAAATTGTCCAAAATATGAATAAAATATAATAGATTGCACAAATATAATATTGCATGCTGAAAATGTGTGGAGAAAACTCTTGATAACTTAAAATGAGCTCAATTTAATTATATCTCAAACTTTTGAAAGAAATTAGAATTTAAATTTTTAGTTAATGGTGCTTTATCGAAAATTTTCCATTTGCATTTGCTTATACTAAATTTATAAAGTGCACAATTTTTCAAAATTGTGTGATAAATTTTTAACCTTAAAACTCTTTAATATTTTATCAAAATAAGTAATTCTGAGTATACTTCAAAGAGAAGTATAGAAATACCACTTTTCTACATATAACAAATTTATAGGATTTTTATTTCTATCAAGAATAATAGAAACATAAAAATTACTCAAAAACAAAACAAAAATTTTGACATATTTTCATACAAATAATCAATTCTAAAATGATAAAAATCTTTTAAATATTTTTAAAGCATGGTTAAGCGATCTTTAGTATATTTAGGAAACTGATATTATAGTCATTATAGCTTATAATAAGAAACCATCTAAAGTGCACCCAGATACTTATATCTTCCATTTATAGATTAATTGTATTTTCTATTTATAAAATAATATAATTAATATATGATTATAGTCTGGAATTCATCACATTTAAATTTTTTTAGCTCTAAAATATTTAGATAGCTATTTTTTTTTAATATTTATCCCAACAATTAATCCTATAACATTTACTCCTATAACCCAATAATATATACAACTATTTTTAATTATTAAAATTAAAATAATTTTTTTAATAAATTTTGATTTATTCTTTTTAATTTTAAAACAGCTTTCAGAATATTTCAACAAATAGAATAATTACTTAAGCCTTTCAGTTTTATTAGATAACTATAACCTGAACAAATTCATCAATAAAAACTAAATAACTAAGGATTTCAATTATCTTCTTATTATCTTTACAGAATTTCTTTAGATAGTAAACCTTCAATAATGAAATAAAAATTTGAAAAAATTTAAAATATGAAATGCTATAAAAACTGCAAGACAAACAGTAATTAACTGTGTTACTAATATAATTTAATAGTCTTCAATAAAAGGAATTTTCATATTGTAAAAAATTTAGTTAATTGATGAGGGTTTTGTTAAGTGTCTGCAAAACAATCGTAAGTATTTTCATCAATTTATGCTTTATGGACATCATCTAACAAAGAATAAACACTCAATAAAAAAATTTAATTTTCAAAAGCATTCCCAAAGTGTGGTAATTGTGTAACAGAAAAAAGATTTAGAGAAATGAATTTCTTATTATTTAGAAACGATGATACTAAAGTATTATTTGCAAATGTAACTAATCAACATGTTATCACTTTTAACTATTTTTGCATGGAATCATAAGAAATACCATAACATATTATAATATTTTCCATAAAGACTTTGTAATAGAAATTTATTTCATCGGGATCAAATTGTTTAATATAGCAATAAAACAAAGTAGGAATCGTAACGACTTTCTAATAATGAAATACAGACTTTATGCTGATAAAATCTATAACATATTATGACCTACAGAAAAATACAAATATGTGAAACAAATTACTTAAGTTTAACTACAAAATTAGACTGAAAATACTTTTATTTTTTGATTGCACAAATATATGTTACATTTTAAATCTTTTAAAAGCTTTATTGCATAAAATTTAAATGTACTATTACACTTTTATAATGTAAAATTTTTTACTAATTCTTAATGAATTTTACATTTTAAATTCTTAAAATAATCTACTATGACACCAATAGTTTTTATTCATAGTATATATAAATATAGAAGTAAAACTTCTTTGAAATCCAATGAAAAACAGAAAAAAAATATTTTAATAGAATTAAGGTCATAAAAATACTTTTAAATTTAAATATAATTTCTTAAAATAAATAAAATAATGTAAAAATTTCAATAAGGACGAATGCATATTTAGAAGAAAAAGAAGTCAGAAAATCCAAATAAATAGATTTTCCCAAAATAATCAATTTATATAAAATAAAATACCATAAATTCAGAAATAATAAAAATATCTAAAATAAATGCATCTTATAATTAAAAAAATTATACTATAACAATAGAGTTTATTTTTTAGAATAAAATCAGTAGAAAAAATAATTTTATAGATATGACAGAAGATAACAATTGTCATGATTTTATTCCTGTTAAATAATTTTCTTTAAGCAAATATTTCTATTTTATAAAATATAAGATAATAAATTTCACATAGCTTTTTATAAGCGCATGGAATAAATTTGGATTATGTAGTGAAGTCTAAAATTAGGTATTTATTGCATAAATATCAAACGTGATAAATTCAAGAAACTTACAATACACATAAATTGCATTTTTTAATTAAAAATAAGACTTCATTAAATCTGATACCTTTTAAAGGATTAAATAATCACTATATACAGGTACAGTAAAAGCTAAATGCAAAATAAATAAATAAATAAATGTAAAAACCTCAATTTTTAAAATTTTATGACCCAGATATCAAGTTATCAAGAGTTTGTAAAATGTCAAAAATATTTTCAGTATTTATATAAATAATGTATAAATTTAATTCAAAAACTCCAATTTATGAATTATATATACTGAATATAAATTAACAATAAATTTAGAAAATAATCAAAAGACGCAGTTCTTAATTTTTAATGAAATTTTTAAAGAATATTTATTTTAAAAGAGAAACGATTATTTTATCAGAATTGTCACATCATTTATTAAGTATATTGATGTTCAATGTAATACTTAAAAGGAAATGGCTAAAAAAAATACAAATAAAAATCAAGAAACAATGTAATTAATACCAATATACATTCTCTTAAATTCAGAAACATTCATATATATTTATAATGGATAACATTTCTATAAAATATGATTTGAGGAATAATCCAAATAACTAATGAACCATGTACATAGCATGAGGGGATTTAATATTCATTTGACTGTTCAAAGGAACATCATTAACTTGAGGTTCAGGAAAATCTGAAAGTAATAGAAATTAATTATAATTTTATACAATTGTTTAACTGATACTCTTAAATAATTAGTTATAGATAAATCATATAGGATAATTATTAGAATAAATGTGTGATCACATTTTTTCTTCATTTATCTCATGGCTTCAGAAAAAGTATTTTATTAAACATGCATGAAAGATTTTTGTTTAAATTTTAATTTTATAGTACAAAAATCTTTAGTAATAAAACTTTAAGAGACTTAAAAGATAATTTATGGTAAATATAACAAAGCGACAATTTTAAACACCTAAATAAAATTCCGACTAAATTAAAAGGATTTTGATTTTTCAACTTACATGCATGTAAAAATTTAAAAAAATTTTAAATGTATAAAAAAATTCTGCAAAAATACTCATTTTCCATTTTAATAATCTATTTATTGAAGCCTCATATTTTTCCATTAGTTTATATTAATAAGAAAGTCAATCAATCTGTCTCATTTATCCAAATATATAAAATCATGATTCATACAAATATAAAATATTAATGAATAAACTTAATCAACTAAATAAAGAAATGAGTAAACATTTTATATGCATATAATAAAACAAGGCCATTAATGAAAAATAATTAACTTTTAAAACTAAAAACTGACAAGTTAAAAAAAAACTCTTTCAACATGTTAAATTGAGAGAAACTGGTAAGAAATTAAATTTAGCAAATAAAGTAATTCAATAATTAACTAATATTTTTACTGAAATTAATAAATATATAAGTACTGTGTAATATTGAAATATAGTCAAATTCCAAAATCAAATTATAAATTGAAAAGGCTTGGTAAATGAAGCTTAATTACAACAAAATGAACATTAAATAGAAAACAAAATGTGCACAAAACAATTAAATTAATTGTTATTTACATGAGATTTTACCTTTTTAAATGATGTACCATTGATAAATCTGTGGAAAAGGGATATAGTTTAGAAAATTTTTTTAAATTATATTCAGTAATATAATTTCACCAATATTTAATAAACAATATTTGAAAATAAATTTATCAAATATTTTTAAGAAAATTAATAATTTCATTAATAGAAATTGAGATTTATAAAGAGAAAGGAATAATATATTTTGCAAGTATTTATGAATAAAATTAAATAAATATGCACCAAATACCTTACATATTTTGATTACAATGCATAAAAATACACATTTTTTATGCATTGTAATCAAATGCATAAAATTTATTTAATGCATTTGCAAAACAATTAGATTTTGCTCTAACTAAGATTTTCCTTAAATATTTGCAAACCATTTTTGTTATTATAATAAGTAATATTCACAGATTTTTATTAAAAAATATCTAATCTACTCAAAATATTTATTACGTGAGAAATAATATCAAACAGCTGTTCCATTTTAAATTATTTTGTTATTATAATTTTAAAAAAAAACTTTTGCAAAGAAATAGAAAATATACCATGGAAAACAGAAATATTTTTCATTTCAATAAATGAAATCAAAATATGATTGTCATAAAGTCTAACATTATTATATACAGCAATTATTGGTATGTCGTTCAATGATAATTTTTTGCACATGTGTGTTAATTAAGCCCGGACACACATGGTTGGGTAAATATTGAATAAATAGCTTATTACTTTTTTAAATATTAAATGCATTTTTTCATTGCTTTCATCAATATACATATTTTAATAGTGGCTAAGTTTTCTCTTTTAGAATCTAAATATGTAGTAATCAATTACTTCACACAATCAAAAACTAACTATATTACTTATTATTTTATATCCATTTTATGTGTAGTTTAATCAATATTAAATGAAAAAACAATACTTAATTTACTTATTAAAGGTTACCTCATGATTTTACTTTTCATTATTAAATTTTACATCTGTTTTATATGCAGTTTCATCAATATTTAACATAAATATATGTAACTCAGTTTGCTCAAAAAGACCCTGTATGTTTTTAACTTTGTTCAAAATCAAAACCTGTTTGCTTCAGACTAAAGATGCGAAAACTTGTGTAAGTTGTTATACATGTTGCACAAGTTTTTCCCATCTTTAGTCTGAACGAAGTTAATTCATTATTAGCTAATCTTTGCATGAGCTCAATAATATCTAGAACTAAAGGAAAATTTTCACTAAAAATTGCAGTGAAAATCCTTCATATTCAGTAGTTCAATCGCAAATAAGTGCTCAGAGTTCTAAAAGCATGACTAGTCTCTTCATAGTAGTATCCTAATTATGTGATGATGATAAACTTTGCTTTAAAATCCAGTTACATTTTCGATAAAACTAATTGAAATGGTCACTTTAACAGAATTATTTTCACATACTGATTGAAAAGAAATTCTAGACTCAGTTAAAAAGTTTGTTTACGAATAATTTTTGAATTAAATTTCAAATTCCAATTTTTTTTAAAATGGAAATCCATTCTTAAGACAGAAAGGGGCATCCATACATTAAAGAAGAAATGTTATAATAGCCTTATGACTTTTCATTACTTTCCTTTATGTAGAGGAAATGTATTTTATTCAACTGAATCTAGAATAAATATTATTACTATAATTACTTACCAAAACTTTCATGAAGCCTTGTAGGAGACAATGGAACAGAAGTTCGAAGATCAAGACCTTCCAATTCCTTGCAACACTTTATGCTATGAATTTTACGAGATACAGCAGGAGTAGAAGAGATCGTCGGTGAACTTGAGCGTCTAACTTTCTGTTCCGATTCACAACCATTCCCAGCACAGCTGCTCAATTCAAGAGTGAGGCTATCTTTGGGTTGAAACATTCCTCTTTTCATTTCAGCACTGGATATAAACACTTCAGCATCATCATCCAGCTTATCTACGGATTCAAGATTGGAATTTTCAGTTTCAGTCTTCGACGGGAAAGAGCTGTATACATCACTATACTGAATTCCAGATAACTTTAAGTCTTCCAACCATTTCACTCTATCAGAAACCAAATTATTAGATTTCACAGATTTATTTTTAAAGGAATCTTGGATGTTGATATTTTGTTTGTCTATTGAATAATAACTATTATCTAAGGATAATGATCTATTAGCATCAGAAGTTGACTTAGTGGTGTTCAAAGCAATGTTTTCTTGGTTATTTAACTCCACAACTGAAACACGAAAACGGCCTCTGAAAGAATTTCGGTCAGCATTATTTCTTTCCATATTAAATTTATCGGTTTGACTTGAAACATCTCCAGGTAGTGATGGAAGAACATGGGAGAAAATTCCGTTAAACAAAGTAGAAAGCTGAGCATCTTGAGGAGGTAGAGAACTTTTGGCCTCTTTATTTCTTTGGCAACATTTACTAATCTCTTGAAGTTTTTCTTGGCGTTCTTTAATGGGTTCACTCTAAGAAAGTTAATGTATAGAAATTAAGAATGAATATGCAAAATTTTTCGGCAAGACAACATGCACATTAATTACAGTGTAGCATAAAGCAAATACAATAAAAAAAAATTGGAAAAATAAAGTTAAAATCACAACCACAATCAGAATTCCAATTTTCCAAATTTGAATTACTCTTGGTTAATAAAGAATAATCTTGTAATAAAACATTTACAATAGGAAAGAAGAAAAATATCATACAAAATTAAATTTTTAAGGAAAGAAATCCTCTGAGTTTCTGCTATTACATTTGGCACAAATTTAGGAAAAAGCAAGTGTGAAAATTTCAAACATTCACTAGTCAATACATTAATGAAAATCATTAAAAGATTTTTTGTGAAAAGAATAAAAAAATGAAAACATTAAAATTTTAATGTGATAGATAATGCATTAAAATTCAAAATAATTATCTACTAATTAAATTAAATATTTTTTCAAAGTAGAAAACTTAAAAAAATTATTTTTTATAACTATACACATTCATTTTCTATGTGTTAACATTTTTAAATTATCCTTTTAATTACATACTAGTATTGATCATTTAACTTATTATTATATTATATATAAATAATACTTAGAAAAATATCATACAAAATTATATTTTTAAGGAAAGAAATCCTTTGTAAAAGTGAAAGCTCTCTTTTTCCATAAACACAGAAAATAAAGCAAAAAAATGGAAAAACATATTTGTTATAAGATTTTTCTATGCACTAAATTTATATTTAAATGTTTTTAGAAGATTATAATATTATTTTTTTAAATATATAATACTATACAATTTTTGCAGGAAAGAAGTATAAGTTTAGAACTTGAATTTATCTGAGGAACTTGAATACTGACTTCCTTAACAAAAGTATATATTTATGTAAGTTTATTTTAAGTAAATTTTAAATATACTTATCATAGTTTTTACCAAAATAGAAGATTAACTTTAAAAAATCATGAAAGAAAGATTAAATCACTTTAAAAGGGATTAAAGATTTTGTTTAAAAAATTTAAAATCGACAAATACAAGGTTATAGATATTAATTAAAATTTTGTATTATTTAATAAAGCACTTTCAATTGTATGTTAAAAAATTATTCATTTACATTCATTCTGCTGAACTGGTTAGTATTTTTTTTTAATTCTATCATTTTTTAAGATTAACTCATGAAAATTGAATATACATATCAGCATGCATTTATTAATACAGCTTACCAAATCTTTTGAAGTTGGGTCTATTTTCAAGCTAATAACATTTGTATTTTTTAGCATCCCCTGACATAAGGCTTTCAGTCCATCTAATCTGATATCATTACCTCGAATATCTAATTTCTGTATATACTGGTTTTGTGAAATATAGTCTGCTAGGGCACAAGCACCTAAGAAATATAAATTAATTTCATTTTTAGTTTACAAAATACAGATCTCAATGAAATAACTAAGCACAAATAGATACAAGATTTATTTACCCTAATACAACAAAATTGTTGTATTTTCACGAACCACTTGATCATCACTTTAAGTTCCTTTTGGTAAACAACTGCAAATAAATCAACTTAAAAAGGCATTGTGTCATGATGAAAGAAATTGTGTTCACATATTGCCATAAATCAAGTGATCAAAATCCTCACACAGGTATCAGTAAGGAAATTGATCAGAATATGTGCATGGTTTTAAAATAAAATAAGGCCTATCTTTAAAGATTTTTAATCCACAAATAAAAATTCAAAAATAAAATGTAATAGATCTAATAAATCTGTGAAAATTTTTAAAATAATAATTTCATCATGATGTCAAATGGTCATTAACTAACAACACATGCTAAAACAATAATCAAATATTTTTAATAATCTATCATTATCAAACTTATGAAACAAACAACTAAATTTTATATACAAAAGATTAAAAAACAAGCAATATACATAAATTAAATGTTTTCTCGAAATACAAAGAGAAAAGTAATTATGATTCTGCTAATAGAGATCAAACTGTAGAAATGTTTTTCCTAGTTGATTTTTTATCAGCATTTAATTTAATACTATTTCAAAGCAAATACTTGTCAACTTTTTTTTCCTTAATAAATCTTATTCGTGTTAATTCTAATATGTGAACAACCGTTTATATCTTCCTTCCACAGTATCCATAGTAGCAGTACTTATTTACTCAGGAACAGATGATATTGTAACAAAAAATCTTTGTCAAAATTATAATACAATAATTTTTTAAAAAATAAAAATTTTTGATAGCAAAATAAATTCATAATTTGATATTCATTTAACGAAATCAAGGAAAAATTAGTTTTAAAAATATTTTCATCAAGAGAACCAAGATTATATATACATTTGATACACTTTATATCAAATGTATCAAAATTTCGTCATTAATATATCATGTACATACACAATAAAGTTACATAATAATGACCTTGTGATATAATAATATTGTTATTTTACAATATTTATAATCATTGAGAAATATTTTCATATTTTAACGATCTCAAAACCATAATTCCAAGTCACAAACTTTTAAGACACAAGAAAGAAATCTAATATTCTTGCTAAGTAATCTTTACTAAAGAAATAAAAAAAAGGGAGAAACATAAAAAAGAATAAGAATCTCTCAAGGAATCATTCCAGAAGATGTCATTACAATTACAGTGTAAAATATAAATTTAGGACAAAGATAATACAATAGATATGATTGATGTTTACAACATATCTTTGCCGCATTTCTATATTCAATTTCTCTACTTGTTATAGCTGAAATGCAAATGTAAACATTTTCTGTTATCTAATGATTAAATTAAACAAGTTTTAGACATAAGTTATCAAAAAATTATTTCTAAATTTAAAATAACACAGCTGTTTAATATTTGAAAAATGTTCTACATAAAATTGTAAAAAACAAAGACCATTCATAAAAATGTTTATTGATGTTAACATTTTTGTATAAAATAGTTTATTCATGTTTTAATGTAAAATTAATTAAAATCTAAAGCTAGAAAAATGGTAAGTTAAATTAGAAAATATATTTACTTAATTTATTAGATTAAGAAATATACTTATTCAATACATTAAAATATACTTACATTTTCTATATTAATACATTGAAGAAATAATTATCTTTTAATCAATTTAAATTTGATAGAAAATTTTATCCTTTAATCATTTTTAAGCTAGACTTAGACTAAAGGGTCGATAGTTTCAAGAGAACCTAGTTTTGTAACAAAAGGTTTGAAGTACTGTACCCTAAAAAGAATGTTTTTTTTTTTTTCTAAAAGAGACCAGTGGCTCAGGCAGAATTCAAAGGCATTTAACTTAGATATCCTACAGTATCCCAGGTTCAATGAAATACTAATTCATAAGTTCAAATCTTTGAACAGAAAAAGTTTCACGTATGCACAGAATATGCAATGTTTCCTTCATATACAAACAACCACTGCATATAAAAACATCAAATATTCCTATTGTAGTGAGATATTTTTAAGGTGGCAGAGTTTCCTGTAAGAAGTCTTACTTCTTTCTAACAGCTTCTACACAGCTCTTAATACCTCTTTTTGTCTTTTACTCTTACTGTTTAACACTTTTGCTTGTTTTTGATCAATGCTTCCAAACCAATTCAAGAAGTATTTTCTGAAGAGATAAAAAAAATTCCACCCTTGATCAGTTCTTTTAAAATACCCATTTTTGATTCAGGACCAACAAAATCCACTCATTAGTTTATGAACATCTCATTATCTGACATACCTGATTGCTTGGAAACCCACTTTAATAAGAGAGAATTATTGTTAATTACACAGAATAAAGTAACATTCACAAACAAGAACAGAAATTAACGCAAACCTCTGCAACAATAATGCAACTTGACTATCAGAGCAAATAACTATTCTCAAACTAAAGTAACCTCTGTCCAAGCATATTCTACTGCACATGAGACTGGCAAAGATTTTTGTTTGAAATGCTGTTTTATGTTTTACCAAAGGGAATGATAGCTTTGTATTGTCAAATGAACAACAACAATAAATCCTAGAGTTCAAATTTATTTTTGAGCCATCAGTGTACTAGTAAGTAAAACTTTAACTGGTAGTAAAATTATTCAGGTTATTTCATTGATTTCATAAAACTTTTTATAAGTATATAAAACAATCATATAAGCAGTAGGCATACTTATGAAAGGATGATTAGTTATTTCAGCATTAAGGTTTCCCCAAGACTAAAATCTAGAGTGGTCTTTCCCAGAGAGACCTGTGCTTTTGAATATTTTTATACAAATTGTAGATTTCGATTCAATACACGTTTAAGGAGGGTGCATACCAAAAATGATAAAGATTAGGAAAGGGAATTGTTTTATTATATCCAGAGAGAGTTACACAAATCAATCTTTGTTGTTTAGTTAAAATTGCCTTAGTTCATTTCTGGTCTAAGATCACCAGATCATTCAGCAGTAAATAATGATGCTATAAGTGATTATAGTGTATATCCAATGTGAAATTTAAGCCCAAAGCTTTCACAAATACATTTCTACATGCCTGGAAATCTTTTATTGCTCTTCTAATACAAAAAAAAAATGAAATAACTGTTCCAAGTTCATGTCAACACTTCCTTGGAATAACTTTTAACTAAAACTAAAAAATGTTATAATTTAGAAATTAAGATTTTTTTTCGCATTGTGAAGAAAAAAGGAATTTTTCACAGATCTTCATTGTTACACCAAGTTTTAATTTGTCTAAGGGCATTCGATATAAGGTTAGAAAATGTTTCATCAAATATATATATCATAATAATCATTTGCATTACCAATGACAGTAATACTAGACATGGTTAACACCTTTAAAATGAATTCTACAACATAACAAAACAAGATAGGTCAAAGAACATCTCCCTGAAAAAATCCAACTTTGGGTTGGATTGTCATTTCTAAAAAGGAGAAGTTGATGAATTTGTTAACAAGTAGATTTTTAATCCAGAAACAATTATTTCTAGGTTTTGAACTTGATTTGAACAATAATGTTCAACAAAATTTGAATATTAACAGTTTCATAGATTCTTTATGAATTGTAAATTTCACAAAAAGAAATCATAGCTTGAAAGGGAAACTAATTTTAGGTAACATAAGAACCTTGAAGGAATTTAACAAAAACAATAACAAATATTTCAATAGCTCCACTGAAATCACAAAATTTTCTAAATTGAAATATGTAGTAAAACTTACAAAACATACTATTTTACACATTGTAATTCCTACAAAATGGTATTTTTTATGCATTATGCATTTAACATAAAAAAATTTGCTTGATTTTTTCTTCCAAAAGTCAAGTATTTTCATGTTAAAATGATTTTGTAATATAAGCAGAATTTTTACCAGAAAAATTTTATTTGGTTCATATTCCTCAAAATAATCTTCTAACAAGTTTACCTGTCTTTTTTAAAAATACCACTCATTATATAAATTAAAATCTTCAGCAAAACTATTATTGTAATAGTATTTAGTGGTTGTTGGACTTTTGATTAGTACTTTTCATTTGGTACAGAAATGTCACAACCATCTAATTTCCCAATGTGATACAAATGCTACAAAATAGTATATTCTTAACATTAATACAAAGCACCATTTCCCAACAATAAAAATATAGTTTCGCTTTGAAAAAAATGATAAATTGGATCATGTGGGAGCGAGCTTGTGTATGAGTCATAGCAACGCTTCAGATATGAGAAAACAAGCATAATTAATAAATACTTAGTTTTTGGATTAAATTTATTAGATCCGCTGCACCCTGTCATTCACATACTCTAAAGTTTGCAAAGTCTTACATTTTTAATGCAAAATATTATATTCAATATAAATCCCAGTGACAAAGGTACATTCTATATTTATAAATAAAGAGTTTGAATTTTCGGAAAACACTAGGAGTTAATTTATGTGGTAAATCATAAATTATTAATTTAAATTAAAAATTCAAATTCCATAAATTATATTTAGGTTAAGAACTACTTTAATATATGAAACTTACATTTATTAATAATAAAAAAATTAATCAAGCAACAAATTTATTCAATAGAATTGTTTTTGATATTCATTCACAAAATTACTGTCATTTTTGTTTATAATAATTTAGTTATAGAAACACAATATTTTTATTCTAAAAAAATGCTCAATTTTACTAGAAAATCCTTAAAGAAATTTTAATATTTGGAGCATTTTGATAAAAACAATATTTTTTATTAGTTCAGCATTAAATAAACACAAGTAGTAGCAAGAGTTTAATAATATCTCCAAAATACACAAATTTACCCAATAGAACTGATTTTCAAAGATCTAATGAAACTGCCAAATATTTCCATTAATTATCCTAAATTACAATTGCCAAATTACTGGGGAATTGTTATGATTTCTATATAATTAAAAAGAATGAAAAACACAGAAACTATCTAATCATTAATTGTTTCCCTTTTTCATTGAGTTTATATAATTTGCATCAATTATAAAAGCATAAAATGTTTGATTTAACCTCTTAAGTGAGCTTGGGAAAACTCTTATCATTTTAATCTATTTTGATATCTACATGGATTTAATAATTCAGTATGAGTAAATGGAATAAAGCAATTAATATTTACTTGTTTTCCATATATTTTAATGAAAATATAGTATAATTAATTCATTAAGGTTTATAAGAAAAATGAGATTTCAATATGTCTGATAGTTTAAAATTCCCAATTCTATTTATATAAGTTTAAATATTATTAAATTTAATCAGAAAAAAATTGTGTTTACACTTTTGTTAATTTAAGTAAATAAGGAATTAATAGTTTAAGTTGTAATTAAGGTATTCTTTTTACTATTTTAAGCATCAAATTTTAATTCAGTTTCAGATATAGTTGATAAATTTTTTTAAATTATTACAAAAAAATTCATAATACAAATAGAATGCAAAAAAAATAATAATAAAAACTAAGATATTAAATATATTAATTATTAAACTTCACAGTAAAATACATTTAATTGAAAACAGGAAATGAAAGTTGATTTATATGCAGATTATTAATATTACCTTAGACCAGCAAAGTACAGCATTGCTTCAGTACAATATCTAAAAGAATCTGATGGAGCTAAAAATTACTTGTGGTTGTATTTTTTTTAAAACTTAACAAATTCCCAATCTGTAACATTAGTCACAGCATCAATAAATGAAACCAACTTAAAACATAAATGGAAATCTTTAATATCTTTTTAATTAAAGAATATTTATTTTCAGTTTTTTAAATTTTTTTTATAGTAAAAAGTGTGTTTTTATAATTGATGCATGATTTTTCAACTGAACAAATGTAAAATTTGATTAAATAATTGAAGTACAGAAAGTGATAGTAGTGTAAGTAAATTCAAAATGATTCTGAAACCAAATTTTAAATGAAGACATATTTTAAATCCTATAATTAAATTTTCTTCTACATTAAAATATGTTCCGCTATTTTACAAAATCACAATAAGAGATGGTTTAAATAATTTTTTCTCAAATACATTTAAATGATAATGAATATAAAAAATTATTTTAATATTGATCAATAACTAAACTAACTTATAACTTTAGCTGTAATTAAATAAAGTCAACTATTGATTTGTAAATCTTTAAAAAAATGCCTCTACAAAACTAACAAAAATAATTAACCCTTTGATGGTTATGAACGAGCTGAGCTCGCAATCGAATCGTGCTTCATAATGCGCGCAAACGAGTTCCGCTCGGCAACGTGTTTTCGACCGAAAAGGTTAGAAACGAGTTCTTCAATTTTCCCCCAATGCGCGCTGACGAGCTGAGCTCGTTCGCCAATATTATTTTGCATTGATAATGTTACAAACGAATCCTACTCGCAAATTTAGTAAGTTTTACTGTCTACAGATTAAATTCGGGTACGGGTTCCATGAATTTCTTTTCATAATGATTGAAGTTGTTTATATTTTTACCTTGTTGTTTATATAGCCATTTTGGCGTGGTATTTTGAGTGTTTGTAAAGAAAAATGGCTCAAAAGCGAAAGTTAAATGATATTGATTATGACATTGATTATGATTGTGATACAGAAAGCTTATTTAGTTTTGAATCTGATGACGACTTTGTTCATAATATATCAACATTAGTGTTTTACATTAGTTATATTTATTTAGACTTTTCAATTTAATATTTGTATAAACTTGTATTTATATTTCTTCTTCTTCTTCTTCTTAGAATTGGGTTTGTATGTCATTGGGCACCTCTGCTTTTATCAGCATTTTGTACCATTAACTCCAAACCCAATGTTTCCTAGTTCCAGTTGCTCGGGTCACCCACTTTATTAATAAAGTCCGATAACCCTTTAATGGAGTCTAGGTGTAACTCTCTAGTATCGATGATGCCTAAAGAGGTTAATCTAGGGAGGGCAAGAGCCTGGCATTCATAAATGATATGCTCTGCCGTTTCCTCTTGCGTATGACATTTCCAGCAGATAGGGTCTTGCTGAAATAGTCCCATCTGGTCAGAGAGTCAGTCATACTAGGGATAGCTTCCTGACTTTCACCAGAAGATGGTTTGGAGGTCATTTCTACCTCAAGTGAAGGATTCATTACTGCCCCTTTACAAGACAGCCTCTGAGTTCACTTGTCTTTTTCAGCAAGGTCAACTTCAGAGGCATCACCTGTAGATGCAGGAAGGATTGTTATTTCTTGTGTCTTTTCAGCCCCAAGATAACAATTTATAAGCTCAGGTAATATAAGTCCACCCAGCATTGCCTGAGATACTGGGCAAGGCAAATTACTCTAGAAGTTTGCCAGGCAACTAGAGGCTCCGTTAAGACACCAATACCGCGGTGCCAATTAGCCCTAGGCACGGAACGCATAACACCAGGGTTTACGGGAGCTGGTTCGCGGCCTCTGATTCTATATTCAAGGCTATCCTGTCATTCCTACAGGACGTTACCGAGAGCGCCTGGTAGCTGCTCAGGCCCCAGGTGTATTTATATTTAATGATTATTATTTATAAAATTGGTTGTTATCATTTATAATTTACTATTTACAAATTATCATTTATTAATTATTTTAAAGTACTTAAAAACTGGTATTTATGTATTAAAAGTACTTTAAGTATTTTATAAAACGCGCGAGGTGAGCTATCCACCCCATCGCCACAGAAGGGTGACATTTTTCGGAAGAACGGCAGAGGAAAACAGCTGCGAATTTCGACTGCTGTTTAGTCGCAGTACAGCGCGAATTAAGTAAGCGAAAACTGCTACTTTCCCTAACCGCTAAAGGGTTAATAAAATTTTTCGAATTTTTATAATTAAACATTAGATAAATCTAAATTTTTGTCCTAAGAAAATGTGCTAATTTATTTTCTTGAAACTAGAAACAAAGAAAATAATCAACTATCAAAACAGAAAATTAAATATGCATTAAAAAATGATTTCAATGAAACCAGGATTTAATTCTTTAAAAGAATATTTCCATTGCTGAAAATCGCAAAATGGTTTTTAACCATGTACAAAACTTGAAATGTATGCACTTATTTCCTCTATTCCTTTTTCACATCATTGCATCACAACAAATAAAACTAATTCTAAATATTCAATCAAATATAATTCCCAATTAGTTTTTAAAAAAAAAAAATTATAACACAAGCAATTTTCAAAACAAAGGAACAGCAAATGTATACTTTTACCAAAAAAAAAAAAAAAAAAAAAAATTCTTTTCTAATTTAATCAATTTATTCTGTTTTAAAATAAACATCTAAAATTAAAATCCATTTACTTTAATATTTTTATCAATTTGTAAAAGATTTTAGTATATTATTTCAAAGTAATCAAAATAAAGCTTATATTTTTAAACATTAACTAAAATAAATTCCTGATTTCTTATTAATTCTTTAGAAAATATGCATAAAATAAATAAGGAATGTGAATAAATGTGACACAAAATATATGAAAATTATTTTAAAACCTTTTGGTTTTCATATCAAGTTACTCATATCAAAAGCATCAATAAAGAATTGTTAAATAAAAATTTATTTTACCTTCAGATGTTATGCCAGCATTCTCAATTTCCAAGATTTCTATGGTTCTATTACATATAAAGCTTTGTTTCAATTCCAAAATTCCAGCACTAGTTATTTCATTACTGCCTATATTCAACTTTTTAAGAGCCCGAGCTGAAGTCTATAAGATTTTTTTAAAAATGAAAATTACATAATTAAAAAGAATTCAAATAATAAATCTCAAATACTAAATGGTAAACATTCTTACCAAGGCTCTAGAAACACAGGACATCCTTTTGATTGTGATCTCATTGTTCCATAAAATCAATGTACTGAGACCTCTACCTGATGTATTAGATTGTTGTCCTAAGCTATCCATTACATCAACTAAGCCTTCATCCTATGTTGAAATGCAACACAAACAAACTTAAAATTACATTTATAAAATACATTTTATGAGTAATGCAGTGAAATTGAGATTCTCAAAACCAATTCTTATGCATATTTTATAATTTTATACCAGCGTTTATTATTTTATGCATTTTATAATAGCCTTAAATAATTATAATACTATAAAACAGAATCAAAATAACATTCAAAATGGAACATAAAAATATGTCAGTCACATTATTAATATAATCAATCAGTTGCAAATGATATTCCACATAAATTCAAGCACAAATAAATTCATAAATAAAAATTTCTGATCACTAATTGCAACATATTTAATTGTGATAGTCAAAATTATTTATATGCACAATGGAAAAATATTCAGAATTTATAATATAGTTTAAAAGTGGAAATCATATTTTATGATGTCATGTTAATGCAATACACGATTCTTAAATTCAACATATAATAAAAGAAATATATTTGCTGACTTAAAAAATATAAAATATTTTCAAAACATTCTATAAATGGAAATATATATAGGGTTATTTAAGAAGCAATTTCACTTTTATGAAATGAAATTTATTTATAATGAATAAATATTTTATTGAATTATATACTATCTATTCTGATCCAATACTTTTTTCCACCTTTCTGGAAGTAGAAAGATTTTAAGTTCATAAAATTTTTTGTCCTCTTCATTTCAGTAAACATTTTACCAAGACATTTTATAGATAGGAACAAATAATAATCAGAAGGTACCATATTTGGGGAATATAGTGGGTGTGGCAGTTTATCTTATACAAAATAAAAAAGCTTTTGATAAGTTTAAAAACTTCCATGAGATCTCACATTATTTAGGTGAAACAATACACGTTTTTTATTGATGACTTCTGGTCTCTTCTGTTTAAAGGAATAATTCAATTTATCTAGCTTGTGGCAAAGCATTTCAGAAGTAATATTAGTGCCGTTCAGTAGAATATTTTTAAAAAAAATTCTTTTGGAATTTTACCAAACAAATCTTCTTTTTCTTCTTCGAGTTGGATTTGTATGTCATTGAGCACCTCTGCTTTTATCAGCATTTGGTACTGTTAAAATACAAAACAAATTCAATCCATTTTTTTGCTGAATATCAATTTTCAAAGTGCTTCAAAAGGTACGTCTTTTTTACTTCATGATCTCTAGCATTTAATAATGTTATAAACATCCCATTTCTCGTTTCTAGAGATAATATGGTTCAAAAAATGGATCATTTTCTTGATATTTGAGAAACAGACCATAAACATAAATATGATAAAAAAAATTTCTCATAAGAACATGAGGAATTCATGAGTTTTGATTTAAACCTAGGCGTTTGAAATGATCACGAGCGGTTCAATTCAATAAATTTAATTTCTCAGTGATTTCATTTATTCATTGATTTGCAACAATTAATGATTCTATTATGTCTTCATCAGTTTTAAGTGATCTTCTAGAGCATCTTACATCTTCATCATCAAAACTGAAGGATTGGAATTTTGTAAAACAGTTTTGGTACTGGGTTCTGTTAATACATGTCCTCCATATACATTGGTTAGTTTTCTTTCTTCCTTAAATAGCATTTTTATCTTTTTAATAGTAAAAAACAAAAATATCACGAAAATGCCACTTTTTACTTTTTATACTAGAAAGAGTACCAATCAAAAACTACTAAGCAAAATCAATCAAACTTTTCCCCCAAGCAAGACAAGCTAGATTAACAATAAAAATATATAATGATTATGTAGTTTAAATTTGAAATTAGCTATGAAAGGCTAAACAAGTCCTCTATTAGGAAAAAATTAAATCAATTTCTGAACCTAATTATATATTAACACAAATAGATAGATAGAAAACTTTTATATATAAAGATCATTTCATTTTAAATGACTAGCAGACTGCTTCAAGTGATAAAAAAAATTACAATATAATAATTTCATTAAAGAAATTACATTGTGGATATTAAGTATATTTAGCCATTTTAAATATTTCATAAAATATTTGAGAAATGTTGAATATAAATATCTAAAAATTTCGCATGTATAATAAAACTCTTCACTATTTTAAGTTGTTCAATATCAATTTCATAATAAAAATAGTCTAAACTGCCAAACAAGTCATTAAACTAAAGAACTATTCCCTATTTCCAAAAATATCTGAGTATTACTCATAAATTATAAAAAGTAAATGTAGACATTTAAGAGTTTTAAAATTAAAATAATAAAAGACTTGTTTATTAAGTTGAAAATTTTCTATATCTATAAAAGCCCGTTTACTTACATTCTGATCATTGTATTCTCAAGTCAAAAATACCTACACATTAAATTCAATACGTGGTTTACCTTGCGATCAAGAAATAAACTAATAAAGGATTCCCATAAATTTGACTTTTAAGTGCTTTAATACTAACCTTAAACCAAAATACAATTTTTCTCTCTAGAGTGCTAAAAATTTAGTACACAAATTCATCATATGCTAGAGAATTGTGTGAACTAAGATTTTTTTTAAAAAATCCCTTTTTATACGTTTTTAGGTTAAAAAATATATTTTTTTACAATTTAAAATCTAAGGAAACTAGCACTCATACTTTTAGATCCAATGGGCTTAGAAAATTGTTATTTATATATACATGTTTATTCTAAACTCAAAAATGCAAAAAAAGTTTTTATAAACATTAATTTTTTAAGTTTAAATCAAAATAAGATCAGTACATAGAAATATTTAATATTTAATGTTTCTGAATAAACTAGTAAATTATAACTGCATGCCATTCTGTTTATTCTAAAAATCTTATTTACAACTTGATTATGCAATTTTTTTAACATCAGCAAAAAAAATTGGCTATTGCAAGAATTGTATTATTATTTAATTCACTTAGTATTTTCATAACATTTTATAAACACATTTTACAGTGTTAAATAATTTGGGTTTTTTAAAATTTATAAGATTCGTTCACTTCAAAAATGCATTTACACACATTTCACAAAAGTAAGATGTTTATTTCTTATTCAGAGTGATAACAAGTTTAAATAAAAATGAACATACATTTACATTTATAATAAACATCCTGTTTGGTTTCCTCTTCAGCCATTTGAGAAATTTCTTTCTTATTATCCCTTTATACAAATTTCAGAAGATATATTTTCAATGAATAATTTAGGAATTATTAAAAAACATATTTTTTAATTAACACATTTCATTTAATTCAATAGATATGTCTATGAGAACTTCTAATTGGTGGAGATTTTGAAATATAGTGTGCAAAACATTAACAAATTAACAAAAGTTACTAGTTGGTAAATGTTCTAGTTAATCTCAAAAGCAACTTTCTGAAATTGTACTATGTCTCAACTATATTATTCCTAGCTTTATTTTATGTCATGATTACTATGGAAAATTCAAAGAAATTGGTGCACACAGCAGAATAATTGATATTTCTGATCAAAAACTGGATAGTTTTCATTATAATCCCATTTATTTTTAACATGAGTAAATATAATATGCATAAAAATATTTTAACATGTTATTCTAAATTACTTCAAGCCAGACTTTAATAAAACTTTAAGCTATACATAAGTCATGTAAACTTTCATTGAACGTATAGTAATGAAAATATAGGAAAAAATTTGTGCCTTGCATAACTTAATACACAACCACTTTTCATAGCAGAAACAAAGGAGAACTTATTCATTTGTTGATTTTTGCATTTATATTGGGAGAAATGAGTTACATAAATTTCATTGAATCTCTATATAAAAATCATAGCCAGTTAACTATTTCCTTCTTTCATGTCTTTTTAGAGCTGAAAGATTTATTGTTAATGTTGGACTGCATTAGACCCATAAATTATTAGTAAATAAAAACCTCACACAAGATTTGTAAACTGATGTCAATCTGGCTGAAAATCTAATAAATTACCTGGCAAGAATTTTTCAGATGTGTGCAACTGAATTTGTCAAAATAAATGTATACCTGGATTTAATATTTTTACCTGGATTTTAATTAATCAATACCAATTGTTTTCACAGAAATTTTACAATAATTCAAAAACACATAAATAGAGAAAAGTTTAGCTATAAAATATTCATAAGCTTCTTCCTTTATAGGTTTTTTTTTTTTTTTTCAAACTTTCAAGTTTAAAGAATATATCAATAATAAAGCTAAAAATTTTGAGAATTAAGGCATTTTATTAAAGTTAATGAAAAAATGTAAAGTTATTACTTTAAAAGAAAAAGTATATTAAGTCAAAGTCAAATGTCAAAAAAGTCAGCATATTCCAGTGTTGGTAGAGTTAGCAAAAGAACAGATATGATAAACACACATGGCAAAATTTCAAGCTCATCGATTTACATACTTTGACGAATTTTTTGATATTTTTAAAGCTCATAATTAAATTCAGCCAGAAAAAAATGTGTATACATTAAATAACTAAAGCTTAGATGATAGAATGAGACATAACTTAACAAGAAGGCTAGAAGCAGACTAATTAAGTCAATATAACGCCCTATCTCATCTCCAATTTATCGAAACAGTTTTAAGATTTACAGATTCATAAAGAGGAATATAAGATAACATCATATAAAAGACATAAAAAACCTTTCCAGCTTTCCCATAATTTTTATGCACTCATAGAAAACCAAAAGTGAAGAGTTACTGTTTCCAAAAGATTTCATGATATAGAATTGTTTGCAAGACCCGCTATTAGTACCCTCTTCACTTTAAAGATTTTTTTTAATCTGGTGAGAATGCCATAGAGATTACAATATTGATGACTGGTATTGTAATGTGTAAGACTTTTGCACTGTGAAAATGTTTTTTCACAGGTGAGTCCAGTTCAGCCTAACCAATGATTCTGGATAGACATAGGAAAGTATACTACTTTCAGCCAACACATATCTGAAAATAAATTATTATAATTACAAAAGTTCGATGATCAGAGTAGGCATAATGTTGAATGCTGAAACTCCTCGCCATATTTCAAAGAGCTAATGTGACTGGCGTGAAGTACGCTGATGAAGTCCTGAGTTCACCTTTTCAGTGGCACTGTTAGCCTTGATTTCACTTTAATAGATGACAATGCAAATATCATTTAACACTTTTCTGGAAAGAACATATTCACTGGATGGATTTGTCAACTAGATTTCTAGATAATAACTCTGTAAAGCAGGTCTGGGATTTTCCACAGAAAACAATTACAACTCACGGAATTCCTCAGTGAACGATCTACAATCTGAAAATAACATTTCTGAATGAATGAGTCTATAACTCATAAACTATCTCATTTCCAATATGAAATCATTGGTGAGTATCCTGTATAAGAGGTGACTATATTCCTTACCAAATATTTTATTTTTAATTCAGTAATAACTAATTCATATTTTCTGACTTTAATCAGTACTATGCATGAGCATGATAGTATATTATATAACTGTTAAATAATTACTTATTTTATTTTACATGAACCAATACATCATTTGATTTAAACATTACATGAATTTAAGTTCAAGTCAAATTCATTAAATTCTGGCTATTAGTTCTAGAAAGATTGGCTAAATCTAAAAATTCCTTTAATTATGAACACTGGTATTGTGGTATAGGCATCTAAAATACATAGCTATAAAAATAATAAGAGTAAAAATTAATCATCTAAATTGAGCAATATTCTATATAAGAGTGCATAATATTGATATATATAAGCAATAGCAAAATTTAAGAAGGAAGACTTACTGAATTAAGTATTATTTTACTCCCTTCTGAAAATCTTATATATGAAATACTTAATAAACCATTAAGAGAAATCTATTACAATTTATTGATTAAAATAATTTAGTTTAAAGGAAAAATAAATTACAAAACATTTGATGCAATTTTCAAACTAGTAATCATACAAAAAGATAAATGTATTTCATTGGCAAAACATAAATTAAAGTGCTGCTACAGCTATTTTATAATGTTCTTTTTTTTTTTTTTTTTTTTTTTTTTAGAAAAATAATGATCAACTTGATAATTTCTTTTATATAAATGTTATGTCAGTGTGGTGAAAAGGATGAATTGACATTCATAGTGATCAATATTCATGAATATAGTTTCAAGAAATAATTTAAATAAAAAGATAGCTTTAACATACTTAAAATATTAATGTTTAATGAGTATTAAGCAAAATTAATCATTTTCTTATTCTTATAAACAATTTTGAATTCATATATTCCACTATTTTATGTTTACAAATTATAAGAAATAATTTTTTTAGCATAAAAGTGAATACCCCTAATTTGTTGTTACTTAAATCAATCAACTCCAAATGTGTGTTAGTACGAAGCAAATTTCCCAACTGAAAACCATCAGCAGATGAAATTTTGTTCTCAGCTAAAAACAGTTCACGTAATGTTGTATTCATCTTTAAAGCTGCAACTGAAAATTTAAATAGAATTAATGAAATCCACACTTTACTTAATATTTTTGACAGTAAAAATATAAGTATAAATTATAAAATATTAGGTTAAAAAATAATCATATTTCTAAGCAAAATATCATTATAAGTTGTAAACATTTATATATATATATACACACACACACACACACATACACATATTTACACTTTGCACAAAATGATTTTTATAATATGTATATAATTTGTGCAATAGCAAAATTCAGATATAAAATAATGATCTACCATATTCTGCTTAATGAACTATTATATACAAATATGTTTTCTTTGATCATCCAAATTTGATTCACAGAAAGAGAAAATAGCTTATAGAAAGAAAAATAACTCTTCTTATATACTGGTCAACGCTTGATAGATGGAAATAATATATTTATTACGAGTGCCCAAAAGATTGGTTATGATGAAGTTAAATCTTGAGACTTCTAATAATTCTGAGCCTCCCAATATCTATCCAATAATCTAGTTTAAGTGCTGGCTAACCCTGAGTCAAGATGAGTGATGCCAAAAATTTGATACTGTTTGCACAGTGGACATAAAGGAGAATCACAAAGCCCAAGTGAATACAAGCATTCATGACCTGTAGTAAAAAAAAGCCAAAGCTGGACTTCAAGGAAAATTTGGGATCAACTGAGTATCTTCAAGCAATAAGGCCCATGTCTTACCAGCAATTGCATAGTGCTTTCTACTTTAGCCTACAGGTATATCTTTTAATCAGGAATTTGATTGAATGAAATGAGAGACTTTTTAAAGGTCTCTGGAGGGCCATTACCCCCTTTTTGACCAAACAATTAGTAGCCTCATTCTCAAGAATCTCACAGTGAGCCAGGATCCACTGGAAAGATAAAGATTGATGTTGAGAACTCTTTGCATTCCAGTAAATAGGTATTATCCGTGCATCGTCTATTTCAAACACATTGAAATTCTGACAAAACAGCCACTCTGCAGAATGATGAAGGGCAGATAAAAAAAATGTTTTAATTTGATATAAATAACCTTGACTTCGACATCATAATGGCTAGAATGAGCATCTTGGTGTGTAGCATTAAAATGGGTCACAACAAACACAAGCTCTTGTTCCATTTTAAATATTAAGCATCGATCCATCTATATAAATATAAACCCTATGTCTCTAGGGTATTTTTTTCAATGATAAATTGAGCAATGTAACGAAACTATTGTTCACTCATATGGCTTTTATTAACCTGTATATTCAGCTTTAGACACGCTGATATTCCTCCATATCACAAAGAGCAAATAGACCTACAGAGAAAGTGAGGATTGAGTTGGACATTCATGTCTGCAGAAGCAGAATAAGCATATTATATAAATTCTTTTTTGAGTTTTAAGATTTCTCTCTGTGTTAGTGTTATAAACTCTCCTAAAAGTATTGTTTAACAGACAATTCAGCTTTTCAAAAGGACTGTATCTCTTTTAATTATGTTTCTTAATTGAAGGCTTTGAGTTAAACACTGCTTTGCTAGAATAGGAGTGGTTTTTACAGTGCTCATAATAAATATGGACAACTTGGATTTGGAGAGTTTAAAGTTTTTGAATAGTACTAGTAATAGCAGAGACCAGAGCTTTATTACAATAACTGAAGATTATCTAAATGAAAGGCTTGAAAATGGTATTTAAAATGTCTTAGCTGCAACCCCATTTGCAACCAGTTAACCTTTTAAGGATAGGAAGTCTTAACAATTTTTTCACATATGTAATCAATATAACTGTTCAACTTAAAATCAAGAATGCAAAAATTCTCAGTAAAATGTCCAGAGACACAAGAAAGGAGAGAGGGAAGGCCATAACAGATTTAGTATTAACCAGGGGACATCATGTAGAGGCTTGCTACATGGAATAATTAAAATAAAATGAAAGTTTGTGATTCTAATTATAGGTCCTGAAAGAGCTTTTGAATAATTCACCACAAATAATTTTCAATAGAAACATGTTCAATGTTAAATACTTTTAGGAAGACATAAAATTAGCAATAACAGCATAACAATTATTAAACATTTCTGAATTTTAATTATAATTAATAAATCATTTTGAAACACTATATCCATTACAAATTTAACGTCTTTGTTTGGCCAAGTCAGATATGAGTCACAGGGTGTTAAAAATGAAAGTCAACAGAAAACTCAGTACATTTTATAATTATTTTTACACATATATAAAGGTGAAAATACAAGCCAGGTGGAATAAATTGTAAATGAATTTATGGTCTTGATACTGTAACAGACAATTATGTGCAATTTGGGCTCACATTTTTGGTATTAAAGATGGAAATGTATTTCTTTAAAATGTTGATAAAATCACAGAAATTATCAAAGCTAGCATCCATGTTACCAACTATAGCATCGCCCAGGAGCTAAAATATTTTGAAAAACTGAAATTCATTAATAATGATATTTTTCAGCAATCAGATAGCTAATTATGCATAGAAATAGGAATGAATTATAACAAAAAAGTATATTTATTTTTATTGATGTCTTCATGTATAACTAAAATAAAATAAATAACAAACTTAACAAATTGCTCATATAACGAATTCAAATTTATTTAACCATTAAATTGGGCTAGTTAATTAATTAATATGTTAATAGTTTAAATTTATTAATATCAACACAGATGTTACTAATTTTAATTATTACTACATTCATAGATAACAGTTGATAGATTAAATTTACAATTTTAAAAGCTTTATTTCCTCTGGATTAATAAAATTTTAATCTATTAACTTTAATAGTTAATCAATAATTTTTTAAAAAAAATGTATCAGATTTAAAGGCAAAAAATGTTATAAATACCTAATATCACAAGACATCTTCCATAAATACCACAATTTTCTAGATGCAAAGTAACTAAATTTGATCCTAAACGTAATGCTCTGCCAATAATTAGAAGAACTTGTTCATTTAAGCCTGTACTTCTGGCATTAAGATGAATTAAAGAAGGAGTCTGGAAAGCAAATAAAAATGAAAACAATGAAAAGGAAAGCAGACTTTTATATATAAAATAATGCAAACATGTTAGTTCTGAAAATTTTTCTTTTTAACGATTCAAAAGAAATGAAATTATTTCATATAAATCATTTTTAATAAACTGTTATAAAAGAATTCAAAATGAGCTCCAATAGCAATATAAGAAAATAATATTTACTATTTTATTGTTTTCAAAATAAAATTCTTAGGAAAAAATAAAATTAAAACAATAAATTATCTTTTTTTAATTTATTTTAGTTTTTTAATCAATTTTCATCATTTGCTTCTGGACTGACATCTAGTTCAAGTTAATGATAAGAATTAAATTTGAAAAGATGTATTAGATGCAGTTTTCATACTAAAATATATATAAAATATTTACAAAAATAAGTAAACAATTAACCATTAGAATGAGCCAATTATAATACATAGGGAGTATAAAATAAGCAATTTATTTTCCGTAAATCATTTCAGGGTATATGAAGAATTATTATTTAATCTATATATAAATTCTAACTAATTGAAATCAGGTGACTTTGAGGGTAATTCTTTTCATTGTTAACTTCACTTGTAGGGAAGTTACTTACATGATGAAAAAACACATAAACATGTGAAAAATAATATAGCAATTTAAAACAGCCTTTAAGGTCAGAGGTTTTATCTACATGTTTTAAATCAATACCAACCACCACTGCTTCTCAATATGCTTCATTTTCTTAGCAAATTGGAATTAAAATAAGTTTATAGATTTATTTATAAATCATTTTGACACATGAATTAGTCTATCATAATTTGAATGTATCCAAAAATCATTGTCACCTTCTCTGATTGAATATCTGATTTTTATTTGTTAAATGATATATATATATATATATATATATATATATATATATATATATATATATATATATATATATATATATATATATATATGAGAAGGTAGCAAATTAAGAAATAGATAAATCTTTAAAAAAATCTCTTTAATTTTTTCATTCAGTTTACAATAAAACTCTTGTTGGTAAAATTGATGCAAATGCTAAAACTATTTTGGATAACCTTCTTCTGATCTTCAATTTACATGATGAATATCTTGATAATATTGCTTCAATCTAAGAATCATTGAACCATATTTGCAACTATTGAGATTTCTATTACTATTGAAAAAGAAAAGTACAGCAAAAACCTTTTTATCTTGCTATGTTCTTTCTCGGTAGATAGGTAGTCATTAAAAAATTTTAAAAATAATTTTAATGAACACAGAATGCATGTACTGGATTCATTTTTTTAGAGTATAATAATTAATAATATTATTTTCGGTATAAACAATTTTATTTTTTTCTAGTGTGTTAGATAAAAAAATTCCTTACTGTTAATTTCATAAGTTATATTAATTTATTCTTTTTGCGATATTTGTTCTTAAATCTTACTATAACCATAGATATTTTTAATTCTTTTAAATTTATATAAATAAATATATAAGACAAATATTTTATATAAATATTAATAAAAATGTTTCATAATAAGCATATCTTTCAAATATTATAACTATTTACATTATTAAAAATAATTATAAAAAATAATTTACTTTATAAAAATATGCTTTAAATTTTAATAACTCAATTATGAAGAGCATAACTTTAGGTAAAAACATCATATAATCATTTAAAGAAATATTTCTAAGAAATGAACATCAACAGATTATCCATATACTATCATTTTAAAAAGTAATTTGTACTAAGTAGATTAAATACTTTCAGTTAACCATTTGCAAACAAAAGATGCTACTATTACTAAGCAGGTAACGTTAACTATAAATTACTATTAACTGAGATTATGATTTTAGATTTATATATATTATCATTGAAAAAGAACTTAAAGTAACACAGCAACTTTCAACTTACCTTCTTTAACATACGAGAACAAGCTTGCCAGCCACGACAATCAATTTGTTTAGTGAAAGATATATTCAACTGAACTGCAGAATCATAATATTCTATCATATCAAAAAATGCAGCAGCACCCTAAAAAGAATAAAATTAAATGAATACAAACAATTAAAAAATTTTAAAAAATATTTAACAAAATATGAAAGGCAGGTGTAAAAAGAAATTATGCAGTTCAGCTTCCCCATCATAAATTATGTTTACAGAGAGTTATCCATTTCAGATTCCAGTAAAAACTTTACACACTCAAACATCATCACAAAAATTGGGAAGTTCAAATGAACTTATGAATGTCAATGACAGAGCATGTGCATTCACTGAGCTCTACATAACTGTAATCTATCTACACTTCACAAGAAAACAAAAAAATGCATAACTCAGAATAGAAAAATTTTTCAGTAAATAATGTATCATATTTTTCTCATATAATCCATAGTGTTATATTATCTGCAGGACCATTTTCTTGAATAAAAGAAAAAAGGATTGCATAATCGGCTGTAATGAATAATCCATGGCAATTTTTTCAGCAAATAATCAAAAATATATATTGCTGATAATGCAGCATCTGATAAAATAAAAAATATGCAGTACGAGAGTAAAATAATAACAATACAGGAAAAACATGTATTGTGGAAAACATCTGACTGGATCTACCTCATAGCAAAGTACAATAAATTCATATGAAAGCCCCCGATTGATTATCAAGAGTAATAATTCCAAGAATTTTAGTAAAGCTTATAGATTTTTTTAATAACTTTAAAAACATGGTTACACATACATGTTTAAGTAATAATTAAATGAAAGAAATATATTATTTTTAACTGTATATGGGATACATTTTTCTTTTGTATTATACATGCTTTGTTTCTCATCTTATATTAACGCATAGGTCAATATTTTTTTATTTGCCTTCTTTATAGCTTTTAGTTTAAATTCTGCTGCGTAACTTATACACCTTTGTTTCAACAGGATGACAAATGAACCTGAATATTTTCAGAACGAAACAGCTCAGGTCAAGATAAAATTCAAAATTATGATACTCAACAGCAAATAATATCTTTCTGAGGAACTAAATTTGTTCTTGAACGTAATTGGACATAACTGATTACAACTGAAATAAGTCAGTCAAGTCAAACAGCATCTGTTATTTATTTTATTAAACATAAACGGCATTTCTTTTAAGGCGTTATTGTATGTTTTTCTGATCAAAATGCTTATTATCAGAATATCTGCAGTGTCATATAGTATTCACAATGAAATTTGAAACTTTTTAACTCATAATTTATGGATTATATACAGGAAAAAAAAGTAATCAAAAATTGAGTATTGATGTATATGACATACTTTGTTTATACATATATATATATATATATATATATATATGTATATATATATATATATATATATATATATATATATATAAAACCTTAATTTATTCAATATTAATATTGTCATAAGACATACTATTTTCAAAGAAAGAAGTGCATCTTTTAGGATGGCAATATAGCAATTTTTTAATAATGATAATGTATTTTATATTTAAGGGAAATATTTTTTATTTTGTCTGTTGTTAAAACTTAAACATAATTTAAATAATTATTTTAATCATGTTTCTTATTAATAAATTACATTCATTTTTTTATTTATGTCTTATTATTGGTTTATTTTACAAGCTTTAATGTTAATTTAAAAAATGAAATATATTTTACAGGCATTTAAACCAATAACATTTCTTTTTTATACAATACATATTTAATAGTTGTAATTCTACATATCATTATAATTATTTGGCAATTAATTGAAGGAAGTGATAAAAGAATTGCTGGCCACAAGTACTTAACTCTTTCAATGGGAATAACACTGATTTAATTTATGTGGGTAAGAATAGAAAAACATTAATGAATCGAATGACATTTTCGTACTCATGATTCTGATATGCAGCGTGCATTAAAATTTCAGGATATCAATAATTATATAAGCAATTGTAAAACCAAAAAAAATCTGCTAATAACAGTTTCGGTAATAACAAAACTAACAGAGGCCCTGTTACTAACAAACAAAATTCTTCATTTGAATTAAAGTCAAAAGAGAAAAAAGTTGGGAAAAAAGAAAAAAATTGGGAAAAAAGAAAAAAAGTTAGAAATATTTCCAAAAAAAACCACATAGTTTTCGAGAAAAGTGGCAACACCAATATGATATCCTACTAACTTGCTAAGTGATGTGTTATAGATAAAAAGGAAAAACAATCCTTAATTTATTATAAAATAAGTGTAGAGCATAATAGAACATGATAAAATTTTTGTGTAAAATTTAACATATATAAGCTTTTTAAGAAAGTTTTTATAAGTAATAGGCCATATATATATGTATTTTGTATAAAGAAATATGAAACCATCAATGTACCTATCACATGTGTAAGCAGAAATAGACTATCAACTTCCGATTATTTTCAATTATACCATTCAAAATCTCATCATTTTACAAGATTAAGATTTGTATGTAAAGAATCATACTTCTTCTAGGCAATAATTATGGAAATTATATGATTTTTCAACACTTCCAGTTGTATGAAAGGATAACATTTTATGATCTAAGTTACTTATAACAGAAATTACAATTTCAAATCCTCAAGCATATGTTTTATTTTTAACTTTTTCATAGAAGCATACATTTGTTTAAGATTCTCTCTGGGGATGAAGAGAAAATGGGAGGAATTATACTGCGGGAGAAAGTTACAAACCATTAAGCCTAACTTTAAGAAAACATCAAAATTAATAAAGTTTAAGACATAATGCCATATTTGGTACCATTTTAGATTATATAAACTGTCATATAAATTAAAACTAGAATATGAAAACGTTTTTTATTTAATTTACATGAATATATATAAAACAATATTACTTTCATAATTTTCGAAAGCACTATTCTAAGTTTTCAGAAGTTTTAACTGAAAAAACAAATTAATAAATTTTCAGATTAAAAAAACAGTATGGCAAAGATTATTTTCAAAAATAAATTACAAAATAAAAATGTTGCCTATGAATGGAAAATCTAAAAACATAGAAAAATACAAAATCTCACATTCCCCAATTTAAAAGCATAAAATATTTATTGTATTTTTCTTTTTATTGTATTGTGAACAAGCAATGCAGTTTCTTCTTTTACTTTTTTTTAAATTAAGAGTAAGAATGACTATTAGACAATCAAATAGTTGCTAGTACAGATATGACAGTAAACTGTTTTTCCTCTCAATAATTTTCATAGTTCTCTAAAATTCGTTTAATTAGTTTCATTTTAAACTGGACAAAAAGGGTTTTAGTTCCATGTTTTTCGTGAAAAGTAATGTTATAATTCAATTTTTGGGCTTACAGATAATATTCAAAAATAGTTTTTTTGAGCTGGACAAGAAGTTAAAGACTGGCATTCAGTGAGTACAATCTCTAACAAAATGTCTGTCTCGGAATCAATAGAAATATCAATTTTTAGTTCATTAGAAAATAAATAGTCACTTTTATCTGTGTCATGAAGAAAAAGTTTTAAAACATAGTATCATAATACAAAAAAATGTTGTAGTACTATCACACATAATTTTATAAATTATACAGTTATTTTCATATTAATGGTATAAAAAAGAAAACATTCAAAATTAACACAAGGCATATTTGCTTATAAATATCAATATCAGTTTTGAAGCAAATTTGAGCATAGTTTCTAATAGCATTCTGTTATTTTTTATGAATTGTTTCAAAACGATAAACTTATTTCTTTTAAAATTGTAATTTTAAAATAAAGAAATTGATGGATAACAATAATTAAAGTATTCATAATTTGGGTCATATTTTCATAAGTTTAATTTATTTAAAATCTAATGTGCAATTCATATATTAATATCAGAAATTAGAGAAGCCTACTTATATGAATTTGGAACTTATAACAGGTAGTTATGATTTGAATTTTATAATTAAAAGACCATTAATGTCATAAAAATATTTTTAAATAAGTACACACAAAATATATAAATAACAATTTTAATAAATTAACTAACTTTACCTCATCATCTAAGTAACATCCTTCCAAATCAATTAAATGAAACTGTAACCTTCTCAGAATTTCTTCTAAAGCTTCACAATGCTTTAGACTTAGTTTCTCCCCTGTTTAGACAAAGTAAACTTAATTTAGAAGAAATATAAAAAAATTATTACATGTGTATATATATATATATATATATATATATATATATATATATATATATATATATATACGAGGGTCACTATGAAATTTTTGAGATACAACTAGGTTTTAAAAGTTATACTTACAAAATTTTAGGTGTGTTCAAAGTAGTCTCCTCCAGCATCAATGCACTTTTGTAGATGAATTTTCCACAGATTAAATGCCTCAAGCCATTCATTTCTTCAAATAGATGAAAAAAATGCATTTATAGCCACATCAATCTCTTCTTCTGAATGAAAACGACGTCCACGTAAGTTCTTTTTTAGATTAATATCCAAAAAAAAATAAAGAATAACCAAAAGTCACACATAGCTAGATCAGGTGAATACGGCGGATATTTGATCACTTTAATTTGTTTTTGTTTAAGAAACTCAACTGTTAATCTGGCTGTATGTGAAGATGCATTGTCATGGTGAAGCATTAGTCCCCTAACATTCAGTTCTTGTAAAATTTCTGGAAGACATTTAAAGGTATACCAGTTTGCTGTTACTGTCTTCTGTCCTTCCAACTTGATAGCTTTGACCAATCCCGTACTTCTGAAGAAAATGGCCTACATCACTTTTTTCAGTGCACGTTGTTTTTTCACCATTGTCGGCGTGGGATCATCTTCAAAGACCCGTACTTTGCTTTCTCGACGTGTTGGAACGTCAAAAAACGGTATGTATGTTTCATCACCTGTTACAATTTTAGAAATGATGCAGTGGCCACCATCATTCAGCATATTAAGAGTTTCTATACTGATTCTGACACGCTCCTCTTTTTGATGCTCAGTTAGATTATGGGGAGAACCCAACGGCAAACTACTTTTTTCATATGAAATTCTTCATGAATGGTTTTGTGTATGGCGGCGGATCCAATGTTAAGTTCCTTCTGTATCACTTGATAGGTACAGCAATTATCATCCATTAACATTTTTCATTTGGCAGACACATTATCTGGGATTACTGCCAACGGCGACCTTCCTGTGTGTTCTTCATCCTGAAGAAAATTGCGACCTATTCTAAATTCTCTAAACCATCTGAATACAGTAGCACGAGCTGGAGATTCATCACCAAATGCTAATTGCAACCGTTGAACGCATTCTTCTTGGTTTAATCCTGTTTTGAAATCATAGAAAATCATAACGCGAAAGTGTTCTTGTGTCAACTCCATTTTCTCTTCTGTTTAAAATTTATTCCACACTAAACAAGTTGAAGTAAGTCAGTAAAAAATCGTCTTCTGTGTTAAAATACTTTGTACTTTAAAATTAAACCTTTATTTTTATTTTGTAAATTCTCGTCTTACGCGTATCTCAAAAATTTCAGAGTAACCCTCGTATATATATATCAAAAAATTAAAAAATTGAGATGTGAACTCTAATTTTTTTTAATTACAATCTTTATTAAGTACTGAAAGATAGATGGAGGAATTTAGATTTCATAAATTTAGAAAATAATTAAAAATCAGAAAACTTGAATCTTAAAACTCATTATTTTTTCTAATTTTATTAAAATTCCATCCTTTGGAAATACAATTTAATATCAATAATTAGAATAGTCTTTAATGTGTGTAAATTATTTTTATTTGATATAATAGAGGTCTATTAATATACTTTAATATTATAATATGACCTTAAAAATCATAAAAACTCCATCCCAAATGGATAGTTTCCATTTGTATGATTCCCACAAAATTTCTCAATCTCAGTTCCCTTTCAAAAGTATTCTTATACCAATTAGTTTAAAATTGTATTAATTGGTATTTTTACAGAAATAAAATGTTTATATCAGAAAATCTTATGTAAGAAAAAAAATATTTATGTATGAGTTTAAATTTAATTTTAAATTTGTTAAATGTATAGTATGTATTTTTAATTTTTTTTATTATATTAAAATGTTTATTATTAAAAATATATTATTTATTATAAGTACATTATTGTTCCAAAAAAGATTTGAGATATTCTTTAGACTCAAGTCATTTCCAGAAATTTATGACTTTCATTATTAGCAATTAGATAACCTAACAGTTTGATTATTAAATAAAACATTCATTTGCATTTTTTTAAATATAATGAAGTGTCTATAGAAAAAAAATAAAAAATTAAAATTTGCCTGTATTTCACTTCTTAATCTTTTAGCAATGTTATTGAATATTTAATTATTTAAATATCTTTGAAATTTCATATTTGTTAATAAAGAATTTTAATGAAAATTTTTACATAAATTTTTTTTTACATTATAAATTTTAAGGCATTTGTATCATGAAAAAAGAGTAATAATAAACCTACATGTTCTATCTCTTGTACTTAAAATAAAATTTGAAAACTATTATCTCCTTTAGTTGTAAAATCACCATACTTAAAAATTTGCCTATTACAGGAGCTTTGGGAAGTTATAACTTTGATTATCATAATTAATTCCATAAAATATCTTATTAGTTTTATTAAGATTATATACAAACAAGCAATTTTTGAATGAATAGCAACACTACAGTTGAGTATAATATGAATATAGAAATTTTATTTGTAATTATTGGTGGATAATTGAAGATATGCATAATGTGTTTCCACAACACAAATATTTTAAATTAATTGTAAATAATATGAATACTTTTGATGTAATGAATAAAAAGTCAGAATGAATTTTATCTATGATAATATGAACCTATTTAATTTTATTAAAAATTATTTTACTATTTAAGTAGTGCCTTTCAGCTTTTTTAATAACATTGATTGCATACAATTTTTCATTTATTATGGGATCTCATTACATAAGAGTCCACCATAGATCAGATGAATACAAAATATGAAGCCATATAATTTTATGAGAATAGCAAACAATTTTTATACACTAAGGCCTCTTACCAACATTTTACATGACATTGATTGCTTACGCTAATTTTTTATTTATTAGAATCTCATTAAACTGTTATCCTCAGAGATGAGAGGCTCATTTAATTACTACTAATGTACTAAAGTTGAATGTTCACTTAAGAAACTTAACTCTAGAAAATGAATGTTAAATTGTGTAACAAATTTTTAAAATAATCTAATAAGCAAATACATCATCAAATACAAATACATTTTTGCAAATACATCTTGTAAAATACCCAAGTAATTATAATTTTAATAAGTATGAAAATATTGTTATACTATTTTAATAAAACAATATTATTCAATCAAAGGTTAATTTAAAGGATTTTCTAGGATAAAGTTGCAAAGATTTTACAGATATGCAAATCCTAAAATACATTGTATATTAAAATACATTAATCAAACATCATTAGAGCTATTCCATATATTTTCAAATGTAAACAATGTTAAAGACTTATAACAGTGGCAAATACTAGTTTAAAGTAAAATATTCAAAGAGTAATTCTCTTTGAATATTGCTGTCTGTAACTATTTACATATAAGATAATATATGATACTTTTTCTACCCAAGTCAAATTTCTGATTTGGTCAACTTAGCTTTTTTGTCAATCTATAATCACTTTTTGAAAATGAGATATTTTACAGTCATTTTTGATTACTTATGGTTTAAAAATGCTTTTTGATCAAATGAAAATATCAAAAATTCAAGTTAATTTCTATAACATAAACAAAATTTAAATGAAAAGTTATTTTTCTGAAAAATATTTTGGTAAATTATTATATAATTAGTAATAAGTTTAATTGAACATTGCATAGCATTTAATTAAAACAGTCGTTAAATTCATTGTTTATTGAATCAAGATGTTGATATCGCAAATTCTTCTTTAATAACTTCCACATGACCAGAAATTTAAATAACATAGGTTGAGATATACTGCATAAGGACATTCATACACATGAACTTTTTCTATTAAAATATTAAATCATAATTTTAACTTACCTAAAATAGAAAGATCAAATGAACGAAGATTTGTCTCCAATTTATAAGACGTACTTTCAAATTCCTATAATAAATTATTATATCTGTAATATAATTTATTGAACACCATTTTAAAAGTTTTAAGTAAATTAAGAAAATTGAAAGTGACATCTTTACAAAGCAATTTTTTTAGTTTTAATTTATACTAGCTTAAAATGTTTTTAGTTAAAATAAAAATATTTCATTAAGAAAAAAAACTTAATATCAACAAAAACTATTTCATGAACTGAACTGAGATTTTTCTTTATTTTATGAAAATCTTAATTTTAAAAAGTAATTTAAAAAGTAAACCATTGCTTATGAAAATTCTAAAGTTATGAAGGAATACCATCATTCACAAAAATGAATGAAGATTAAGCCATATTTTGCTTATGATAGCACAAATAAATTAAAAAAATCTCTGATGAATAAGATAAATATAGATTTTTATCACACTTCTTTTGCTACAATGAGAGCAATAAAATGACAATCTAAGACAAGTTTAAATGTTTTCTTCAAAATAATGATATAGATTTTGCTTTTCTGTGTTATAATTATATCATCAATCAGAAGAATTTAGATAAGCACAACACACAGCAAAAAATGAAAAATAAATAAAAAATTAGATAACACAAAGTATTTCAGAAATAAGCAAACCATTGAAGAGGAAAATATGCTATCTTAAAAAGTTTTAATCACAGTAACATTTGTTACAGTATTTTTACATAGCTTAAAAATGTAATGAAAAGAGGAATTTATGACTTCATAAAATTTGATAGTATCCCAGAAAAAATCTAGTAAATTAAGGGTAAAAAAAGATTGAATTTATAGCATTATTAAATATAACTTAATTGACAATTTTAAGAAACGTTAAGCCATATTTTCATGTTATTTTACTATTTCATAAATAATTTCATTGTGAAGAAAATCTACAATAAAATTATTTTTGAATAATATTTTAAAAATGAATCAGTGAATCTTCAAATGGTAACACCAGAGAATTCAATTTCAGATAAATAAATTAAAAATAGTATGAAGAATTACATATTTACTATTTAGATGCAGTAACTATTAGACATGATATGGTTGAAAAGGATCTAATAGTATAGTGTTGTTGTAGATTAAAAGTGTTTACATTAAATTTGCAAAAAATATCAGATATTTAGGTTTGTGAACTTTTTCTCTATATAAGATCTGTACTCTGACATGCCTGTTGAGAATGACCATATACCCTAACCCAAGAGGGTTATGTATGTATGGACAAAGTTTGGACCTTATGTAACCTGGTTTAATGGATTTTGGTAATACTGGTGTCTAAAAAGTTACGATAACATGCTGGGTGGGAATAAGTCTATCATTACATCTGTGTGCAGCACAATTTCCTTGCTCACAAAATTTTTCCAAATATTCTACTTCTTTAGTACTTATGAAGTCTGAGTCAGTGAGAACAGCAAAATATTCATAAAAATTTCATGAAATGATGTTTCAACTAGAAATTAAACCCAGTTTTTTAAATTACTCATAACCAAATCTTGTTTTGAGTCAACTAGAATAAGATCACTGAATCATAATTTTTTAACATTTTGTATGTTACTAATGAACAATGTGAGCAGTTTTTGTACAAGAAAAGGTGATACTGCATGAAAAGCTGTTAGGAGTGCTTATCAACATATAATGAGAAGATATACTGGCTTCAACAACAAAACAATTAAAATCCATAAGATATTTGTAAATATTCAGGTTTAACAGTACTGCCACCATAGAACTCTACAAGGGGTGGTATTTACCAGCTCTGTACATTTCCAGTCATGATGCTAGCTGACATGTATATGCTGGGAGTTAACATCCGAGAGAGTGACCAATGTTAATGCCAAACCCAAAAATGTGATCCCTTTGCTTAATTCCTAGCAGACTAGACAAAGTGTAGGTAGGTACCAGCGAACTGGGAACCACAATCCAAATGGTTACAGCACATTGCCAACGTGTGGGGATTTCGACTGTCCATGAGAAGAAAAGAAGCAAACAGAGCAGCTACATCTCTATTCATGGACAACCTTCCTCACTTGCCATTGAAGGATGGAAAGGATAAAATACAAAATATAAGAAGAAAGAATAAGCAGAGAAAGAATAAAGATTCCTGGATACCTCATATATAAAAACAACCAACTTCCCTAAAAAAAGGTGAGCCTCATGAGGGGGATGGAAAAGCTAAAAATTGATATTTGGTTCAGTAAATTTGCATAAAATGGGAAGATAAATAAAAAATATTATCTATTATTTTAAATAGTAAAGATCAGATACAATCCAATAAATAAGATTTAAGTATAACTTTGTTTAAATGGTGTATAAAGTAGCAGACTGGTAATGTGACACAAAAATGTATTCGGTGACATTTGATTAGCTACCTTTCATTTCTAAAATCATGAAATTAATACTGAAACTCCAAGGCACATTACTAGAATCTGGTATTATTATAATAAAATAGAATAACACTGTAGAAAAATAAAACACTAGCTCATTGTTTCCTAAAACTGATATATAGCAGGAAATTTAAATTTAAATTTCTATCCTCACATAATACCAGTCTATTCACCAAGGTAATATTAAATGATTAAAATGTATCCACAGCATGTAACTTTTATCAAGAATAACAATCTATTGAATAAAATTAAACTAAATACAATTGGATTTTATAAAGTAAGCTCTGACATAATCTTAAATTAAAAAATTAAAATAATAATAAAACAGAAATTAATTCAAGTAAGAAAAATTCAGTTTTGAAAAGTAAGAATTAAATTATTGTACTAAATAATTTTCAAGTAGTTTTACAGAAATATAATGGCTTATCAAATTGATTTGGTTGTACTTAAAATTATAAAAAAACATTCGTTTCCTACTCACAAGATTAAATAGTCCAGAAATAAACAAATACTATAAAATTAACATTATCAATAATTTAGTCTTCTATAGTGAAAATCCTAACAGCAACAAATAAATCAATATTTCAATAGTAGTATCCTAATTTTATGAAATTATTATAAAAAACGGCAAATCATAGTATTGCAAATAATTTACATAAAATAAACTGTCATGCTAATCATAAAAATCAAAAATTACAAATTTCTTTTGAATATTGTAAAATATTCTTTAGCAAAGATTAAATTTAGTTACTTGATAGAATAAATGTTTTTATATTTACAGTTTTTTGAGTAATTTAGTGTGTAATTGATATTGTAACAATTTCATTTCAAAAGGAAAATATTGGATCTTTATCACAAATGATTATAAATGACTCTTCACAGAAAAAATCTGTGAAGAGGTAATTCATCAAGTTAAATAGTAGTGCAAGCAATCATGAAAATTGAATACTTCAAAACAGTTTCTATGTTGTGGAAATAGCTTTTAAATGTTAGAGCTATAGTAAAAAATGTCCTGCCCTGTTATAAATGACAACTGCTTCTGAAGATTGATGTTTACAAAAAAATGCCAATAGTAATAATAAACTTATTGCTCATCAATTAAGCTCACGGATCACAATTGCCACTATAACAGTGGTATCATGATAAACAGTATATAAAAAGCTTGAAGAAAAGGCCTTTATGAACTAAAACCAAGGGTTCATGCTTTACTGACTTCAAAAAAAGAGATCATTTTAATTGGTATGAAGAAATCAAAACTGAAATGGATACCAATAATCCAATGTTCTCTTTATTCATAAGTGATCTCTACGTTTACATATAGAGATATTCAAAAATAATAAATTATCCCATAAACATTATCAAACATAGCTGTTTTTGAAATATAAATGTAATGTTATTGGGAAGATTAATGATCAATGGATGAAAGTCTTTATACGTTTTCAACAGCAGTTTTGACTTGTCAGAAATATTTAATAAAGTCTTGGAATTTCATATAAGACATTTTAGAGATGTATATGAAACTGACCTTTTGATTATGAACAATATTTGTTTAGATAAAGCAAATCTTGTTGAAAAATTCCTTGAATATGTAGACAAAAAGTAAAACCCTGAGTATAAAAGTCTCCTGTTTTTAATAGATGATAGAAAACTTTAGAGCTTTTAAAAAGCAATTACAAGTAGACATCCTCCCCTTAGAGACATAAATTTATAAAGCCTTATATTTTATTATCATGTTACAATTACAAATAACATGGAGTGCTTTTAAAAAATTTTCCTTCTATTTATATCATAATGTTTTGCATCATTACAGAAACATTCATGAAATTATATTTCAATTTTTGAGATCTCTGTGAAGTTAAGCAAGTAAAGATAATTTTAGATATGAGTGTATTTAAAACTTAAAATGCAAATAAAGTCATAGTCTTTCAATAACATTATAAATGAGATCAACTGTAATGCTGAATGGTACAAATATCAATACTACATTAATACAAATATAAATACATACAAAAAATATAACTAATAGACAAATTACAAAATCTTTCATTTGTCACACTTAAGAATGGATTATATATATTTTTTAAACAAATCTTCATACTATACTAATGCTGCCAAACATATTCTTCATTTTCAATACAAGACACTCACTTCATACAAAAAAATCATAATAATCAATTACAATTTTTGAAAAACATATCACAATTTAAGACCTTTAGTCGAAGAAAAGTTACTAATTTCCAACAAAATCTAAAAATGTCATACTGCTGTGTCCACATATAGACATCTTAAATGTTTGATGCATTAACGGTCTCTCAGATACATATTTATACTTTGAATTCCTCTTATGTTAACTACCATGAACATCTTGAGTTGCCTATACATTACCACAATTCCTTGAAGAAACACTGTGTGTTTTATTGACATGTTTAAAGGTTAAATTTTTAGCACTGCTACTTCTTTTGATGAATCGCATAAAAATTTAAGGATATTCTAAAGTAACTTTCAAAATGAGTAAAAAGTGTTTGGAATTTTATAAAGTGAAAATATCAATAATATCAGGATTAAATGATGCTGAAATCATATCCCAGATCAAGCAATAGTAAAGATATAATGATCAAATAAACTTTGCTCTTTTAGATTCTAGCTTAGACCAAGATTTGATAAATTTTTTAACCAGGAAAGTGAAGAATTAGGTTTGAAGACTTTACATTAGATTTGAAACTTTTGCAGTGTGATATAATTATCTTTGTAAGCAAAGGTAAAATTTTAAATTTTCTTTCCTCATTCAATTTGATATCTTTGTAATTTAATATTCTTTATATAATTATAAAGAATATTGCAAATGAATTTTATTTCATAAATAAATAAGTACAGTTAATATCAATAAATGTGTGTTTAATATTTCTTTTCAATACTTTATTTTTTTTGGCTTTCTTTTTAATTTTTTTTCTGAATTATTGTTTTATAAAATATGGGTTAAGATTTAACACCGTAATGATCCTATTGATGTTTCTCATATATTAAATTATGGCAATGCTTATGATAATATGGCATTTATGAGCAATTTAGAATTTTTTCAAGTGATTTTTCCATAGAGGCATTTACATTAATGAAGCCTTACTTCCAGAAATTATAATAATTGTTCCAAACATATGTATATGCTTTTCTTTTAAAGTAGGTAATAAGTTGCCACCTCTTTTTATAACAATAAACAGTATGTATCATTATGTCTCTCCAAAAAAGAAAAAGAATGTAGCTATGGGCAATACAGAAATTCTTTTAATTTTTTCTGGCAGCTAATAGATTAATGACATACCAACATATAGAATTCAGTCAAATCCTCATATTGATAAAATTAAGAATAATACAGAAGACTTATAAAAATATTAAATAAAAATTCTTCACATTTCCCTTTTTTTTTCCTTTTAATATGATACAAAAAATTAATTTTATTTTAAATAAAATATTTAAGCAAAAAACAATTTATATGCAAGATTGAATAAAGTCTAAACTACAGACAAATTTTGTAATGACTTTTTATGGAATAAAAACTCTTAAGGAACTGAAACAAAGATACATGAGGATTTCAAGATGTTGACATTTAAAAGGATAATTTATTATTAAATAAACAATACAGATTATTTTCAGGTATAATTTATTACCTGTAATTGATCCAATATACAAGGTAGAGGCTTTATACCTTGTTTATCACTTGCAGCAATATATGCAGAGAGTAAAGTATTAATAGTATTGGAATAGACTAAAAGAAAAATCAAAAAATTATTAAGCATACATAACAAGATAAAAGACATTATTAAATAGTGTTTAATAACTACAACCACCTTTATTCTTAATAATTTCATAAAGTAAACATCTTAACATGTTTTCTGGTATTAATTAGAATACATATAAGTAGATGAAATGAGTCTATTGCAGCTAAGAAATAACCCACTGTTTATCAAATAAAGTTACCTTAGTAAAATTACAAATATACATGTCACCAAAATTAATTTATGTGATTCTTATAATGGACTGAATGATTATGGTAACAGTTCTTAATGTGACTTTTAAGATGTTGGACAAAAAGGCATAAATGCCCCATTTGACATATTGAAATAATTTTTTTTAATATATCTACAACAATTGAAAAATTATTCACTGTAAGCAAATTCTTTTTTAGTCCCCTTTTTCGGTACTTAATTTGGGAAAAATATAATTGGGATGGTTAGAAAAATAACAGAAAATAGCTCATTTCATTGTAAGGAATTTCTTATATAACAAATAAGTATTGTTTATTTACGGGCAACTAGGAATATATTGACTCTTATCTAAGTACCAGGATACATAGGGAAAGAAGATAAAGAAATATCTGATGAGCTTGCAAAACAGATATTGTTTTCTAATCCAATTGATGCAGAGTCTTTCACTGACATCAATTTAAAAACTTTCTACAGAAGTTATTTCTAAATAGCGAAAACAAAGGATGATTAAAGCCTTGCTTGTATCTTATGAACAGCAACATATTAAAAATATGATTTATAAATCATTTGGAAAAATTACTTCTGAAATTATTAAGATGCTCAAGACACAAAAAAATATAAAAAACTGTTCAACTCATCACTGGAAACTATTATTTAAAATACATAAATATATATATATATATATATATATATATATATATATATATATATATATATATATATATATATAATGGCACTTTTTAACAAGACCATGTATGTAAAAAATGCTACAAAAGTGAGGAAATGGTGCATCATTATGTATATGAATGAATGCTCTTGACTTACTTGATTAACCACTTTAGGTATTTTTGATAATTAAGAATTACACCTTAGATCTACAGGGGGGCAATCTGTTTTTATAAACAAAGCAGGAGATCCTAACAAATAGAGCTAGATTTATTTTAATTTGAAGCTTGGTACAAAATATTTTTAAATTTAACTGTCAAATCTAATTAGTAGTAGTTAGTATAAAGTAGAATGTTCTTTTAGAAATGACTTACCAATTAATTAGCATATTAGGTTCAAAAATATTATTTTATATGCCAACTGTAAGTAAAATGATATAAATTTACTATTTTTGAATTATGAAGTAAAAATTAAATGAAAGTATACAAATAAGTAGAATCTTAAGGAATATGGAATGAATACTCCATAACATCATTGCCAAGGGTGATTTAAAAATAATAAAAAAGTAATGTATAATTATTTTACATACTAAAAATGCTGTTAATAATTTAACTCCATTCATATAATTATTATTTATCAAATATTTTTAAGTAAAACAATTATCACTATTAGCTTCTAGTATGTCTGGCAAACTACTACAGTATTTTGCCTTAATCAGTAACTCACGCAATGTTGGGTGGGGTCTCTTTGTTTCCTAGGATTTAAAACCACTGCTCATATATTTAAAATATCTGATATACTTATCTTTGTAAGGTAAGATAATCCAGAGTAAATCAACTGAAGGAATAAAAATGACTCCTTTAATACCAAAGTTTAGAAATGACCTCTAGTCTATCCATGGCTAGAGTACAGAAGGTTGTTATTAGTAGCATGACTGCCTCTGTAGACACACTTCATACGAGAAGATTTTTTCAGCAAGACCATGTATGTAGAAAAAGTCATGAGTGAGGAAATGGCACATCATATTATACATAAATATGATGACCTTGATCTTAAGTAATCTTTATACAAAATATTTATACCTTAGCTCCATAAAGGGTCCTTTCTGACTTCATAAATAGGAAGAACGAAATTATTTAGGATTTGGGGCTTGATACAAAATGCTTTCAGCAGAAGTGCCTAGGCTGTCAAATCTAATATGGAAGCTTATTTCAAACATTAATTTCTTTTAAAGCATCAAATTTTAGTTAGAATTTGTCAGAAAAGTACCATTTACAATGGAACATATAAATATTCTATTAGGAAAATAAAGTATTACTCTGTTAGAAAATGGGTAATTGTTTCATTAATAATTAACTTTAATCAAAATTATTCAATCTTTAACACTAAATATACCAATATTCATTTTTAATATTAAATAGAACAAATGAATTTGGTACATTCAAAAATAAAAAATATCAATAGTAAAAAAAAAAGTTTTTCAATATGCTATGTTGCCAGAAAGAAAATTTTTTAAAATTTGATGTAAAATAATCTTGATGAGAAATGTAAGACGATAAAATTCCACTTTGTTAAAATGCTTAGTATTTGATATCCCCTGCCCAAATAAATTTGCTTGTTACACTTATTTATAAGTTGAATAAAAATGAATAATTTTAATATATTAACTGAATTAATTGTTGGATACAGTACATAGTTTGTAACATAGAAAGTTAACGAAGTAATATATAGTAAAGATTTTAATCTAAATCTCATTCACATAAACCTAATTTAAAAAAAAAACTTACAAAAAAGATCAAACTCTTAAGAAAAGAAAGAAAGAAATCTGCAATCTTTAAAATATCAAATTAAAGAAATCAATGTAAATCAATCACTTTGAAAGTAAATATATAAAATTTTTATACTATACTTAAATATATAAATTTCTCTGGTTCTCTTGTTGAAATATTTCAATACAAATTTCTATAAAAGATTTAATGAAATATTTTAGAATAATTTATATTTTATACAAATCATTATTCCTTACACTTCCACCTCCTTTTACATTAACAATGAATTGATTTTTTTATTAAATTTAATCAAACTGTATAGTACCATAATATTTTAATAAATTTTAGTCTCACAAATAAAGATTTAATAGTTAATATCAATTAAAATAAAATTTTAAGCTTTAAAGTTTTTAGAAAATTTATTTTCTTTAACTTTTACTAATGTAAAAAATAATCATTTGAAATAAAATTATCTTATTTGCAATATTTTAAAACTAAAATTGCATATTTTAACAATTTTTGTTTATTGTTTCAGATTAAAGATTTTAATATTTAATTATTTTTACTGTAAAATGTTAAACCATAAATACCTTCATTTCAAAAGAAAATTTTAGAAATTCATTTCAAAGAAATGAAAGATATGAAAAGTAAAATTCACAACAATAAAATTCATATCACGTGGAATAGATTCTTCATTTCAAATATAAAAATTATTACTTTTTATTTTTACAGAACAATAAGGACATATACAATATTTTAATATTTTGGCTACTCTGACAAATTTGGAAGATTAGAAGAAAATATTCTGAAATAAAACAGAAAATCAATTTTGAACAGAAAATTTAGCAACTGAAAATTTCAATTTACCTTACAGCTAAATAACATTTATAATATGAATGTTCTAAAATTTCTTATGTTAATATATGTAAATTCAGTAACAGTAATATTTCAATTTTCAACAAAATTTTTTAAAGAATAATATCTTAAAAACAAAGCAATTTCTTACCATTAGATAATAAAGTGAAAATGCTAAACTTCTTTAATTAGTATTTGACCAATTAAATGGCTAGCTTAAATATAAACCTTAGCTCATAAATTACTATTACTAAATAAAAATGAAATACATATTTTTTACTATTTGTACGATATCATTTTAGTCAATAACTGTTTAGTTATGAAGTATGGAGTTATGTTTAGTATGAAGTTATGAAGTATTTGTATATAAATTACAACCAAGTAATTTATATAAAATCACATTTACTTCAAAAACATTGTTAACAAATAAGATGCCAAAAATGAAAGCCATATAGAATCCAAAATTGGAAGTTTTAAACTGTATTAAATTTGTATATATTATACAAATGATTAAACATTATAAGATGAAAAACTGTATATTATAAATTTAGTTCCATTGTGATTCAATGGATAAACAATTATGATGAAATTACTAATGATAAAATAAAAGCATTGTCAAAAAAATTGGCCAGTCTGTATTACAATATATATAAATTCAAATAAGCTTCAAGAAATAAAAATATCATACATTTGATACATACTTAAGTTTAACAGCATAATATTTTAATTTTATAACAAATGCCAATAAAGAACAACATATAAATGAAAAATTGCTTAGACACAGAAATAGTTGTAAAAAATTATTTAAACAAAAATTATAAATGTATTTGTTACTTCATAGATGAATTTAATTTCTTAATCTTAAAAATTTACTTAATTATCTATTATAAGTCTATTATAAAAAATAAAAACATAATTTAAAAAAACCTAATAATAAAATCAAAATAATGCATTCACTATTCTTTGTAAAATATTACTTAAAAAAAATAAAATCTCCATAATTTTTTTAATATAGTTTTACTGCATATGATTTAATAATACTTATGATTTAATAATGATTTAATAATAATATAATAATGATTTAATAATAATATAATAAAAATAATTGTTATGTATACTTCAACATAATGAGTTTACAAAACACTTTCAGACATAATAAATATACATATATTATGGTAAAAGTCTCATAATTTTCGTAACTGATCATTTTTGACCTTACAATCACTTTTGTATGTCATATGATAACTACAAAAAAGGTAATCGAAATTAGAAATATGTTAAATAAAGTGTGGCATGAAACAAAAACAATTTTTATTGTTAGTCTACCTTTAGACCAGGGATCTGGGGGTTCCAAATAGCATGTTACTATCATCTCATCTGCAGGAAAATGCACTCTGTTACTACATTTAGCTTTTTTCTTTGCAGAATCAACGGTATGGATTTGTTTCACTTGCTCCGTCGGAGTAGATGGAGCAGAAACAGATATATTAGAATTCATCTTTCAGATATACAACGCTCATCAATAACAACTGATCTCATTTACGTACAATATATAAAAGGAAAAATAAATAAGCAAATAAATTAATACTTCATATAAATAACAAATGATCAGTCGTCGTCTGCCTCGATGGAAAAACAGAAATAAAACAATTATGTGTTGCCATTAATATATCGAAATTTTTATTGCATGGTTAGTTGGTGTCGTAGAATTTATTTGCTGGAAGAATAAATAGTAGCAAAGTTTTACATGCTATTTTTGAAGGAAATTTTCAAATCTGGTGAAATCCAGGGGAAGAAATAAATCTATTTCTCTCACTACTTTATCTGCTGTTTTGTTTGTATTAGCGTTCTTTTGAGCTGAAACCCAAATAGTTTTTGTCAGTAGATAAAACTTAATAACTTGACACGGCTTATTTCTTAAGTAGGAAATAAGCCGTGTCAAGTTAGGAGATTTTAATAGCGCATTCCTCAAACATATAAGAATAGATTTACAGTCTTTGAAGGAGTAGTTTAAAATATTAAATATCGTTAAATAATCAATAATCTACCCTATTTTAAAAGTTGGAATGGTATAACGCCTCCTATAGAATAACGTTAATTAATATTGTTGATTCTAAATTTGACTGCTTGATATAGAGATCAAGAACAGCGGAAGTAATGTTAGTAAATTTGGATGCATAATCGGATTTAAATACAATGGATTTGTATGTTCATTGAGAGATTATTGAAAAAGAGAATGTATATGATAACTTATTGAAGAGATCTAATTGGAAAATAAAAATTCACAATATGAATACGAATTAATGAAGGTAATTATTCCTAAAAAAAGAGGAATCCCATAGTTAAAGTACACTTCTAAATCCTCCATATCTTGTAAAAAGTATTTATAAATAGCTTCACGAGATTAATCAAGGTTTTACCAGATGAATGATTATATATAACTATGAATCCTTTTAAAGAATATTTTCAAATTCAGAAATTATAATTACTTAACGTAAAGTTAAAATTTATATGAACTAATTATGGACTCTAATTTACTCATAAAAAAATTCGAAGATTTCTAAATGAATTAGGAGTTAGAATCGAACGCAGATCTGTACATACACGGGACAAAATGGTATATCAGAAAGGTTTAATGCAACTGCAATGGATGCAGTTAGAGCAGTCATGTCAAAGATGAGGCCCGTATCAATATGGTCCGCGATCGCAATGTGTCACAGGAAAAAGAATCATGTTTTTAGGGCATTTAGACTTCACTCGATTTTTTTACAGAAATTTTAAAATGCGTACACTACATTTATAAATAGTTTCAAGGGCAACGCGTGGCTAGAAAATGTGAGAGAGCTGGATAGTTGCGCCCTCTCTTAGCAACAGAAGGACAGAAGGGACAGAAGGGGATCGAGTGGTCGAGGCTTAGTGCCAGAAGCCGAGGCTTCTATAACTAATTTAAAGTGCCAAGACACCCGAAAAGTATCGACTCCAGTCTACCACCCAGCAGCCGCCACCTGCCTCGGTAGACGAGCCAGCGAACCATACCTTGATGAGACGAGTAAACTCGTCGGCACCCACTCACTTTTCATGGCAAATTGAACTCTCTCATAAGATTTGTTTTGAACTCTCTCATATATAATATTATAATTTGAACTCTCTCAATTTAGAACAGTTTTCTTCCATCAATTCCTATTTACCGTCAATTCCTATTCTATTCCTCTATTTCCCAGTTCTCGACCGGACCATCGTCGGTGGCTCGCTGGTATTCCATCATTGGAATGTCATCCGACACAATGGACATGATCCTTTTAAGGAACGACCAGTTGCGCCGGTCCAAGATGGTACTCAAGCTTTCGCTATCGTACACCAGCTTGCTCCTTTCTTCCGAGGTCCTGGTACAAGACAGCACGAAGTGGAGGCAATCCCCCACCACATTGCACGAGCGACATAACTCACTAATCGGGTACCCTCGTTTATGAAGATACTCCGGTACACGTCCGTGTCCAGTCGCTATCTGGGCTATAATGGCATTACCGAAAACTCTCTTTTCAGTCACTGTTTGAAAGAGTCTGTAGGTCTGGCGGCCTACTACTTCATTCTCCCATCTCTGCTGCCATACACGCAGTGCTTCTTTATGCAACACCTTGAGAAGGTGTGACCTTGGACGTGACAGGTCCAGCGTTGGCTCTGGTAAGTCCGCAGCCTCCTTGGCCAGTTCATCGGCTCTTTCGTTACCGAAAGTGCCTGCATGAGCACGTACATAATGCAGGAATACCTCCCTTCGGCAAATCACCTCCCGATAAGAGTCCTTGACTTTATTAACCAAGATGTTTTGGTTATTTGGATCGGCCAGCGAGTAAAGGGAGGACAACGAGTCACTGTATATATGACAAGTGCTGTCGTCCTGACTACTTTTGAGCCATTCTAGAGCCTTTCCCAGCGCCGACATTTCCGCCTGAAAGACGGAGTTATCGTCACCGAGTCTAGCCCCATAGGTAACAATCTCATGCCCAAAGTAGTAGATGGTGAACCCTAAACCAATTTTACCATCAATGCCTGATCCGTCCGTGTATATCTCCAGACCCTCACCAGTCGGTTTTTCACTGTCGAAAGGCACACTGCACCTGTCCGCTGGATGACACTTTAAGATGTCGATCCTCTGCTCAACATCTTCTGGCCGCAGGTTTGTCCCATAAAAGATATGTGGCCTGCGCTCTACCAATACCATAAGCTTTGCATATTCCATGCCTGCCTTAATGTCTAGCGGTAGGACACCCGCCAAGACTTGCACAGCAGCAGTAGAAACAGTCCTGTAACATCTAGTAATTGCCACTAGTGCCGGTCTTTGCACACTTTGTAGGTGATCACAGAAGGTCTTGCATTCCAATCTGTGTCCCCATGCACCTACACCAAAGAGAGCCATTCTTTCGGTTCCACTCCTATAGAGGCGTTTGAGTAGCCCAGGCTCGCGCCCGAACAGGACCCTCGCCGTACGTTGGAGTGCCATTGTGACATTCACAATATTTTGCCTCACCTCCTTAAGATGGGAATTGAAGGTGAGTGCGCCATCATATTTCACGCCCAAGAATTTCAGCTCCTGCACAGACTTTATGGAGGTTCCGTCCCATCTGAATACAGGCGGTCGCTTTAATTTGCGCCGTCTGGTGACCGTGAGGGCCACCATCTTATTCGGGTTGAATACCAGCTTATAAGTCTTCCCCCATTTGCTGATTGTATTGAGGGCTACTCCCGCATTTGTCTCGAGCTTTGCTCTTGAGTCACCAGCTGCGACCAGCAGCATGTCGTCAGCGAAGGCTATCAACCTCGTATCATCCGGCATGTCCAGTCGCAATGCGCTGTCTGCAACAATGTTCCAGAATAGTGGTCCACTACATGACCCCTGCGGTACACCTCTGCTGGATTCGAAAACTAAGTTTTCTCCCGTGCCATTATAAATTATTTTCCTGTTTTCCAGATAGGACTTCACCAACATATAAATATTATGTGGACATCGTGCCTGACCGAGGAGGAACATAACACCTGGTCTCCACACGCTGTCAAAAGCCCCCTGAACATCCAATGAAATTAGACTCACGTACTTTCCTTGCTCCTGGAAATATCTAATTGTGTCGTGAAGACACACGTGCGCCGTGTCGCACGAGCTGCCCGGCCTGAAGCCATGTTGGGCAGGGTGAAGCGCCTGAGTCTTCACCAAGTGATGATAAATCCTTTGTGTAAGGAGCTTGTCCAGCACTTTGCCTAAACAGGACAGTAGACAGATCGGCCTATAAGAACGCGCCTCAGATGCGTTCTTTCCCGGTTTCTTAAATAATACCAGTTTGGCATGTTTCCAAGATCTTGGGAAATGCTTAAGAAAAAGACACTTGTTGAAGAGGAGCACAAACATCCCGGGATTTCTCTCGAAGATTGTCTGCACCACCTCGGCCGGGATTTGGTCGAGTCCCGGAGCCTTTTTCTTTGCCATGGATTTAACTACCGACTTAATCTCCACTCTCGTGAATGGCCGGTCGTTATCTCCACAGTCATAGGAGTCCGCTCTACTCCTCATGCCTATTTGCTCCAAATTTTCCTGGTCTTTATCGTCTACCGGGAATAGTCCAGCTACTATCGTTTTGACGGTCTCCTCCTCGCTATTGCTCGGGGTCCCGTCGGCCAATCTGACGCTACTCAATGGGATGCTCTTAACAGCGCTACCAACCGCTAGCTTGTATGGCAACGACCACGCATTGGATCGCATGATGTTAAGGCAGAATTTGTCCCAGTTCGACTCTTTTTTCTGAAGAATGAGTCTTTTGTACTGGGCCGCAGATCGATTATACAGCGTTTTTCTGAACTTGCGCTCATCGGAGTCGGCACATTTCTGAAACCTTCTCCTCAACGCTCGCGTCTTGCTCCGTAGCGTCGTCAACTCATCATCCCACCATGGAACCTGCTTCCTAGCGGTCGTGCTAGTACGAGGCCGAAGCCTTCTATTGCAGATCTCCTGCAGTACCTTAGTGATGTCATCCACCACTTCGTCTAGGTCCTTGCCTTCTTTTGCTCTTACGATCTTGTCGTTGAGATCGGGCGCTTTTTTATTAAAGTCTGCACCCAATCTCTGAAGGCGATATTTCCCTAGTCTATATTTGCTCGTATTTTTGCTCTCTAAGAGCTTAGGTACTAGCTTGAAGGAGATGTAGTTGTGATCGCTCACGCAATTCTCAACCACCTTCCACGATGAGAAGGACGACTGCAGATCGCCCGTCGTCACCGACAGATCGATCCAGCTCCTTCCGTTCACAGTCTCAAAGGTCGGCATGGAGGTTGCATCATTTAATAATACGAGGTCGTTTCGAATGAGAAATTCCACGAGAGTTTCCCCTCGCTTAGTCCCCACTCTAGACGGACACTCGGGGTCCCACATATGATGCCTGGTGTTAAAGTCTCCTCCTATGAGAACTCTCCGATGGAACCGAATGATCTTATCGAGAGTCTCTAGAAAGCCGCCAATGTCTGCTTTTGGAGGAACATAAACCGACACTATCAGCAGCGATTGGTGCAGATCCTTAATCTCAACCGCTACGATATGAGCATCGACATATTTAGTCCAGACGCTGAGTTTGGTGTTAGTGACGACAACTGCAGCCAACCCGTCGGCTGTGTGAGAGACCGACCATGAGTTAGGGAAGACCGCAATCTCGCCGTCCACCAAATACGGCTCCTGCAGGAGAAGGATGTCGGACGAACCCAGTTCCAACTCCTTTAGTATCTCCAAGGTTGCCGCTCTCGATCTTGCGAGATTTATCTGCAATATGCCATACTCTAGTTCGTTGGCCGTTTCAACCATAGTTCGTGCGAGAACGTAAGCACTCACACTCTCGTTTATACTGGGGGCAACGAAGGTTGACCGCTTTGTGGCCTGTGTTGAGCTTGAGTTTAAATTGCTCGTTTGCCCTCACACAATTGGCACACTTGGTTTCCTTTTTCTCACACTCCTTGAAGGAGTGTGGCCCGCTACAAACGGTACAGATCTGCCCTTTTTCCGGGCACTTGGACTGCAAGTGTCCAAATCTGACAACACTTGAAGCACCTTGTGGGTTCCAGGAACTCCTTCACCCTGTGCTTCTGCCAGCCGCAGCTGACCTTGCCCTTCTTTAGAAGGGTCTTGAAAACATCTGGCGCGGTTTCAATGACCCAGTGTTTTTCCGAGCCCTTCCCGGTCAGCTTAAAGACCACCTTCATGTGGCCTTCCGAGAGCTCGTTTTGAGTTCTAAGTCCCTCAAGGACTTCAGTCTCTCCGTCCGTGCCGGGGAGGTCATAAATTAGAACTCTGGGTAGCCGCCGTGTCGGCTCCCTAGCTTCAACTTTGTCGCTCAAAACCTTTCGGACCTGTTCCCGCATGGTACTCAGGTCCTTCTCGTCTTTGAGCTCAATCACAACACCATTGTTGTTCAGGTTCTTCAACCCCTGAACCGATACCCCGAGTTTCCTCGGGTCGATCGCTCTTTTCAGCTCAACCTTTACGTCATCCGACGTCATCTTGCAGCCCTCCTTTGGGTACACTAAGATAGCGCTGGACTGCACTCTCTTTTCCCCTTAGTTTTGGCCACCTCAGCATAGGACCTGACTGGGCCCTTTCCTGGGTTGCCTTTTTAGAGGACTGGTTGCTTTGGTGGTTGAGCTTCAATGGTTTTCTTTCCGGGCGTTGCACCACCTCGCCCGGACTTCTTTCTTTTTCTTCCCTCTACTTTCTGCCATGGTTCATCCGGCGCAGTACTCGCATCCTGCACCGTCACCGTTGGAGCCACACTAGAGTCCCCACCTGACTCTTCTGTTTGGCAACTTTTCGTTACCTTCACGGGTTTCCTCGCGGCCTTAAGTTTGGTCGGGGAAACCCCGGCAGCGGCACCTATGTGCTCGAATAACGCTTCGAGCACGCTGCCGTCGATATTGAAACGCTCGCAAAGTTTCAATAGTTCGTACTGAAAAGTACGTTTTTTCTTTGCCTTCTTAGAAGGGCTTTTGGCTTTTATTTTCAAAGTCGCTTTATGAAAGACGCTTTTATTCGTATTATCGTCAATTGCAGCCATATTGAGATAATGTTTGAGCAGGTGTTCGGCTCAGCTCCCAAATTAAATTGGTTTCTTCCAGTGGTCTTCCGCCTGGGCCGTCCCCGACACGGATCCACCACCCTTTCCAAGCTGCTGTCCAGGGTAACCCGCAAGGCTTCCAGTATGTAGTCCGCCCTACTCCAACATGCCGTGAATTACATACTTCCAGAAAGTCGGACCAACGTAGGGGCTCAATCCTACGGTCCCTCATTCCATCGGACTGCCAAGTCAGTCAATTTCGGAATGGGGAGGGTTTCTCGGAGGCCGCTCACCCTCCTTCCATACGCTCTTCTAACCGCACGGCATCGCGGGGTCGTTTCTCACAAGCACGACCAGAAACAGTTACGTCGACACCGCGCAACTACTTGCTTCCATATTGCGGCGGCCAACGAGGTTTCCACTGACCAAGGGCAGGGCACTAACCCTGTGGTCCCAAGATTGGTACTTGCCCGCCTTAGCATTTAAGCAATACCACACACTCTACTTCCACTTTTGCACTGACAGCTCGACGCCTCCCTCAATCTTGTATTTGCCCATTTTTGTGCGGTGTATTTGACCCATGCCACATTACACAATACGCACCATTCACACTTCATTCTATAAGATATATATACAGAAACTTAAGAGCATACATACTATTTCTAACGCGGGGGACTTCCGCATTAGAACCTACATTCAACGCTTAACTTTAATAATGATAGGAATAATAGAAAGGAACTACACATTTATTGCCACATACATACTTTAAGTGAAAGCTTCACTCATTGCCACCGTCCATCTGGCTACCAAAACCTGCATTACACGAGTCTACAGGCCGGAAAAGGTAGAATAAACTACCGATCCCTGTCGTAGGACAGTTTCTTTCCCCATCCTAATACGGTCGAAAAGCCTTCCAAGACTATCTCTCAAAACCAGCCGTAGAGGTCCGTGTCCCTCTCCGTTTTATATAAATATATATATATAAATATACGATAAATATTTGCCATTTTGCGGCATAGTCGGAAATAGTCAATTTTCAAGCATATTTGGTTTACGATCGGAAGATGATGAAAATTCCAGCAAAGTCCAATTTGTAATAATTTACAAGCCAAACACCTACTAAATCGGTGTAAAATCATCTCGACCATGGTCTTAGTGTGAGAGGGTAGCCAGCCCCCACACCTCCTCCTTGAGTCTTTTCTTCACGACCACACTGCCCTACAACAAGCGAAAATACCCTTTTATTTTTGTAGACAACAATAGAATCTTCTACGCGCTTCGCCAGCAGAGTCGAGTAATCGAAGCAATACGGCCGGAGAAGGATTTTAGTTATACTGCGAAATAGTGATTGTGAAGGTATTGTGCATTTTTTGTGTCGTGCTTGTGCGATATCCATAATTGTTGTGTCGATTTCCATAATTTTTGCGAATTCAGCGTAATGTCACAAAAACGTGAAGTTGATAGTGAGTGTAAGGTTTTTCAGTCAAAATGGGAAATTGCATATTTTTTCATAGAATGGAAAGGTAAATCACTGTGCTTGATTTGCAATACAGCAGTTGCTGTTTGTAAGGAATTTAACTTGAAGAGGCACTATGATACGAATCATAAATCAAAATTCGATTGTTACACTGAAAAAAAGTAATAATGAACACATTGTCTTCTTTAAAATCTAAACTTAAAGGTCAAGAATTAATGTTTACTAAAGTTAATACTGAGAACGAAGATGCCCTAAAATCAAGTTTTGTTATTGCATTAGAAATCGGGAGGAGATCAAAACCTTTCACTTATGGTGATTTAAATAAAGATTGCATGATGAAAGTTGCTTATATTTCATTTTCATTTCCAAAGTCAATAATTCAAAATATTTCGCTGTCAAGAAACACTGTTGCTTCAAGTATAAATGATTTATCTCAAAATTTGGTTCTTCAACTGAAGGAGAAAATTAAGGAATTTACAAACTTTTCACTGGCTGTTTAAAAGAGCACTGATATTGTTGATACAGGTCAACTTGCTGTTTTTATACGAAATATTAACAGTATCTTTGAAATAACTGAAGATCTATTAAAGTGCGTTCCATTGACAGCTACTACAATAGCAAATGATATTTATTCTGCAATTCAGCATTTGATAGCAGAATATGAACTAGACTGGAATATACTTAGCAGCACATCTACGGGTGGCGCTCCCGCTATGGCTGGCAAACATTCGGGCGTTGTAACTATATTAAAACAGAGAACATCAGGGAATTTTATGGGATTTCACTGTATAATTCACCAAGAATCAATGGCATCCAAGCATTTTTAAATGGACCATGTCATGTAACCTATAATTAAAATAGTAAATTTTATAAGGAGCAGAGGACTAAATCACCGAAAGTTTAGGCAGATTTTACAAGATTTAGACGAAAAGTTTTCTGATGTCCCTTATTTCACCGAAGTTCGCTGGCTCAGTCGAGGAGTGGTTTTAGAAAGATTTTTTGTATTACGTGAGTCTATTCAAGCTTTCATGTTAGAAAAAGACAACCCAATTGATTATGACAATGACTGGTGGGTTTATTGTGGCTTTTTGGTAGATATGAATAAACACTTGACTGATCTGAATGTAAAATAACAGGGCAAAAATTCTGTCACTCGAATATATTCATGTATTCAAGCCTTTGAAACAAAGTTGAGGCTGTGATAAAATCACGTAAAAAATCAAACTTTGAATCATTTCCCTCATTTAAAATCATTTGGCAAAATGAACCAAAAAAAATTTGATCAATATTCTCAACTTCTGCAAAATTTGGTCATGGAAATCAAATATCGTTTTGAAGACTTCCACCAATTGAATGAAATGGAATTCCTAATTTTCAACAATCCATTCAATTTTGGATCTTCACAATTACCATTTCATTTGGAAATGGAGTTGATAGAACTTCAATCGGTCAGTATTTTGAAAGAAAAATGTAAAGATGTAAACACTCTTACATTTTATACACAATATTATTTCGTGAGTTTGGATAAATAACTGGAATTTAAAAAAGCATGCAGTGAGCGTATTTTGCGCATGTTTGGTAGCCCCTATTTATGTGAGCAAATGTTTTCCACCATGAAAATAAATAAGAACAAACATCGCACAAGACTTAAGAATGAGCATCTCCAATTAATTCTTAAAATAACTGCAACGAATATGATACCTGACATCAATGAGCTTGTCAAAAGCAAGAGAAGTCAGGTATCTGGATCCTCGAGCTCAAAATAGCTACCCTCTTTTATAACTTTGACATGATTTTCAACAACCATATATTATATACTATATAATTAAATAAATAATTAGAATAATTCAGTAAATGTTTTATTTGAATCTGATATACCTACACATTCCAAATTTAATATTTGGACCTCTGCAAAATTGAGTTTGACAGTTATCTGAGTTAGAGCTATGTTACAAGACAGTGATCTTCAACCTAGATTTTGGGCGGAAACTCTTCAAGCTTACGTTCAGGTCAAAAATCGCACCGAAAACAAACTAACAGAATGAAAAGCGTCTAATGAACTTTGGTATGGATTTAGACCTTCAGTTAAACATTTAAAAACATTTGATTGTTTGGCTTATGTTCATATCCATATAGCTTGCTTTTATGGATTTCGGTAATACTGGTGCTTGAAAAGTTGAGACATCATGTTGGGTAAATATAATTTCATCGTGATGTCGAATATTTATACGACGTGCAGCACAAACTCTTTCATCATGTAGTTCTTCCAAGAATTCTCCTTCTATAAAATGTATGAAATCGGGGTTAGAAAGGACACTACAGGACTCATTTAAAGTGTTATGAAACGATATTTTGACTGGATATGAACTCAATATTTTTTAACTTACTGATTATCGAAGCTTGTTTTGTGTCAATTTGAAAAAGACCATCCGATCATAATTTTTTAACATTTTCAATGTTACCAATAGTTGATATTAGAAGTTTTTGTATCCGAAAAGGCGATACTGCATGAAGATTTCTAAGTGTTCTTATCACCATGTAACGAGTAGATAAATTGGCTTCAACGACGTGAAAATTAGAATTCATAGAATATTTGTCAGCGTTCAAGTTCGATGGCACCGCCCACCACGAAACCCTACAAGGACTGGCAGTCTCCGGTTCTGGATATTTCCAGCGTCATTTCTTATCATAGTGCTAGTCAACACTCATATGCTAGGAGTCACCCCGAAGACGGTGACCACCCTTAATGCCAAACCCAAGGATGTGATCCCTGCGCTTGATGCCCAGCCACGACTGTAGCTAGGTATCAAGTGATTGATACATTAGGAACCACAGTGTACCACCCGTCCAAAGGGTTGCCTCTCACGGCTAACGCGCGATGATCTTGACTGACCATGAGAAGTAAGAAGCAAACAGAGCAGATATAGCTATTCATGGAGAGCTTCCTCACTTCCCATCGAGGAAGGAAGGGATAAGGTAAAGGTGAAAAGGAGAAGAGAGGAAAAACAGAGAGAAAATATGGATCCCTGATTAATTTGAAATTGGGGCACCCGTACTCACCTAAAGAAGTTGAGCCCCGTGAGGGGTACAGGAAAGGCAGGAACAATCACGCAGGTAGAGGATTGATGTTGTTGCTGTTATTCTCGTGTACCAGCTAGGATGGCATTATGGGGTGCGCTGATCCACTTTTCCAACTGATCCATATTTTTGGTGTGGAGTCCGACTTCCTCATTGCACACATGCCATGGGTACCCGTTTATAGGTAGGCAACCATTAACCATTCATACAAGGAAAAGAAAAAGATAAGATAGAGAGAGAGAGAGAGAAAGTACATCCATGCCCGAACCAGGATTCAAACCCAGGACCTCCATATCTGCAGTCAGGCACACCGACCACTAGACAAGTAGGGAGAAAGAGGATTGATGATAGCAGTTTATAAAGCTTTCCTGTTTCGTATTGTAAATTTAGAAGAAAACCATGTGCCGGATAATGAAATTATGTGTATTAAAATTCATCATATAATAATGTAAAATTCCATATCATTAGCTTCTATTCCTCCAAGAGAACTATTAATCTAAACTCATTTAAATGGATTTAAAGTATTCTATCTGGACCAAGCCTTATACTCGGGGATTTTTAATATTTACCTACACATTTGAGTGGAAAAAGTAATACATTTTCAGGACTGTCCTTAGCAACTTAGCTCGAAGAATACAACCTTTGCTTTTTGAACAATTTATCTCCAACTCATGTATCACCAAAGAATCCTTTTTTCTTAAATAGATTTATCTCTTATTTCTACCGACCTATTCAACAGATATTATGCCTGTGTGATCTGGTGGCGTAAGGTGGAACAGAAGACTGTGACTGACAGACTAGGAGGTCCACAAAGACTGACCTGTATCTGCATTACAGGTGCAATGTCCACCGCACCAACCAGAACATTGGAAGTTATATTGGATCTGACTCCCTTAGACATCTTCATCTGCAGCACTGCCAGAATGACTGCATACAGAATGAAGCTGCAAAACCAATGGTACGACCAACCTGTTGAAAAAGAGCACAGGGGTATTACCAGGAAAATTCAAGATCCTACTTTCCTGATGCCTTCGGACATCATGGTAAAGTCATAGATGTTTGAAAGGACATTTGAAATAGTTTTTCCAACTAGAGACGAATGGGATAACAACATGTTCAAAACTAAAACAGGAGATCTAAACTCCTGTTTTAGTTTTGAACATGCTGTTATCTCATTCGTCTCAAATGGATCATTGAAAAACAGCCTCTAAGGACTGGGAGTATGTGGCGTGTCACCAAGAATCAGCCTATCTGTAAGCCTTGGGCGATACGCTACGGTCTTCCAGGCAGAAGCTTTGGCCATTATCCATTGTCTGCGGCTAAATATGAGGAAGGAATACCACGGTAATCGGATTCTCATTTTTAGTGACAGTCAAGCCGCTTTAAAAGCGCTCAGTTTTTCGAAATCAAATCTAAAATGATTTTGGAATGTAGAAACCTTCTTACAGAACTGGCAACTAGAAACAAGGTGATCCTTGTATGGGTGCCAGGGCACAAAGGTATCGAAGGTAATAAAAGGGCTGATGAACGTACTAAACAAGGATCGTCTTTTGCTCTCATTGGCGCAGAACTTTTTGTGGGATTGATTTGAAGACCGCCAAAAACCAATGTTCTTAGATGGGAAAAACGGAAGATGTATGAAGCTTGGCTTAACACTCCTGGTCAAATCCACGCTAAATGTATGATCTGTGGATCATCAGCAAGGATTGCCTCAGAATACTGATAAAAGCAGAGGTGCCCAATGACATACAAACCCAACTCAAAGAAGAAGTTATTCTGTAAACCAATTTAATCCAGATTTCTGTTCCGTGTTTCGAAGTGAATTGAATTGATTGCAATCAGCAAAGGATTAAAGAGAGTCATGGTCGAAAGACGTTTGGATTCTATCTGACAGCAGTAGTTCAATTCAACACCTCAAAAATTGAGCCCACATAATAGAAGATAAAACCAGTTTATCTATACTACGAAAAGTAATTTGTGGCAACGGCAAAAACATTTATAGAATCTACAAGCGATGTCGGTCTCTCAATGAAAATAAAACTTAATTTAGAAACTAAATTTAAAACTAACTAAAAAACTAGAGAAAACAAAATTCGCCAATGAATATAGAGATTGTCTGATTACTGATTTGAAAGTTACTAGTACACATAGAACTGTTACTAGTACATTGAACTGTTACTAATACACATACAACTTCAAAAAAGATAACTACAGAATTGTAAAGGGGAGCAGTTACTTTTTCTGTATCGATATCTCTTAAGAAAAATAAACTAATCTCTAAGGTAATCAAATTAAAGGTATACAAAACAACTATCCGGTATGTGGTGACATATGTTGTGAGGCCTGGACCCAGACATTTAAAGATATTAATAACTTCAGAATATTTGAACGTAAAATATGGAGAAAAATATAAAGATCAATTAAGGTAAATAATAATCCACGGAGAATATAAGAACTGATAGGGAAACGGAATCTTTCATTAAAAGCATAGACAGAGTGAAATTTATTGAGGCGCAATGTTTATCTTGGCTAAGGTACACAGAGAGACAAATTGATAAGCGTGTGGTTAAATTCATAAACTGAAACAAATGTGCAAGAGACTAAGGAAAAAACCAAATTATGGTTGTATTATTTAAAATGTTTGAACATAATCAACTGAGAAAGGAAGACTAGAGACAGAGTCGTCTTAAAAGTGATTATGCTGCAGGTTAATGCCCATCCAGCTAATCAAGAAGTTTTTTGTAGCTGATTTTTTTTTTTTAATCAGAGTAAAATGTATATTGATCTACAAACTGTTGCACTTTTCTAAATTTGAAATTTTGTTTCAAATATTGCATAGATATTTCATATTTTGTAAAAATCTTTGTATTAATTATTTATCAAGCATTAATCACAAATGATTCCTAAATGTCCGTATCTAGAAATTTTATTCTTAAAAAATTTGCCTACTTTTTTTTTTTAAAATCAAAAATGATAATCTGAATTTTTTTTTCTGTTGGCATTTTCAAATTTTTATCTAGCAAAATTGAATTCATCTGGCTGAATTTGAACCCTTTTTTTTCATATAAAAGTGAAATTCGTTTTTACGAAATTTATACTTTTAAAATAGTATAATCATTTGCTATTTCTTTAAAATTGCTAAAAATCACTGATATTGAATACAATGGGACATTTATTTTAATGATGTTTAAAAATGCATAAATAGCCGCTGAAATAAACCAAATTAATTTTTGTTTTTGAATATACTATATTAATTATTTAATATAGTACCGTACTTTCCTATATATAATTAGCAGCGATCTGCAAGACCTTTTACCCGAGCAAAAGAAAAAACCTCACATAAACCGCAGCAAATTTTTCGGCGAAAAGTCAAAAATATATACTGCTGATAATGTATATGTCACATAATATAAAAAAGTGGGATTAAAAATATAATAAATTGTACAGAAAAAGCATTTATTATGAAAAAGATCTCTTTGAATCCACCTCATCGTGGTTTGTTTGTTTGTTTTGTTTGTCGCTCAACGGTCAATTTTTTGCACACGAGGGCTAATTAGACCGGGACTTACGGCTTAAAGTGGATTCCGAACCACTACAAACATCCATGCCCAAGGTGGGATTCGAACCCACGAACTGTTGAACCGAAGGCAAGAGCGCTAACCATTCGGCTGCCAGCTCGGCCCACCTCATCGTGGAGTGGTATAAACTGAAAGTTCGAACCAATCAAGAGCAACAATTCTGACAAGCTAAAAAAATTTGTCAATCTTTATTTTTTAATAACTTTTTAAACGAAGATGTAAATATATTTTTTAAAATAATTAAATGAAATGTATTTATTTTTGAATTGCGCATTGGATACATTTTTCTTTTGCATAGCACATACCTTTAAAAAAAAAATCTTTCTCCAACAAGTTAGTCGCAATTTATTTTTATTTGCTTTCTCCATAGCTTTAAAATCTGCTGTGTAACTTGAAAGCTTTTGCTTCCACATGACGGTGTAAGAACGCGAACATTATCAAAACGAAACTGTTGGTTATTTCACGATCCCACATTAGCAGAGAAGCACAAAGTGTGCTGCAGTAGGAAGTCTTAAATATTGCAGACATCTGAAAAGTTTACTTCTGAGATTCGGTGGCTTAAAATGAGTGATGCACAAAATAACTAGAAACTTTTACTCAACTGGAGATTTATTACATTTCAATAAACACTTTTTCAATCATTTGCAGCATCTCCACGATTCGACAGATGGCGATGAGTATTCACAAACAGGAACATTTAAGACCATTAACATTTGCGATCATGTGCCTAGCAAAACTATTTTGTCCCAAGTCATCTAGCGAGAACAAATTCTCATCGTCGATGTTCAAACAAATACTCACCTCCAGGCACAAAGCTTAAATACCGCCCACTTCCAATAATTTATTAGCCGAAACATAAACACGAAATATAAATATTTCTTAAAAATAGCCACACTTGGCGGCAAAAATCCTGGACTTCATGAAACACCGATAAAACTTCATGAAACACCGTTTTTACCCAAAGCAGAAGATGAAAATTCAAATTTTTTCCTCTGTGACTGGAAAAAGAGAGTAAATATAAATTCAAGTTTTATTTTTTACATAGCAGTTTGTAAATAATTCCAGTGTACTCTCTGAAATCATTTGTGCTTTAAGATTGCTGAACAAGTGGAGATTGACCATACAAGATTTTTTTTAAATTAATTAAATATGGGAACTATATAAATTTTAAGAAATACTTAATATGGACGACAGAGACAACTCAAATCAAGACAAAATGTAAAATGACGATAACCAATAGCAAACCGTAATATTTTCCCAAGAATGATTTTTTTCTTGAATGTAATTAGACAAAGCTGATTGATTAAAGATTAAATAAGTCAGACAAGTCGTGGCGCCATCTGTTATTTATTTTATGAAACATAAATGGCATTTTTTTCAAAACTTAATTGTAAACTTTTTTGATGGAGTGTTTTTCTTATTAGACTATCCGCTGCAAAGTATGACACGCACAACGAAACTTGAAAAATTTTTAATACATTATTTATGCGGATTATATACAGGAAAATACGGCAGTATTTTTAATATTCTATTATGAAAAATTTTAGTATTGCACATTCATTAAATTTTTTGAATATTGATAACATCTTTTGTGGTGATATTTTAGTGGGTAAGTTCTAGAAGATATCTACAAGATAACAAGATTCATTTTTCTGGTATATATCTAAGGATATTTTGAACATTGCCAATAAGCAGATTGTGGGATTACATATAAGATTACGATATAAATAAACTAGATATAAGCAAAATAGAATATGCTTGCTTGAATATTGATAACTAATCCTTTATTGAACAGTGTAAAATTTCTTTATTACAAATGTCTCTCATAACTGGATAAGAAACAGATATTACAGTATACTGATATGAAACAATTTGGGAGTAAGCCAAAGAAGTTTCTTCAAATAACATTTAAAAGGTTTTTATGTATATAGTGTAGATAATAAGTAAATCATTTACTATGAATTATTTTCTCTAATTTAAGCAATAACTTATAAGAAATATTTTCTAAATAGTTAAATTTGAGCAATTTGATATTTCATCTGGCTAAGATGCCTTTTCTCTAATATTCACACAGCAAATCCTATTTTCGTTACATTATTTATTTCTTCTTGTTACCAAAAAATTAACAGCAAAAATTATGGAATAATAGATTTCATAATTCAACTAAACGCTTTTGTTGATGATCATCTTTGAAAAAGCTTCTGATCACTTTGGATTTTTTAAGTAGCATATTAAATAGACATATTTTTTTGCTGAAAAATCAAGTATTTAGAATACATATATATACATTAATAAAGAGAATAAATTAAGATGGTAGACGATTGTGGTTTCATCTTTTTAAACGATGGTACACCAACCCATGCATCTTACAGTTATGACACCACTGAAGCACTGGATGTCGCTATTGTTAGCCCCAATATCTACCCGGGAGTTCCTGGTCAGTCCACGAGAACATAGGTAGCGACCATCTCCCTGTTTTGATTGAACTAAATGGTGAATTGCCTGTTTTTAAAAGCAATAAAAAGTACTGGAATTTCAAGAGGGCTGACTGGGAGTCCTATACCCGTTCTATTGAAACCGATATTAACTCTAAATCCATGACAAATATTCTTGATTCTGATTGGCTCACCCTGAAATCAGTTATTATAAATAATGCTAAAAAGGCTATTCCCAGGGGTAATATTAAGAGTTTTAAGAAATTTTTTACCCACAAGTCACCAGCTCTACAGCCTTTGTTGGAGGAGAGAAAAAGAATTCTCGGCGCCCTAAATGAGCCTAAGGATATTTCTCGTAGAATTAATTTAAACAGAGTCAATGCTGAGATTAAACTAGCCTATGCACAAATCAAGAGAGATAAATGGAATGAACTTTGTTCTGGGCTTGATCCAAGGGTCTCTAATAGTAAATTATGGAAATTAGTGAAGAGTATTAGTAAGGAACAGCCTCAGGAAGAACTATGCAATACGATTCAAGACACAGACGGCCGAATTCCCCAAACTGATTGCGAGGCTGCTGATATCCTTGGTGCACACTATCAGATAACTAGCAAGCTTAGCTTCTCTCATGTTGACAGATCTATCACGAAGAGAGCCAGAAACATTGTTCACGGGTGCCGTAGTTCCCGCGAGGGGATACCCATTTTCTCAACTGATTTTCGTTTGCACGAACTCAAGGCTTCCCTCATGGATACTGATTTACAAAAATCCCCCGGTCCTGACGGCATTCACGGATACTTCATTGAACATCTGGGTCAGGCTGGAAGACAGAGATTCTTGGACATAATAAACTTATCTTGGAAATCGGGACGGCTTCCCCAAGACTGGAAAAGGGCAACCATCATCCCTATCAGAAAGCCAAACAAAGACGCCAGTTCTCCCGATAGTTATAGGCCCATCGCACTTACATCTATTGCGTGTAAGATAATGGAGAGGATGATTTTAAAGAGACTTTTATTTTATTTGAATTCACGTGGTCTTTTCCCCAAGGAACAATATGGATTCAAATCAGGACATAGTACTACAGATCAGGTGCTTTATTTAACCCAGAGGATTCGAGATGCGCACAATTTGAAGCCTACAAACCACACAGTGGCAGTTTTCCTGGACTTGTCGAAGGCTTTCGATACTGTTTGGAAACAGAGACTTATTACCAAGCTCTTTGACGGTTTTGGAATTCGTAATAGGGCCTTGCCTTGGATATATGATTTTCTAAGAGACAGAGTAATCAGGGTTAGATACAACAACTCCATGTCGAATGGTCTTAAGTTGGGACAGGGTCTTCCTCAGGGCTCCGTTCTGAGCCCTATTCTTTTTACACTATTTTTGAGTGGCATCGAGAAAGTTATCTCCAGGAGATGTGAAGTAGGATTGTTTGCGGACGACATAGTCCTCTGGAACTCCGGTGCCAATATTGCTGACTTGGAAAATAATATCAACCAGACTCTAGTTGATGTGTGGAACTTTGCTGAAAACCACAAATTACGTTTTAATCCTTTAAAATCCACTACCAGTTTTTTTACAACAAATAGAAAGCTGTACAATTACCAGCCTAGGATTTTTCTGAACAACCAACCTCTCTTAGTGGATAGATATCCAAAATACCTGGGTTTTGTTATGGACCCTGAGATTACAAGCAATAAGCACATCGACCATCTTGTAGAAAAATTCAGAAAACGTCTGACTATCCTGAAATATATATCTGGACGCGACTGGGGAGCAGAAGCATTTACGCTTAGAAATACTTACATCGCGCTCTTAAGACCCATCCTGGAGTATGGCTTCCCAGTTTACTGCTGTGCCTCTAAGACTAGCCTTCAGAAGCTTGAGCGAGTTCAACTGAGCGCAGCTCGGATTATTACTGGTCTTCGAAACAGCTGTCCTAACGACATTGTTCTATACGAGGCGAATTTGCTACCACTCAGTCACAGAAGAGACTCAAATCTTGTGAAGTATTTTAATAAACTCTTTTGTTATGGCTCCCAAAATCGAACCTCGGACTTTCTCAGGGGCTGGAATAATAACCAGAGACTAAAAAGAAAAAGTCCCCTTAGTCAGATAGCCAGTGATAATGTTATCTCTAATACTGTAGAGTCGCATTCCTTGAACCCATGCATTGACCCATCTGAGGGTCTTAACGGGGTATATTTTCACCCTAATCTTCCTATCGAGGTTAACAAGTCTTCAGATCTTCCTGAGTATTTAAGGCAACTTGCTCTTGAGTTGATCAACAATATCCATGATGAAGCTGTGCTTATTTACACGGATGGTAGCAGAAATGACAGAACTTGTTCCGGTAGTGGGGTATTTATTAAGTATCAAAACGAATCCCACCAAATCTCAATCAGAAACCCCGACGGCTGTTCCGTCTTTCGCAGTGAACTTATTGCAATTAATGTGGGTCTTGATACGGTTCTTTCTCTCCCTGGGAATGAGGAAATTTGGATTTTGTCGGACAGCCGGAGCGCCATCCAGCATCTTACTAACTGGCACAGAGTCCGTGATAATACAGGAGTAGCTATCTTGGACAAGCTTAGACGGCTCTCCTTATCTCGTGAGATTCACTTACAGTGGATCCCTTCCCATGTAGACCTTGCGGGTAACGAATTGGCTGATGCCCTAGCAAAAAGAGGTACTGACGAGCCTTTGCTTACTCCGGCGTCTCTTACCTATTCTGAACTATACTCTAGACAGAAAGGCCTTGTTCGGTCTGCATTTGCCATTCCCCCCGTGCACCATTGGTACCAGGGTAATCGTCCCGGCGGATCTCTATCCCTCCGGTGCAGCAGACTGGAACAAACTACAATAACTCGTTTTCGAAGTGGCCACCTAAGATCATTGGCATTTAACAACAAAGAAAAGGAATTTCCAATTTGCGCTAAGTGTTTCAAAAGCCAAGCCACTCCGGATCATATCCTTGAGTGCTTGGGACTCGATAAAGAAGATCTTCTGGAGCGACCATTATTGGTCATTGATTTCCTGAGAGTGTACAATGTCATAGACTTGGTCTAGCGCTGCTAGACAACAGGGATCAGCAACAACAAGAGATTAAGAAATAATAGAAATCATTAAAAAGCAAGTTTGTGCTCAGCGGTCATATTTTACAAATAAGAGCTAATTAGACTTGGACCTACATTTTAAAGTGAATTCCAAGCCACTTCAAACATCCATGTCCTAGATAGGACTCAAGCCTATGAGCTGAAGGAACTTTTTTTTAACTGAATGTAAGAGCGCTAACCATTCAGCTCAACTATAAATGAAGCAAATATAATCAAACCGGTAGTTGAAACTTTATAGACAAATTCCCACATTTTAATTAAAATCTGAGATATCCAATATATTTTCTGCTATTTCTATAAAATGCAAGAAAGAGTAAATTAGAAATGACAAAATCCATATTTTTATATTTTTATTAGAAAGTACCTTTCTCCATTTTGACAAACTAGTTTTACAGATCAGTTTATTCTAAATATGGAAAGCTTCTAAAAAGGAAATAATTCCTATTTTAATATATGATGCAATTATACATGATGAAATAAAATTAATACAGATAAAACTTTTTTCCTACATGACTAAAACATTTTTTTGAAAAAATTTCGTACATAATTTTAGTTTTAAAATTAACAATATATACATTGACGGATAAAATATGTAAGATAATAAAATCCTAATACATAAAAATGTGCAGCTTTTGTTCTTATATAGAAGCATTACAGAAGTGTATTTTTTTCAATCAAATTATTTATTTAAATATACTTTTTAATTAAAAGAGAAATTTGATTATAATGTAATAAATGTAACACAAAAAATTGAATATGTAATTATAATGTGAAATTAATATTATATAATAAATAAAATATTAGTGATAAGGCTTTTAAAAAGTTTAATCAAACATATACATTTAAAAATATTGATATTAAAATAATCAATCCCCTTCTATTCACAGTTATACATCTGAAAATGTAACTTAATTTTATATCGAAATTCTTTTTCAAAAACATTAGCATTCTTTAAGCTGAAAGAAAGCTTATTAACTAGCATAGATAATTATTTATAATCAATAACTCAAATTTTAAAAAAAAATCAACTTTTATTTATTTTTTTAATTTGAAAATCAAATTTTGTGTACCGATTTCATAGAATATTATTATTAAGTAAGAGCTTTGATAACATTTTATAATTAAAAATTTTGTAGAACATTTCTTTAAGAGAAACATAGAAACCGTTTTTACCAAAATAACAATTCAATACTTTATTTGTTGAAATTTTAAATCATTTTGAAATATATTGCAAAAATAATAAATTCAATATAATCAAACTGAACATTTGATATAAGCTAAAATTAAAGCTCAATGAGAAAAAGAACTTAATATGACAAACAATGATCTAGATGAATAATATGATAAAAACTACTCAACTGGAGATTTTTAGAATGTTTAGTAAAACAAACCCCGGATGAGTACTTGTTTGAAGCTTAAAAATTAGAATTAATTGGAGTACAGTTTATGAGAAATAAATCAACGTGTTCTGTTTTTCCTGAATAGTTCTTTCAAGCAGTGAAACATACAAGCAGCATTATTGAAATTCACATTCTCTTTCTATGCCAACAAACTTCAACTGTTCAGTAGGACCATATCTGAAAAAAAAGTAACATATTAATTATATTTTAAATTAAATTTTTTTTATTATTCTTTTTCATTTGTTCTGTTGTTATGCAATTTATCTTAGCTAATTGACTCTTGAAAATATGCCATAAATTCCAAATGGAATTTAGGTCTGATGAATTAGTCGTGGAGTTTCTCCTTTACATTGGTTAACAAGACTTGATTTATCTCCATGTATAAATAAATGTGTGTTTCATCAATAAAAATCCTCTTCCAAATCATTAAACTTATGATCAGTAACTTTTTGACCCATACTAAAAGTTTTTTTCATTTTCTGAATAAGAAATTGCTTTTTTTTCTGTCTTGTTGTCTTATGACCAATTTCAGAAACTTTTCCTGTACAACTGAGGCACAATCCAAATCATCTCTACGAAGGTTTGTGCTTATCTTTCTTGAATTAATTTTGCAATTTCTTATTAGAACTTCATCAACATCCATATTTCCATTTGCACTCACATCTTTCATTTCTTCTTGGAAATATTCAGGAATTTTGAAATTTTCTTAAAATTCTTGATTTGCTTGCACCAACTGCCATTGCTACAACTCTCACAATCAAGTGTGTTCATTAAAATCGATTATTTTAAAAGACTTCCCCAGAGTTATATTCACCTTTGAACAAGTACAAGTAACACATATTGCAAATAACATAAAATTTTAATATAGCTGTACCATTGAAAGACTCATAACTAACTGGAAGCAAGTAAATTACATTGAACGTCAATGTGTCCTATCTCTAGGCACAGACAAACTGATTTGAGATGGTTCAGAACAACATTAAGTAATCACATACCATTTCAAACAAAAACGTATTTATCCTAGTTAATTTGAACAGTATAGTGTTATACAATAATGCCAATTCATTTAATTATTCAATGTAGTAGAGAAACAATATTTATTAATTTAAGACCTAAAATGAATAGTTACATTTGAAAATATCTTTCTTTTACTAATTAATCAGAAAAGTATTAAAATTTACATTATTATTTATAATAAAATTATAATAATAAAATTACTAGTAATTTTATTTCAATTTGAAATTAAAAGCAAATAATTAGCTTTTATTTAAAAAAAAAACAGGGTTTGTTTGTTGATTTTATCTCCAGGTCAGATATAAAAGTATTTGTTATTTTCTAAAAATTATGCTTTTTAAATGACTCTGAAGGAAGTGGTTTGAAGTCCTGAGCCTCAACTATTCAATCTAAGCTTGTGAATCTGCCATTCTGTCCCCACTGATACCCACAAAATTGAAGGTAAATTTGCTGGATTCACATACAGATTTTTAAGAATTAAATTCCAGGAGTCAAATCAAAAATTTTCAGAAGATATCAACATCTATATGTTAAATAATTTTATCTTATTTTAAAAATAATTCTTAACCAAATATGTATATAATTAGTATAAGCAACATTTTTCAATTATATTTGTAAATAACAGAAATTGTTGCCAAAATTGATGAGAATAAATATATTTATTCAAATAAATATGCTTATTCAAAAAATAATAATAAATACAACTACTAGATAGTTTCTAGGATGTGTCTTTTTTACCCCAATTACTATTTAATAAAAAAATTCTAAATTTTTCTTCTGTTTACTGCAAAACTCATTTTAAAACTATATGATTTCACACTTATATTCTAGACATTTCTATTTCTTTAATCATTTAACAAATTTTCCTATTTCTTGGTTATTTATAGATACACAATATTGGTATTAGAAAATACTAACTTTCCATCCTTTAGGTTTTTGTTTTTAATTCTATATTTAAACTAAATAATAGTTATTGCTTCTTTGAAGCAACACATTTGATTTTGAATTAATGTTAATTAACCAGTTTTTTCAGCATCTTTAGCAATTCTTGTTGTACATTTTTCAAGTTCACATGCATCACCTTCTAAATGCTTCATTTTGATTTTCAAATCTTCAATTTTTTTAAGAAGTATTTTTCATTTTCTTTCTGTTATTGGCTGCTTTTTTTACAATTTAATTCATCTAAATATAATTTATACTTTTGCCAAGCACTATCACCAAAACTAGGGAGATCTTTACTAATTATTATATTGTTGACACCTCTTATAGTTCAATGTGATCAATAATGCACTTAGTGACATTTGATTGACTTCTCTAAATTTTCTACAGTCAAATTTTTGTTCACAGAAAACCCACGTTCAACAGATACTTGACTATGAAGGAGTAGTATAAGAAAATTAACTTACTTTCCATAAGTGTCTATTTGAGAGTGAGTTAAAATAAAAAGTACCAATTCCATATATAATACCATCAAATTTTTCATCAATACAATCTTGAAAGCCTTTATTTGATTGATAAACAAATTCATTCCTTTTCACTGAAATTGCATGCAATTTTCACCAAGGAAGATATTGAAAGTACATTTTAACTCATAAGTTTTATATTTAAATGTTAATATTCAATTCATTTTATATAATATAAAAAAAACAAATAGAAAAGGAATCAACTAAAATCAAATAGTAAGGTGATTGCACCACATTACGACCTTAATGGTGATTACTCTTTATTTTACACACATAAATCTAATTAATACATCTGATTCTGACTGAACTGGACCAGCAAGAAACTACATATATTGAACTAGATCTTTATTTTAATCAACAGCCATGAATACTATCTCATATTGATTGTGCAGCCATCTAATAGTAACATTAAGAGCTAATACTCAAATTGATTAAGGCAAAAAACTCAAAAAATTATAATATTTTCTAACAAAAAATAGATGCATTAAGGTAAGTGAAAATTCCAGGAATCAAGTCAAAATTCCAGTAGTTTTTAGGAGTTTCCAGGAATTGTGCAAACATTGATTTTGTATTAATTTCATTATTTTGTTAAAGGCATAAAAATATGTATAATTTTAGACATTTATTAATCTTTCTGTAATAAACTGTTTTGTTATTGAAATAGTAGCTTTATAAAAACCAGATTTTAAGCTCATAAATCAACACAAATACAACATAATTTTCTTTTTGAAAGATTGGAAAGGTTTACTTGGGAGTAATGCGAATATCTTGGACCAGAAATGGACAGATTCAAAATTTTTAAATGTGGCAATTAATCTATGATTTCAAAGCATACATTATTTGTGGACAGACTTTTTTTAATTGACCATTTATATTTCCATTACCAAAATTTTAAATCAATTATGGAATGGAAGTTTCAATATTCAACAAGCAAATTTGAAGATAAAACCTAATATGTTTCTTTCACTAGTTCATTTAGCAGGAAAATGTTAAATAGTTTAATACATTACTGAACAGTTATAAAAAATTCTAAAATTAAATATTCTCTGCTATAATCATTGTTGCAACAGCATCCTTCCCCATGTTTAATCCAGAATTGGGCTCCAACAGTTGCTCATAATTTAGAAGTAGGGATCATTCAGAAGATCCCCGAATACTTGATCTGACCACAAGACATGTCATTTCACTTGGAGGATATTGTGATCACGGCCTATCTCAAGTGCCCCAGTTGCCTTCAGTGAAAACAATAGATCTTTACTTAAGTTAGGACTTAAACTCCCTACTTTCCAATAATAAGAGCAATGACCTAACCAGACGAATAAGATTTTCTTGAAATTATATATAGAAATTCTACATATCCAATGAAAAGTTATTACAAAAATATGATGGAAAAAGAAAATTTATTATATTTAACAATGCAGAAAAACTTGCAATAAATTGCTTTCTCGTCAGAAGATCTGAAACTTTAAAAAATCATGTCCCTTAGCATAATAAAAGAATTTAAATTTTAATAAAAAATAGCATGTTATACACAATCTAGAAATAAACATATGATGAAACAAAAATTCCTAAATAATTTAAAATTTTTATTACATTTATAATAGAATTACATATTTGAGAAGCATATATCTTTTGCATCCGAAATTCAGCAGTGTAAAAAGAAAGCAGATTACAAGAATAATTATTATACTCAGATATTTATTAAACTGATAAATTTTCAAACAATTTTAAAATTCCTTCAATAAAGTTATTACAGAAATATAAAAACTTTTTAAGTAGCCGTGAATAAAAAGTTAAAATTTTCTGTAGCTACCTAAAATGTTTTTGGATTTAATTTTAATGATCTCCAACATCTTTCTAATTCTACAACATTTTCATTTTTACTAATTTCAGTAGACTGATAAAATTAATTGATAAGACAATGCAAACTAAAATAATAATAAATAAATGAAGTTATAATTGAGCCAAAAATTGAAAATACAGGAAATGAGAAATTTGAATTATAGATTGATAAATGATAATATAACTTTTAGAAATTAAATGCATAAAACAAATTCAAGGACAAATTTAAAGTTATTACAGAATATGTCTCCAAAAAATATTTCCAAATTAAAAATATATCTCCAAATTTATACACAACAAATACTAATTTAAATTCAATATTTTCTTGCTCCATTTTGAATATTGATTTTATACAGCCTTTAATAGCTTTTGATTTAACAATTTTGTACTCAATACAATTCAAATATCAATGTAATTTTTTCTGTGAAACAAGACTTTTTTTCTGCTTTATTCAAAATAAAATTTTTGAATAAATGTACAAAAAATTTCTTCTAAACCACTGTATTCTTAAAAAAAAAATTAAACACATAATTTTATAATATGTTAGACTTTAATATTGCTGTTTACCTAAATTAAAGAAAAAAAAGTCAAAAAATTTTATGCAAATTTGTTGAGAACTAAAAAATGTTTTTTTCTAAACTAATGATCTTTTCACACATGAAAGAATTCTGACTCCTTTTACAATGAAATTTATATTGAAAATAATTTTTTAAAAAGGAGATAATCTAGTTAAGTACATGACCAGTGTTAAAAAGCTTCACTAAGAATGTGATAACACTAAGACTAGCATTTTTTATGCACTTGTAAAATAGATGATAATAGCAATATCTACATGTTTCAATGAATGAATTGTACAGCAGCTTTCTTTTAATAAAATGCTTTTGAGCATTGTTGTCTGGTGAAAACTTAATGAAACTGTATAAATAAGAAAATATTGTCTAGCAATTTTCTGATTCTGATAGATATTGAATTATAATCTAACAGGATTGTGATTTACCATATCAAAATGCCATTCACATTGGTCAAAATTCTATAACTGACTCCAGAATAAAGACTTGATGGGTTTAGAACAAACATGTGGATACTGTCCTGAATATCAATGATCCATTTACCATTAACATTTTCCTTTGTGAGTTTAATAGATTGTACACACATGTCAAAAATCCAATGAATTTTGCAAGATAAAATCTGACCTCATAAATTGTTCAACACTTCCAGTAACTTGAATAATTAGCTTTATAACCATGGTTTGGCTGCTTTTGAAGCTATATTACAAATAGGAGCACTTTCAATGGTGAGATCAACAAGATAATTTGCATGTTTTTAATAATTTACATCAGATCACTTTTCCTTTGACTTTATAGTTAGTATAAAAATATTCTGATTCAGAAGATTTAGTCAATAAATTTTTAAGATTCAAGATTTAAAATAACCTTGATCAAAGATTAAATTTCATCTTCTCTAAAATAACTTATGACACTAATATAATACTAATTCATTAGTATGAATGAATACACAGAATCAACAACTTTACAGATTAAAATGTAAGTTACCTGTAATCAAAGAAGAGTTCTTCACCAGTTTGTATGGCTCTTTTTGCAAAAATCCCAATACGATGATCTCCATTAACCATCATAACTTTTGCATAACAATTGGGGTTTATGGAATGATTTGCAAAACGTATTTTGTTTCCTTTCCGTGTAGCATCTACCACAAAATCTTAAAATAGAAATAAATAGAATTTTAAAAAATTTCTTTTGAAATCATTACACAAAAAATATGCTGTTAATGATACTAATAATTAACTTATATTTGAAAAGATTAATAAGAAAGAACTTAAAAATTTTAACATGGGAGTAATAATAATTAATTTTGTTTAAAAATCTTATATTCTCCTGAATATATATATAGCAAAATGTCTTCATGTATGTACATATTACACACTATTCTAAATTTATTGATCAATTTACTTGAAACTTAGTATGTTTATATTTTGAGAAACACTAAAATAATAAATAAATATAATTTTAAATATTCCATTGCCAATTTTTTATTTTTAACTTTGCGAAGTATTTTTGTACCACATATCTATTACAATCAACTCATTCAATATTTTAATAATTTTTAATGCAAATTAATGTCATTTTTTGGCATTCATATTCCTTTTAAACTACTGTTTTTTGATAAATTTTAATTTATGAGTTGTGGAAAGTTTCATTTTTACACCAGGATTATACATCCCAAAATGATCTTATCACACTGCAGCTAATAAGATAATTTTTATATTAAAAATAAATAAAATGAAATATTTTATATATAGTGCTGATGTACAAAATTTTCACTTTATATGGATAATAATCCTGAGCTGCATATAAATACTTTATTTTACTCTTTCAAAATATTGAAAATTACTTTGTTAAGGAAATATCACATATTATAATTAAATAAAGCTAAAGTGGAAGTTCAAAAATTTATTTAAAATCAATTACAGTCATGAATTGTTAAATTAATATCTATATCACCTTGAATACATCTTAATACTCATTAATGTCAGTTTTTTACATCATTCAATTTTGTTTCGCGAGAAAAAAAAAGTTTACTCCGAGAAATTAAAAACAAAATCATGTTATTTATACATATAAACAATAATTTTTTAAAACAAACAACTGTTCACAAATACAAAAGTGTAATTTGTACACTTTATATTAATAATCGCAAAAAATATTTACCATTATTTAAGTTAAATAGAAAGCTGCACATGTATTTGTCATACACTTTTCCCCTTCTGTCTGCTTCATCTTGTGAAATGATCTATAAAAATAAATATTCTGTACAAAATTTCAAAACGTGAATTTTAAAGTTTTATTAATTGTATAAAATCTAGAAGATACAAAACCAGAAAGACTACAGATTTCTTTTGATTTGTTTGTCCCTATATGGTCACTTGTTTTACACATGCAAGTAGAATCTATTGAGAACTATAGTTTTAATCCCAGTCACTACAAATATCTGTGTTTGAAGTGGAAATCAAATTGTGCATTGTTTACTAAAGAGAAGAGTACTAACTATTTAATTGACTAATTGCAATGCTTCTAATGGGTTATCACAGCAGTAATTTTTAGTTAACTAATTTAATTAATAAATTAGTATAGATAACTGTTATTGTGGTAAACATCACTAGCACAATCCAAATTCTTGAGAATGTTTGACAATTTTTACAATGCCGCTACAAGCTTTTCAATGTTCATAATTTTGAGCACCAATTGTAATCGTTTCTTTTTATCATCAAATCCTTGCTGCCACAAAAATATTTTAGCTAATCATCAGCTTTTTTTGCCTCACTCAACACCATACCAGTCATAAATATTTTTGTAATTTTTACCAACTAAATCTTATTTGGAATAGTTATTTTATAGCATTTCACCTCTTGTCCGTATATCCTGACTCTTCAACAGCATTCATAAAGCTAGTGTAGATAAGCCATATATTTTATTTACAGTTTGTTATTTACAGTTAAGTATTTTTATCCCATTATTGATTTAAAAAACTATAGCATCTCCTTTTCAAAGAAAGCTCCCCTAAATTCGTTACTTCAAGAGAAACCCTATAATTATTTCAATTTTATTTTAAACTATATTATTTGAATAGGGTAAATTATGCAATATGTTTTTGTATTATCACTTTCACCATACATCAAATTTAAGAAATACTTTATGTATATCAGAGTGTAATTCAATACAAATATCTTTCTATGGAATTGCCTTTTTGTCATAAAAAAATTAAGACATGAACTTTTCTATGTTATTTAATTTTATTTAACTTATGGGTAAGTGATTAAAACCAAAATTCACTCAAAGAAATTACAAAATCTGAAAAATTTTTGGGGTGAACTACTTTATAAACAAGATATATAAATTAAAGTACACATTAAAAGGAATTTTTAAAACTCTTTTTTGAAGTAACTTATTATTTAAATAAAAAAAATTGTTGTAAACTTCAACGAAGTAACAAAGTAAAGTTAATAAAAGCCAATGAAAACACACATTACCTCACCACAATATTCTGAAATAAATTCATTTTTTTGAGCTGTGTCTTTCAAGAATATACCCCAACCAGCAACATCTGATGGTGCCAACAGAAGATGCTGAAATGTAACAATTTTTAAAACATTGTATTTATAGTAAATAAAGATTCACATGAATATAAATTAATTTTTTTCAATTTCAGAAAAAAAAGAAATTTTTCCAAAATACCTTTATTTGAACTAATTGTCATTTTTAAAGTAAAATTGTGATAAAAAAATAATTCAAGGGGTAATCTATTTCATTGAAGCAAAATGGAAGCTCTGGGAGAATTTAGACTTTTGTGTTGTTAAATATTTTCTTTCAGATTCTAAAATCTCTCAAATGCAATAGTCTAAAAGATTTAGATCCGGTGAAAAAAGAGCAAATGTTCCTTCAAGATAAACATCAGACAAAAGGCATGGAGCAAAATCTTACTAAAATTATCCAATTATTTTTGGAGTAAAGTATACCAGCAAATGGCAATAAATGTGTAGTCAATATTTCTAGTAATATTCAGCAACAATTTTTATGCTTTTATTGATGAATTTCAGAAACAATTCCCTTTTCTTAGCAATACACCCCAAACCATAACAAAGTTCTTATTCTATAAAACACTTAATAAAAGTTTTTTTTTATAATTTGTCTACTTTCAGGTATATGAATAATAAATTGCTAAATATAAAGTACTATAGCTTCATTTTGTAAAAAATAATAATTATCAGAGAATAATAGTCTTTCGATATCCTTGCTATCCATGTTGGTTTAGATTTCTTACATTTTTCTCTCTAATCTTTTCAATTTTTGTGCAACAATAAAAACTTCAAACTCTTGAAATAAAGATCTAAATTTAGGTCTTCATTTAAAGCATTTATATTATGTGTGTTTCTCGGTATCTTCCAATAATACTTTTGCACAAACTAAATTTGGATCAAACTTTATATTTGTTAATATCATGTAAAATCAATTAATTTGTCTACATATAAATCTCCAATTGGTGTAGTACCAGTAATTAAGAACATATGCAGTTGTTAAATCCCAACTATCATATTAAAAGGCAAAAAATAGCTTTTGAAATATAACAGGTTTGGTTTGTTTGTCGCTCAATGGTCATTTTTTGCACATAAAGGCTAATTAGACCAGGACACATGGTTTAAAGTGGATTTCAAACCACTATAAGCATTCACGCCCAAGAAAGGTATCTGAACCCAAGGCAAGAGTGCTAACCATTCGGCTGACAGCTCGGCTGAAATATAACAGGAAATGCTTACAGAAAACAGCAGAGCATATTCCATGAATATCATTCTTAGAAGGCAATTACAATCATGGCAGTAATGAATGACTCTACTTGTAAAAAACTATCTAATGAAATAAATTCAATGAATATATTTCATGTTTATGAAACTTTTTCTGCGCATAAATTTGATATACACTGTGTGATTGTGGAACTGCAATAGCATGATTGCATAAGAAAGAAAAGTGTATAAATTGCAAGAAAGAAACAATGTATTAAGTTATACAAATGATACAAAGTGTGTTGCATTCTTGTACATGATGAAGCAAAATATATAATGGAAGGAATGAGTGGAATCAACATTAGTTATGTCACTCTACTGGCTAAAATAATTGTATTGCAATTTATTTTAATCTCAAAAGAAAGAATTTAGTACTGAGAATGAAAAAAGATCAAGGCAATTCAAGCCAAGTATAACAGAGTTAATGTGTTTGATTAAGAAAATCAGGTTGATCATTGAGGAAAATTGCAGCAGACACTTCTATACCCATTCATTGTACACAAGTTGAAGCAAAATGGTTGAAAAATTTAACGTCACATGTTACAGAAATAATAGTGCTGCCAGAGTTACACTAGAACACATGAATTGATGCAACTTCTGGTTGCACTGGTGGATTCCATAGACATTATGTGTAAGTTGGAACATATTCAAGTATACAATAAATGAACCGGTCTCAAAATTTATGTCATTATTTTCAGAAAAATTGCAAACATTGGATCACAGCTGCTTCTTATATATAAATTGTTATGATTGTAGTTTCTTAAGAGCAAAAACTTCATACTTAACACTTTTGTAAAAATTTCACAAGCAAAACTTGATCCTATAGGGATAGGCATAAACATCTTCTCAGATAAAGTGTAACAAAAAAAGAACTTCTCCAATTTTTTTTAAAAATAAACATTGTATTATAATTATCAATTTCAATAAATATCAACTCAATTAATTATCATTATTAAAAAGTTATTGATTTTAATAATTTTTTGGTATGAAATCATTTTTAATTACATAAAAATGACAAAAATATATAAAAATTTAAGTGTACATAAGTGCATGGAAACTTTTGATTTTAATTTCCTTTCTTTAACTAAGTCTAAAAACTTTCATAAACTGTACAGAATTGATAAAAGTGTAATCAAATTTTTAATACTGGCATTAATGGATAGATAGTTTTGTTATTTTTGAAATTCCAGTTTAGTTATCATTTCAGAACTGAAGATATCTGAGAATATTTAAGTAAATATAGATGATTAAAAATAAACTATATGATGATATAGCAGCAGTATTGAGTATTCATTAATATTAACTCTAAATTGATGAAAATGGATCTGAAGCAGTTCTGAACTTGGAACAATAAGTTGAAATAATAAAATCTGAAAGAAAGCAATAGTTAATCAAGGGCATTTTACAATAATTGTAGATCAGCATTCAATCTGACACAATCAGATTTGCAAATAAAGACTAGATGCCTATTAAAAATATTTACTTATAAACTGTAATTTGCAATTAAATTGCTTAAATTTTATTCGTATGATTAATAAAATATGCATCACAGTTCTGAATAAAATTCTAAGAATAATTTTTTTCACAAGAAATTCAAAGAAAAATGCTTAAAATTCTAACACTATTACTACAGTTTAACCTTCATATTACTTATTCCAGCATATTGTATTTACCATAGACAGCATATTGTAGTTTCTTTCTAAAATACAACATTTTAAAATTCTACCGAACATACTTAAGTAAAATGAAAAAAAATATTGCAAGAAAATATAAATACCATTTTTATTGTGAATAATTGTAAATAAATGAAAATGGTGTACACTTTACTTGTTAATTTTGCTTTCAAAAGAATGGTGACAATAACAAAAAGCATATTGTAATGTTTGCATTTCAAAATCATATTATTGGATTTTTATCAAATCATGTTTCATTTTGCTTTCTAGAATTCAATAGAAATTTTATTTAAATACTGTTTAATAATTTACTCAATTATTTTTTATGAAGATTTTTCATCCCTTTATCAAGAAATTAAAATTACACAATTTTATTTAACATAATAAATATTTTAACTTACTTTTCTGAGTCCCCTTTGAACACACACATTTCTGCAAGAAATGTTTCGAACATCAAACTGATCTAAATAAATAAATATTCAGTTCAGAAAAATAAATAAAGTAAAAAATGTTTATAAATCAAGTAAAATTAATAGCTAAGGAAAAATATTACAACTGCTAATGATGAATAGTAAGTAAGCATATAAATAAATGATCAATTCTTAAAATATATCCAGAATTTTACTTAAAAATAAGTTGATGACATATTATTGGAAGTCTTCAACAAAAAAATGTTAAATATTAAGTTTTTAGAAATTTTATAAAAATGGTTCAATAAATATTAGAAAGTGCTTCAATAACATGGTGAATATCATAATTACACTAACATAGTTATAATGTAGTAACTAAAAATTTCAAACCTAGAATAAACAAAATTATACATGAATTTACCTCAAGTGCTTTAACACTGATTTTATATTTGCAACAAAGGCTATTAAGCAATTAATTTCAAAAGTGCATCATGAATTTATGAAAAAAATCACTTAAAGAGTATTTGTGTACAAGATTACAGGATAAGTTTAATAGTATTAATGATCCCAACTCAGAGGAAATACAGATAATATTCTTTTTCTAATAAAATGACATACAGTAGTAGACTTTAACTTTTGTAAATAGAAAATGTTTGCTATGGTGAAATTCATAAACAAATGCAATTAGGAAATTATAGACAATATACTTGAAAAATCTCAATACTTAAAATATTTTCTTGGCACAATTTACAGTACAAATATAAACCTATGATTATGATAAATATTGATTAAATAATTTATTAGCATTTAGTCTTTTTGCACTCTTCTGGAAACTAAATCTTACATTTTATTCAATAAATTATAGTATTTAAAGCTACTTTCCTTTAAAATATACAAAGAGGAAAATTAAGGAGCTGAGGCATCCTGTAATGCATGCGGGACAAAATCTATTACATGCTACATATTAAAGAATATCTAAGCAAATGCAGATGTAATATAAAAGATTAATTTTTTGTTTCTTTTACTCAAACAAATCAGATGATATTAGTCCATTTATTATTTAAATACAATACAATTGCTTTAGATGCTTTTAGATACCAACACATGTGATTGTTATTAAATATATAATGTATGTTTGGCATCAAAGAGATGATTAAATTTGTTTGAACTGAAATATTTTTTAATTTAGCATAGCTATGGAATGACATATTATTGGAAGATATGAATTAGGACAAACAGAAATATATGTAATTGATGTTTAAAAGTAGCAAGAAGTATCATTTCAATATGAAAATTAGTTCACAAAGTAAAAAGAATCAGCATTAGGTTGTCCATGTTTACCAACACTATTAATAGTTCATTGAAACAAAATAGGCAATTCTAGTCAGTTACTAGTTGTTTTTTAGAACAAAATGGAAATGATTCAAGATAATAATTCTCCTTAAAAAAAGGGGGAGGGGGAACTTGACCAAAGTGATCTTTATGGATACAGACCAAAGCATTGCATTGATCTCAACAGATCACATGGATTGAAGAAGGTAGGGTGTATTATATTTAATATTGGATGTAAAGTGATGAGAGTTTATTGACAATTTCCAATTTTAGAATATAACAACATATGTTTTGGTGTGGAGAAAAAAGAAATACCCAGACTAATTTTGCATTCCTTTAGAAAAAATACATTACACATTGTAAAGAACAGTATAATATTTGGAATGTCGAATTGACAGTGAGACAACATACTGAGATTTCTGTCATATTTTATATAACATTCACTGGTATTGTTTTGATTCAATGCATGAAAATGTCATATTCAATACAATTTGTCTAGTAAAGAATATGTTTAAAACAGAAAAAATATAGTGTAGCAGCCAAAAGGTTTTGATTTAAATTCAATTGAGCATGTATGGGATATACTTGAATGATGTGTTTTGGAAAAGTGCTAAAAAATTTATGAATTATACGTGATCACAAGTTTTAGTCATAAAAATTAGCCACATTATCTAATTAATTAATTTGAGGCAATTAATTAATCAACAAAATAATAGTCAGTAGTTTTAATAATTTGGTATACCAGTATATGTTAACTGAGTGATCGTGGTTGCACTAATTTTAAAATTAATTTTTTCTGGATTTCTATTTATCTGAACATAATCTAGAAATTTCTGAAAATATTAAATTTTTTTTAAAAAACTAATATTTTCAGAAATGAATGATATTATGAAATTAAAAAAGAAAATTTTTGAAAGAAAAATTTTTATAGTTGATGATTAACTCAACTAATGAAATTATAATGTACAAATATAATTATAGAAATTATTGCATTTAATATTCATATATAAGAAAGATATTTTCCCTCAACTAAATTTTAAAATTTTTCTAAAAACCACAACAAATGATTGAATTCATGCTAAATAGTGATATGCAGCACAATTTTAATAATTCAAATAAGTTTGTTTCAAAACAAACACTCTTTTGATAACACAGATTAAAAGGTACTGCAGAATAAATTAAAATTTCTTTTAAAAAATGCAATAAAAAAAGATTTTTTATTACCTGAGCCACAAGTTTGGCATAAATCAGGATCGCATTCTCTAACTGCCAAATAGCATGGACATTGTTTGGTATTACATTGTGCTTTACAACGACATCCAGGAAATCTTTGTTGGCCTAGAAACACATCATAACAAAGAACATTTAAAATAAACATTATAAATACAAATGCATAAATTTACTTAGTATAAATTTACTACATTGAAATTTTATATTCACTTACAATCTGAATTACAGTGACAAAATTTTTCACAAAAATTCTGAGCCATAACACATGGGCATGAAACATCACAAGGTTGTCCAGGGTGATCACATGGAGTATAATTATATACATGGTTTGATGAAGAGTCTTTTTTGAAATGAATCTTGCGACAATGCATAGACCATAGCCTTTGCTTCTTTTTTTTCTTTCTAGGAGGAGTATTATCAAGAATATTTTCCTCTGGATGATAATCAGCCAACTCTTTCTGAGCAAAAGCATATGTCTATATAGAAAAAAATACATTAGCATCAATGTTTTATTTAGCATTTTCGATTTATATACCAAATAGTACTTACTTGAGCACATGTTTTTCCTGTTAGCATTTGTGCAATAGCACAATAATTTCCTATAAAAACTTTCCATAAAACTCTGAACAATGATTGCTCGGCACCAGACCAAGTAGTTTCCAAATCTTTTAAATTTAATTTACTAGATATAGTATGATTGAGAATATTGAAATTTCCTAAAAATGAAAAAGAGAAATTAATATTAAACAGAAAAATTTTAGTTTTTTTAAATGACTAATAAAATATTTCAAACTATAGATACAACATATCAGTTTTTTATAACTCCCATCTTAAATTTAGAAGCAACTTTTCTTCAGTTAGACAACTTATACAGAAGCTCCTTGAACATTTTTAGAAAATTTTGATGGAGTGTTAAAAATTATATTCACATTTTGGATTTTAAATGTTTAATTCAATAGCCCTGGTTCTTAATTATAACTCCTCTTGAGCAGTTTCCTAAAGTAAAGAAAATGTAGAAAAGGAAGAACATTTGGATAAGTCAGATTTTAAGAGCTTAAGCACAAAAATCCATCAATGATGCATCAACAGATTAAGCAGGAATATCAGTGATAGATATGGTTTTTATTATTGTTTCTTCTAACATTTTTTCTGGAAAAACAGTAGTGGACTGTGAAGTGTAGTTCTTTCTTTGTCTTGATGCATTCAACGAAATGAAGGCCCTCTGGAGTTTCATATTTAAAAATTGGAGTTAAATTGATAATATTTAGAAATAATTTTGATATTTTTATAACTTTTTTTTACTTTTTTCCAGCCTTTGGATGAATAAATCAGTGACAATCATAAATCCGTTAGAAAAACTTTTTGGTTTTTATGAAACATGTAGCACATTTTTGCTTTCCTTTTTTCTAACAATAAAAAAATCAAATAATTTTAATAATAAAAACTTTTTGTTGCAATCATTGCATTGAAAGCTTCAAATATTGTTGTGAAGCTTTCATTGAAATGATTTCATTGAATGCTGTGTTGTGTGTGCATTTTTTCCCCTGATAAATATTTTCATAAAGAAATTTGTAACATGTAAAGATCGAAATATTGCTGTTACTTGACAGATGGCATAAGTACCAAAGGTATTTTTTTTTTCAGAACGGATTAAAAAAAAAAGCAATCAAGAAGAGCAAATTTGGTCTCGGAGGACAGTGAAGTCATCAAAAGTGGATATCTAAACTTTTAGGACTTTGCTGGAAGAGAAATTGATCTCTTGATGTGATATAAAATGCTATTTCGTATATGTAATATGTTGTGCTACAAAAAAGAATACAATAAAACTAATGCAGCTAAACAGTTCCACATTACTTAGTAATTAGAATATTACATTACTTTAAATTTCAATTACAAAATGTAATATTCTGAAGAATCTACACTTATAATACTTTAGGTGCACAGGTATAAGGCTAAGAAAGACGAACATACTTTTTGGTCTTTTTAATATATGACTAAGAATTCACAACTTTATTTACAATTGATATCCAGCAGTTTAATGTGTTTGCAACATACCTTTTTATTGGAGGGCTTACTTTCAGCATTTAATGCAGAAAGGAAAAATTAAATATTTCCCTTTTGCAATATTAGAAAAACTGCACATTTTCTTTGGATAAGTATCTGGAAACATTTTCCCCTTTAGATGACAGATAATGACTTTTTTGTCCTTTATTATTTATAATATTTCCAATCATAGCTTTCACAGTGTTTTTGAATTGCTGAATAATAATAATAATCCTCTTTAAAGAGAGAGTAAATGTATTCTTCCATCCATCGTATATTTAGGCGTGTCATTTTGCAAGTAAACAAAAATTTTAAATATCAGACAATCAAATCTGAAGATGGCTGATAATTTATACATGTTTCACTCAGAAGTTAAGCTTTAGAAGTTGCATAAATGGCTTCCAAAAGTCTTCAACAGTTAGCAATCAGCTATGCTCTGTCAAAGGATGTTGCAAATAAATTTCATTTCATATTGGAAATCTGCTCTTTAACATAGGTATATACTCCTCTTCAACTCTTTTTTTAAAAACAATCTTGACATAAATCATTTAATAGAACAGAAATTGTTTTATATTTTTGTAATAAACTTAAGAAAATCTTGCAATATTTTTTATAGTCATGACACAAATTAGAAAATTATAGTTTCACAATTTCTAGTTTAGCACATATATAATAAGAAGTGCTAATAAATAACTGAATTTTTTTTTATCTTAATGAAATAATAATAATATTTAGTTTCTTTTTTTAGTAGAATTTTTAGAGAATATTTAGTAGAATTTAAACTTTCAACCTGGTTAATTTCCCCATTCTGGTGTCATTTCCAGCAAATGAGGACTCACTTAAATGGGATTACAATTTGAAGTAAACTTTGAACATAAAGATAGGCCTACACACACATCAAACCAACAAATTATTAAATTGAAAGCCAGAGCCTTTGATAATTCCACTTTAAAGGTGAAAATTTTCATCCTTTATACCCAAGAAACCTCACTTTGAACATTTAATTGTCACATAACATAAAATATATCTTTTAGGAATAAGAAAAATAATAATGAAAATTCAATATAAAAATTTAATACAGCTATTTATAGAATTTATATAACACACATTTAAAAAATATTTACAAAAATATTAGACTTTATAAGATTGATTATCATAAATATAATATGAGATTAACAAAAAATTTTGATTCCTCAAAATAAGTTTTATAAAGGAGAAACCTAAAAATGACATTTTACATTGAATAATTTGATATTTTCTTTTAAGATATTGAAAAAAATTATCATTGATAGAAAGAATTTTATTAAAAGACCAGAACTATTCTCAATTATGCAAATTATAAAATCAGCATGATCCTGAATTTTTAGTACAATGAATTTTCATACTACAAAATTGCAATTTTAAAATTCAGGGTGTCAAAAAAGTCAATGGAACTAATTTCAAAATGCCAACAGACATATTTCATATTAATCCGTATTTATAAGTGCATCATTAATATGATGTAATGAATTTAATAATGTAGATATAAATTACAGGTTACATTCATTACACATAATAAATTTATATGTAATGAATTTAATCTGTTATTTAAAAATAAAATTTTGTAAATAAAATTTCAAAATTTATGTATGAGTAAAATTGCAGTTACATAATATTTAGATATTAAAACATGGTAAATGTTTAAACTGGTAAATTAATAAATATTACTTTCAAAAACTAAATCATGAAAACAAAAGAAGCTTCAATTGCCTATTTATTGCTAGTAAATTAATTTAATGTACAATTATCAACATACCTCCATTATCTTCTCTTTCAGGTATGACTCTTTTTCTTGAGTTTCTTAAGCTATCATTACTGTCTTCACTGCTAGCTTCGTTACCACTATCAACAGACATTTGTTTCATCATTTTACGCCGTTCATCTTGTTCTTTTTCCTCTCGCAATTTCTCTCGCAGTTTCTCTTGGACCAAATCCTTAAACAAATAATTGATATTTTTAATTTCATATATTTATTTTTTAATTCAAATACATATGTGTATTTGAATTCAGTAAACAATGTAAAATCAAAAATTAAAAATAAAAGAAATTTTTTGTTATTTTCTGTTTAATGCAAAATTAAAAAATTATGGAACTGAATAAAAGAATTTCTGAATATCACACTACCATTATTCAAATTCAGCAAAAAAAAAGGACAAAAAACAGCACAAGTAGATGAAGACAAGAAACATAACATAGCAATAGCTAGATGAGACTTTATAAAAATTTCTTTAATAATTTAAAGCAATAGAGTTACGGGGTTCTCTTCTGAAACTATTATTATTATTATTAAATGTACTAATACAAAGAGAATGATTTTGAATAAAGTAAATAATTTTAATTGATGGCACTTAATAACTACAATACAGAAACCATAAATTCGAAAGAAATAGGTTATGTAAGTGATACATTTCACTTTGTGGAAGAAAATAAATAAGTTAAAACATGTATTACAGGTTTTAATTTTTTCTATCTTTTGAATTCAAATAAAAACTTGGCAATAGTCTTTTCCAGTACACCTAGAATGTAAGAAATACTCAGAGAAATTCCAGAGAAATTTTTTTCTATAGAATTGCCCCTTCTGGAAATTTAAAGAAGCATAAAAATTGAAATTTTAACATTTAAATAAAAAGCTTATTCTTTTTCAAAACGTAGAATGATTTCCTTCAACTTAAATTCATAATAAATTAATATGTGGATAAAAATTACCAAACAGTGTGTTTATTATAAAAAATTTAATTTAAAATTACTAGTTACTTATACTAGTAGGTTATTCTAAAGATAATTCCCTTTTTTTTCCTTTTTTTAAAGAAATTTTCATATATGGAACAAATTATTGAATTAAGACATTAGACATTCTGATCCAATACCTTTTTCTACCTTTCTGTAGTAGTAGGAAGATAATGTAAAAGGTATGGTATGAGATACTAATTTTGATTAAATTAATAAAATTTTGGTTCTTTGCAGGCAAAAAATTAGTCCAGGTTATTTTTGACAGTTTCATTTGAATGAAATGTTTTATTATCTAAACTATTTAATAGAAACTGCAAACAGTAATCAAAAGATTCCAGAGTCGAAAAATATCATGAAAGATGTAGTATACAACACCCAAGCTGTAAAAAATTTTTAAGGAGTTATTTAGCAAACTTGTATGCAGTCTTGCATTATCTTGGAGAAAGCCATGTCAAGTTTTGAGACTAAACCTGGGCATTTAAAATTATCATGCATTTGATACATTTAATCTCACTACTATTTCATGAATTGCTATTTAGTGGTATGTATAAATTAACATTTTTTATTGTGTTTTCATCAGCTTTAACAGGACTTCCAAAACATGTTGTATCTTCAATAGTAAAATTGTTAAATTGAAATTCTGTAAAACAATTTTGGCATTTGCTAAAACGTAAAAACAGTTTGATGTAAAAATATACAATTGAGTCTTGTGTTGGAAATTTTAAAAAATTACTTTCTGAACAATCTATAAATTAAAATATCATAAAATTCTCAAATACTCCATTACATAATCAGTTATAATGATTAAGAACTACACACAATAATGGGTCAAACTCAACAGCTTTTGTAGAGTACGGCTTTCAGTGGAAAATGCTTACCTAGTTGTTCGGGAAAAACTGACTAAAGATTTTTACTAATTTTTAATGACATTAACTGCTTACTTAGCTCAGTTTAAAATGTTGTTTTATTATATAAAACAAAGCCATGTGTTGATCAGCTAAAAACAAATCTATTGAGATGGGAAGTATTTGACAGTTCTTTTTAGTTACAAAGATACTAAATACTGAATTCAGATTTCAGTTCCAATGCATTACTGATAAGTAGCATGCAAGAAAAGCTGAAAATATGTTTGTTGTAAGCAACACATAGATGATAATTTTAAAAGGGGGAAAAGAACCACATAACTCAACTTTTGAAATGAGCAGAGTGTAAGGTATGCATCATGGTATAACTCAACAGAGAATTTTTTTTCAAGAGTTACACATCAACAATCATTTTTGCACACAAGAACTTATTAAACTGGTACATAGTTTTAAGTGATTTTAGAACCACTAACATCCAAGCCCAAGGTGGTATTCGAACCAATAAACTGTTGAATTGAAGGCAAGAGTGCTAACCATTTAGCTAACTCAGTAAAGTTCAAATCAACATTAATTATCGTTTAAATTGTTAACATTATAACCAAAACTCTTATATGTTTTAAATAAGCCAGACACCAAAATCCCAATGCAAATTTCATTCCATTCTGTGCAGCTGCCTTCAATTCAACAATGGCCAGAAATGCAACACATATACACAAGAGTGTGCATGTAATTCTCAGTCGCCCAGTTATTGAAATTAATCAGACTTCATTAAGGTTAAAAATTTTTATGAAGGAGTCTTGTTAACTACTTTCCCTATATATACATTTTTACCAATGATTAAGTACTTTTTGATAATTTTGTGATTAAGATCTTGCATTGGAAAGCCATGTGCAATAAACTAATAGGTAGACCAAAAAAAGGCAGATTGATGATATTTTGAATGAACTTAAAACTTTAAAGGTCTCCATTTATGGAATTAAAGTCAGGGAAAGAGATCACAGGAGGAACAATGAGCAGCAGCTAAGGCCCACTCAGGACTGTAATGACAATAAAGAGAAGAAACACTTTTTTGAAGGAAGGGTTAAAACACATTTTAGAAATTTAATAGAACAAAATGTTATTATTTTACTTATTTTTTAAATACAAATGATAAACTTAACATTTCTTTATCAATGAAACTAGGTAAGAATACAAAATGAAATCAAAGAATTTACACATAATGATATTCATGATCTAATTTACACATACCAGATGAAGATAACATTGATATCCACAAGGTCTGGAGTCTGGTTTCATATCACATTTCTTATGTTTAAATTGACTGGGTGATGGATGAAATGCTGTACCAAAAGAAAACAGATCAAAAATGTGTTTTTGAAAAAGTAATTTAAAAAATACATCATTACATTTTGAAATACGTCAAAGAAATAAAATATCTCTAATTTAAATATGGTAGATTTACTATAAAGGTTACATCAATAAAATTCAAAGAAAAATTTAGATTTTTAGGTATTATCACCTCAAAAATTTACATTGTGTGCACTAAACATTATAAATGTGATCATCAAGGGTATTGGGCCTTAAGCACCTGAGATATATTAAGGTGAATTGTATTTAATAATTGTGTTACATGCTATAAGACAAAGCCAAGAGAAAGTAGTCAAGATTATGGCACATAGATGCTTAAAGATAGAATAATGATGAGCCAGTCTTTTGCCAAAACTGTGCGGTCATTTTTTGATAAAGTTTAAAAATCAGAGAAAGAATATGTATCAAAGGGTTTTTGTTTTTATATTTGTGTGTTTAGTTACGAAGGCAGTACATCTCAAGGTACGTAACTTAACAAGTGAGTAATCAATTTAATGTTTGAATAGATTTGTAAGTCCAAGAGGTTTACCTTTGCAATACTTTTAGATAATGCAAAGAACTTTTGCGGGGCTGCATCAAAAATAAAAAGGGTCCTTGTCTTATTCAAACACAGGAACCAGTAAGTAATTATTTGTTTTCTCAGGAAATTTCCCACACACACATGCAGTTTTATTCCATCTCAATCTCCTAATTTTGGAGAACTGTGGGAAGCTGGTGTCAAAAGCTTTAAGCACTATTTGGAAAGTTGTGTAGGTGAGCATAAAATTATCTTTGTGGAATTCTGCACAATAAGTACTCAGATAGAAGTTACATTAAGTAGTTGCCCTTTAACCCCAATGTCCTTCAATCAAAATGATTTTTTAGGATTTGACTGCTGGCCACTTTTTAACTGGAAGACCATTGAATACTTTGCATCTGTCGATGTGTCAGAGATTCCAAACAACTGTTTGACCTGTTGGCAGCTTAATAGCAAATTGTCTCAGACTGTATGGAAAAAGTGGTCGCAAAAGTGAGTACCTTGTCAATTCACAACAGATATCTAAATGGAAGTTTGGTAGTGGTAATACCGCACCAGGTATGGTTGTCTTATTAAAGGAAAATAGATTACCAATGTGAACCTGGAAAATTGATAGAATTAGCAGTGTTACACTAGGAAGAGATGGCAAGGTGAGAGTGGTCAGTGCAAAGACAGCAATGGGCACATATAAGGGAGGTACCACAAATATTTGTATTTTGCCAATTAGTAATAAACAATGTGTAAATATATATATATATATATATATATATATATATATATATATATATATATATATGTATATATATATATATATATATATATATAAATATAGTCATTGTATTAATTTTAATATACTTGAAATCTTTATGTGTTTCAAGAGGGAGAGGTTTCAATAGGGTCAACTGAAATGAAGTGAATGTTGATTATATTGTTATAAACTATTAACTTTTTTGAGATTTTGAACTGGAGTATTTATTTTCAATAAAGTACTTTATTTGAAGTTTGAGCCTTTTCAATGAGCATTTGCTGTAACAAAATTTAGATTTTCTCTGCCACAAATCTAAATCTTTTCATAATAAACATAGCAATTCAACCAGAAGTGTACCTAAATGGAAAAACGATATTGCCTCAACTGGAATATATCTCAATAATTTCACAAGTTAACTGGAGAACTTCAGTCTTTTTTCACCGACATACTGTTTTAAATGAACTTTATAAGGGAAATTTTCAAAATCTCTGCAGGCTGTTCTTCATGCAGTGGCTACATAAATGGCAAGTTGTAGGGCTAAGTGCCAAATTGATATTAATTGCTCTTCCTTTGTAGTTATTTCCGGTGTTTTCCATGCTGTTTTTATTTGGATTTCATTTCTCTTTGCTTTCAATTACACTAAGCTTATTTATTTAAACTTGGAACTTAATGTTGTTAACATCCTTGAGGATAGCTTTGGCTAATTTTTAAAAGGATTAGAACCACTTTCTGAATGCTTTGGCAGGTTTCTGATCACAAAGATAAAGCATTTTGTCTAAAGAAATAAAAACTGTTGGTTGAATATTAATCCTTTATGGCCAAAATAAACAATTCTTTGGAAATAACCAGTCTATAAATAAATTCATTTTGGATCATTGAGTCTGCATGTAAAATCTTATATTTCTTTCTCTTCTTGTTTAAGTGTCATTCAAGTAAAAAAAATTATTATAACTTGTGAAAGATCAGTATAGGATTTCAAAAAAATTATTTATATATAAAACCCCATGATATATGAACTTAAAAAATCTAACCATAATATCAAACATGGTTGTTTGAAGGTATGCATTGAAGACTGATTTTTTAAATGCTGATTAAAAAATAATCTTAGATAAAAAAATTGAACTAATCGTAGTGGTTTCAAGAGAATGAATTTCAAAATTTTTGAGCAGCAACATCTACTTTTTCTTAACACATTTTGTAATATCATAATGGCATTGTATCAAGACATATGACAAAAATTACAGTATAAAGCATTTGCAAAAAGTACTATAAAATATTAATGGCAACACAGAGAGAAGACACTTAAATACAATTTGTATAATTCACAGGCTTAGACAGCAGAATCATTTATTGAAAAGCATTACTTGTGTGTTGCTTTTCAATTGCATTATAGATTAATGATTCTGCTGCCCAGAAAGTGGAAATTTTTTTTAAAAAATAGAAGAGTGTTTCTTCAAAACAGGTGTTTGAATGTGCCAACAAAATGAAACTTACAATGAAACCATGAGATGAATTATTCCCTTGTGTTGTCATTAGTCATTTACAACTTTTTTCAAATGATATATACTGGTAATTTTAATTAAGCACTAATTGTTCTAAACCATTTGTGGTTTTTCAATATGCCAGTCAATTTAAACACGAAAAGAATTGACTTACTGTTTGAAAATTTCCACATTGTAATCATAATAATGAGCTTTGCATTGCTTAAAATCATCACAATCTCCACTAGATACCTTCAAAAAACCATGTCTGAAATTTTAGTTTGAATGCTTGAGCAGATAGGCTGCTAGGATTTCATATAAAGGAAAAGTTTATTTATTTATTTATTTGATTAAACTGTACATTATATACTTATATATAATGTAATAAGGGAAGAAAAATAATAAATAGAAAAACTATGAAAGAATAAAATAAAAGTGAGTAAACAGATTTCCCTTACCATTAAAAAAAGAAAAATAGGGGAAGCATTTTGAATTTGTGTAAAAATCCAAAGCATTACATGCAAGATATTATTTATATGACACCAAAAAAATATGCTTATTTTAAAATGTTATTTTCATATTTTCTTAAATAACTATTTAAATAAATTCTTAAAATCTTTTTAGAAAATTTTTATTTTTAAAAAGTTATCTGTTAAAAGTATTTTTAGTAAATTTTTCAAAATTTCTGTACTGTTATAAACCAACATTTTCCTCATACTAGATTAAAAATCTATGAACCTAAAATACTAGGAAAATATATTGCAAAAAGCAATATATTTTCTGAAATTCAAACACGACCATTTTGTTTAGATATTTTGTAAATAAAATTTTTTCAGTAAAAAACAAGATTGACTTTACAACTAGATTGTGAACAAAGATATTTATTGTAAAAAGTGTTAACAAAAAGTCATCATCTAATTACAATCATAAAAAGATAAATAAATTACAAACATTAAAAATTAAAATTCAATGCAATTATTTTTTATTTTTTTAGTTATTCTTGAAATTGATTTGTTAACTTAAATAATTTTATGGAAAAAAATACTTATTAATTACTTATGAGAATGTTATGAATTGGAGTCATACTGAAGCAGCGAAAGTGGGTTTGTTTTAAGTTTCACAGAGTCCAGAACAAATAGATTAAAAATAAAAACAGTTCATAAATACAATGCATTACAATCTTTGAAAATAACCTAAAACTCATAATATGATATCAGCTGGTGTTTGAACATATTGTGTTCCTTATCTTACATAAGCATGGAATGGATTCTCCTTCCCTTTTGTCAAATAATAAATATATTTTTAATGTAATCAAATAATAAAGTAGAGGGAAAAGATGTTCATGTAACACTCAAATATTATCTAAGTAATAATACCTGGCTTTAAACATGCTTGACTGGAAAAGAGTATTTTCATAATTACATATGATTAGCATAACAAATAAAACATTTCAAATATTTTATATTACATAAAAATCTAAATTGCATTAAATTATAAAATTTTTAAATATCGTTTTAACTAAACATTAATAAATAAATTCCTAATAATTTCATCAGAATGATACTTACGATGTAGAAAGCAATCATATTTGAAACACCTACGGCAAAACAAAGTATGAAAAGAATGCATGCTTTGTTCTCTTATGACTGACTGAGCTCCTGGGCCATCCATGTTAGGTGTACATTCAGGTAAAGATGAACTGGAGTCTTTTTTGTCAACTAACTCTCTATATCTACAATAAAAAAAAACCAAGGTTTTAGAAAACTTCTCCATGTATAGGGAAAATTAACATTAATTTAATGATTTTTCATTATTTTTCATAATAAAATGAAATTTTAAAAATAGAATAATCCTGATATCTTCTTGCTCATATAATACAATTTTTCTAAAACAGAAAACTAAATATAAAAAGGAGAATCAAGGACATTCAAGAAATTTATTATCGACAATTTTTTATCCTATTATGAATTATATTAGAATAATTGTTGTCTACTAAATAAAAATGTAATTTTTCCATGTCTTTTCTTTTTATTTTAAATTAGTGACAACTCTCCTCTCTCTCCATGGCACGACAGCCCATGTGGGCCAAGGCCTACAGTGACCATTCATGACTGAGGGCCCTGGGGTGCAAAGCATATGTCCCAGTTAGGTGGTCAGCCTAACGTGAGACCCCCAAGTTAGTTCCCAAGCATGCTTGGTACTCAGTGAATCGACCCACTGAAGGGATGAAATGCTTAGTCAACCTTGCCCAGCCCGAGGATCGAACCTCGGACCTGTGTCATGGGAGCGTGAAACTCTGCCACTAAGCCACCGGGCTTCATTAGTGACAACTAGCTACTAAATAAATTTACTTGTAAGCTTCTAAAGGTATTTTCTACCAATGTTTCTATAGTAACATACATGAACAATCAGTGATCAATTGTAGAATAAAACCTAAAATACATATCATTCATTTATTCACAAAAAAGGTCTTGCTGTAAATGAAAAAAATTATTGTTTAAAACATTTCAACACAAACCTTTGTTTTAATTGCTCAGGAGCACCTTTATCTGGAAAAACAGCAGATATGGCAGCAAATATAATATCATATTGTTCTGGAATGGGTTGTTTTTCTAGTAAAAAAGGAAAAAATAAATGTAAAATATTATGTAATTAATTTAAAATTCATAGAATAATTTTAGCAGTCAATATGCAAAAGATTCAATACTTGCAGTGTTTAAAATGAGAAAACATCTTGAACATATTATTATGTTTGTTCAAGATGACACAGGGTATAAGTTCAAGATACATGAACTTCTTAAATGAACAAAATTTAATAAATAGGTATAAAAATTGACAAGTTTTGTTAGTACAAAAATAAATAAAAATATATATTAAGACATCTATTAGAAAGAAAAATATGATAAACATAGGCATGTACTAATTTATAATACAACATAAGAAACCAAAGTGAAAGGAAAAACACTTTAGAACAAAAGGATTTTAATTTTAATTCTTATGGTGAAATAAATATTTTACTTTGTGAATTAAAGCATTAAAGATTTCTTATAATTGAATACATAAAAATTCAATCATAAAAAAGTTAATTATTTATTAACATTTATTATGTGTATTAGTGTAACTTAGAAACTTTTTACTTAAAATCAATTTATAGACAGTAAAGATAAAAAAGATAAACATAGAATATTTTCTTACTTTAATAAATTATAAAGGATTATACTTAAGCTGATTTATAATTGAAAATATATGAGATCAAGTCCTGCGTTAACATAATTATTTTATCATTTTATTAATTAGACTTATTTTGTCTAAAAAAATTTGTCTTTATGTGCAAAATATTACTTAAAATATTTTCTACATAAAGACAAATTGTTACAGGATCTACAGTTTAAAAGTGGGTTCTGAATCACTACAAGCAAGCCCAAGGGAGGAATTGATAAAAAAATTGTTGAATCAGTTCAGACAAGTTCAAGTGTTATTAAAACAGTTAATGACTGTTTAAATAATAAATATATAAATTAAAACTAAAATTACATAATTTGTGTAATAACTTCATTCAAAATATTTTTACCGTGTGGTAAAGAACTTGGGGCAGTCCAGGAAGGAGTGCGAGGTTTCTTATTGCGGCCTGGAGAGGATTTTTCATAATTTTCTTCACCTTCTATTTTAACACTCTTAGAATCTAATTGGCTCATCAGAGTCTGCACTAAATCTACAAAAATATCATCATTGATGAAGCCACATTCTCTATCACCATGCACTTTCCCATCGTAATTTTTTAACAATTCTTCTATAAAAGAGCCATCTTGATCCAATATTTCATCACCCATGTAAGGAATATTATGTAAAACTGTTTCATCTTCAACCTAATAAAAGAAAAAATAAAGATATTAAACATATGATCCAATTGTTAGTTGTATAAAAAATGTACAATATATAAAAACAAAATACATATAAGGGGCATCACAGCTTACCAAATAGGAGAACAAACATTACACATCACATTAAGATTACCAGTTAAGAATGATAAAAGAATAGCGCCAATGCAGAAAGTAATTGAAAACTAACTGAAAGTTAAGCATGAGCAATAGAGAGATATTGAGGTCCTCTTCATTGATGGAATATCAATGTATGCATGATGGGAAATTGATTGCATCAATTGATGACAGATGCCATTTGGTGGTATCAATTTGATAGCATTTGGGGATTTGATGCAACTACCACCAATCAGAGTATCTCAAATCTTCAATCAAGCACAGTTTATGGCTCCAGCTATACACATATGACAATTGATTATGTTAGTAGAGCTTCGAGACAACAGGCGACAACAAGACGATATTACATATGTTAAAGTATTAAATGCATTAAGAATCAGAAAATGGAACAGAGACATGTAAGTGCTATTGAATAAAGTGTACAAGAATGATGATGATATGAATGACTAGTTCTCAATTAAAAAGGCACTACATATTTATTCAACCAACAGCCCAGAAATAAAACATGATGCAGTATTACAACACTTCAGAAGAAAGTAAACTGCAATATTGCAATAGAATCAAAGCATAAAATCAGTTGATAGATGCTATACACACAAATAACATTAAAGTATTAGATATGAATAAAATAATACCAACTGACTAATAATAATAAAACTCCTGATGAATCAGAAATATTCATCAAAGTTAAAATGATGTTAAGATCAAATAATTACGTGGAGAAGGGTTTGGTTACTGGTAAATTTGGATTCATCACGCAAATTCATTGGCCTAATTTCTGCCATGCGCTGTTCTGTCAGTCACTGTCAACTTTGACAATAGTAGTGTTCACAGAATCAGGCCAATATCAGTGCACTTCCCAGTCAAACACAGTTATGTTACTGTTGAATGAAGAATGCTACAATTAATATAATCATAGACATCAACAGTACATAAGATGCAAGATAGCACTGTAGATTATGCATTATATATTTAGGATGAAAACTCTTTGAAGCAGGTCATGCATATGCTGTTTTGAATTGTGTCATTGTGTCATTATGGTCAAATCATTAGACAGATTATTAATTGAAAAGCTGAACTGCTCAAAACTTACTAGAAAGGTCCCTTGCAATAATGAAACATTACAAGAGATGGATAGAATGAGAAATTATAAGCCACCATCAGCTTCATAAATTAGAAACAAAAAAGTAGAGAAAGCAAATAAATAGTAACAAGTAAAAAGAATATTTCGACACCATATATAGAAAAAAAAATTGTAAGGAAATTCACTTTCTATTTTTCCAGTTAATATTGTGATTGTCATATGCATATACATATTTACATAAATCACAATTACTTAATAAAAAGTAACTAAAATAAAAATTTTCTTTGTTGACCTTAGTAGGAATTGACGTTATAAAATATTTTTTATATTACTTACATTATATGACACCACATTATCAGCAATATACAAAGTCTGGTTATTAATTTCCAGGACTGATGTGACTATAGAACGAAAAGCTGGAAGATGGTGCTAATGATTGCATATTGAAGAATGTTTTCTTGTGCACATCCAGTGCAATCAGGGTCATTCTGAAGTAAGTGATTCTCATGGAAAAATGCATTCCATGAGAACCATTCTCTTCAGAATTACATCTTAAATTCCTGTTATTGAAGTGAAAAATGGAGCAAAGAATTAACATTAAATTTTGTTTCAAATTGGGCAAGACAAATGCAGAAATCAACTAAATGTTAAAACAAGTTTACAACGAGGAAGTAGCATCCCACTCAAGAATTTTTTAACTGGTTTAAATGCTTTCGGGACCAGCACGAAAGCGTCGAAGATGAACCACACACAGGTCAAACACAGTTTGTACGCATGCTGGAAGCAATTGAAAAAGTTTGCGATATGGAGAAAAGTGATCGTCAATTGATTATTCGAGTATTCGCCAATGAATTGAACATGGACAAAGAGACTGTTCAGCGAATTTTGGTGCAAGACCTGGGCAAACACAAGATTTATTCCACACCATTAAAAGGACGAACAAAAGAAATTGAGACTGGACAAATGTGGAGAACTTATCGACAACACTGATGCTGACCTGGCGATAACACTGTTCATAGATCGGATAGTCACAAAAGACGAGTCTCAGTGTTATCAATACAACTCTTAAACCAAGCATCAAAGCTCCTAATGACAGTCTTCAAGTTCACCAAGGTAGAAAAAATTTCGATTTGAAAAGTTTAAAATCAAGGTGGTGTTAATCGTTTTCTTCAATTGCAATGGACTCATTCATCATGAATTTCTTCCCTCTAACATGACTATCAATGGACAATTCTACACAGAAGTTCTTGACTGATTTCGAAAACAAATTCGCAGATTGAGGCCTCATTTTCAACAAAATGAGAGTTGGCTGCTGCTACATGACAATGTCCGCATACACATTACGTTGCCTGTGAGGCTATTCTTAGCCCAGCATGGTGTCGCTGAGACTCAGCATCCACCATACTCTCCCGACCTAGCAACCACAGATTTTTTCCAGCTTCCTAAGCTGAAAAATTCACTGAAGGGAACTAGATTTCAGGATGTCAAAGCCATCAAGAAAACTGTAACGTCACTATTAATGAGTATTCCAAAAGAGGACTTTAAAATTTCTTTCCAAAATTTGTACAGTTGAGCACAGACATGCATTATGGCTGATGGGGATTACTTCAAATCATATTAAATGGCTATGTGTTTAACTTTTTTCTTCTGACTTATTCCATTAATCCGGGAAATTAATAGCCGGACCTTGTATTCGGCATAAAACATTATATACCACTTTAGATTACACAATGTTTTTCTTCTTTTGCTTGAAAAAGCTCTGGCAAATAATACACCACTTCAAATTATATACAAGAAAATACAGTACTATTTCAGATTCAGGTCATTAATTTTAAGACATAGAACAATGGGAAAATTTTATTGAACTAGGATATAAATTCAAACATTAGCAATAATCTGTCATTAAGTGTAGCCTATCATTAAGTGAAGTCACTACATTGAAAGATCATTTGCTTCAAACAGTGCATATGCTAGAATTAAGTATCAGAGAGAAGAGTGCCTATTTATTTTTAAGTATTATCAAATCTTGGTATGATAGTTGTTATAAAAGAATAAAATACCTTATCAATATTCTTCATACTTGATTGACACTTTGATAACAACACAGTCATATATTATTATTGATATTATTCTTGATATGAAAAAAGGAATTATTTAAAATAAATAATAACTTATAAAAATAAGTTATGTACTTGTTGAAATGAATGAGGCAATGATATTAAAAGCAATAGAATACTTGTTTTATTGGTATAATATAATATTGCTTATATATTCAGAATGATTATGTAGACAATAAAATGATGGCATAATACTTCTAGACAATGATATAAAATATATTTTTTATATATTAACACATCACTGTCTGGCAATTTAAATGGTTACAGGAGTAATCTCTCATTTTCTTCTTATCCTATCAATCTATTTTGCATTTGAATATATAAATATAGCACTGGAGCTGCACAGATGGAATTTGTTCTATTTATTAGAGTAATTATTACAGCGAATGTATCAACACTTCTAACCAATAAAATTTTTTGATAGCATTTCTGTCATCTTCAGCTTTAATATAAATAGGTTTAACTAATTATGTAATATATTTTTTAAGCATTTTGTTTTTTGAAAATTGTTATTAACTAAAGTATCTAATTAGTTACTTAATCATAAGAAATAGCTACAAAAATTATTTTTAAATTAATTTGCAAATTTTTTTTCTAATATTCACATAAAGTTCTAGAATTACAATGGTTTTCTTAAGTAACATATATTATTTAAATTGGTTTTGATTAACAAAAATTTTTAATAGCTTTCATTTATTGTTCTTAAAGTTATTGCTGTTACTAATGAAATTTTGCATTTTAAAATGGAAACTTAATTATAAACCTCAAGAAAATTTAAATGCTGATTCACAAAATTTAGAAAAATTAAATTGTTTTTTGCACTCTAATGTATTTGGCAATATATATATATATATATATATATATATATATATATATATATATATATATATATATATATATATATATATATGAACATAACATTTGTAAAACAATTTAGCTAACATTTTCCTATTTTATGATTAAATCAATGAAACTCAAGATTAGCATATTATTTTTAAGGGATACTGTAATTTAACCCTTTAAGGTTCAGTGTTCCAGGTGATGGGACACAAAATTTAAATTGTTACCAAATTGATGCATTTTATGATAAAAAGATGAAATTTGGCTTAAAATGTTCTTTAAACTCTCGTTTTTGATAATAGATGGCAGCACTACATAAGATGATCAATAATTTTCAATTATAGTAAATTAATTAAATCCTTTTGTTTTGAAGGAATATTTCCGAATTTTTTTTCTTAAACAAAAATAATTGTTTAAAAAGAAATTTCTATGTTATTTTGTTTCCTGCACCTTGAACTATTGATTCTATATTACTTTAAATTTTTTATGCATAAAGTATATGCAGAATTATCTGATAAAACAAGGTGTTCCATCACCTGGAACATTGTGCAGTAACAGCACTTTTCCTTTACACAATTTAGAGTGTGTTTAGCCTTGAACTCAATGCTGAGGGGAACAGCTGTGTTTATTTTTTACTGTTTTTCTCTCTTTTGGAGTGTAATAAACTAATGTTGAGGAATGTACAAGGAAGAATTACTTATATGGATAATATTTCTACACCTTTATTGACCTCTTGAATTGAGAAACTTCAGTGTGGTATAGGATTATATCAGTTAGTTCGAATCCTCTCTAGTTAGACAAGCATTTTTATGCTCTTGATTTTTCTTTTTGCTGCTATTCATTTTTACATTTTTTCTGAATTTATATATTTTTAGTTTATTTTTTGCAAATATAATTTTAATTTCCAGTTAATTTTTAAAATTTTTTAATTGCAAATAAATGGCATATAAAGGTCCTAGTCCTTCTGAAGCAATAAAAATGTTCCAAAAATTGCCCTCTATTAGTGAATCAGAACATATGGATAGTGATAGTGATACAGAGAAATATGTTCCTAAACCACTTGATCAGTCTCAGTCTGATAATGTTGTGTTGGGTTCCAGTGAAAATGATGGCGATCTCAACGAGATCTCAATGATGATTTATCTCAATGATACTCCTCTATACAGCCCCATAACCTTACTTGGATAACTAAAAAAACTGTAAAGAAATCTTTATTTTATTTATTTTTTTATAGTGAAGTGTAGCAGGTCTTCTTGTGATGCACCCTGGACCACGCTAAATCTGCTACGTGGGTGTAATGCATTGTTTCTTCATTCATATGAAAAACAGTTACACATATATGGGCTTCACTGCAATGCTTGCTTTTTACGACCTTTGCGGCGCAGTGTTCCATGTGATGGAACACCCACAAAATCAAAATGGTTCCTGCAATCTTTAAAAAATTTTCACTGTATACTCATATAGGCTTAAATAGACAACCATCAAATTTTTTTGTTAATATTTTAACTTTAAAGGGTAGTGCACCTGAAAGGGTTAAATGATATTTATGTATCTAAGAAAATTTTATAAATTAATTAATGACTAAAATTATTACAACTTTTTAAACTAAGCATAATAGAAATAGAAGTTTCCATCAGACTTTATTTAATACATGTGTTTACTGAATATTACTTAATATTTAACATCTATTTTAATGAAAATAAATGGAATGTTGGTGTTTTACAAATATAATTTTTGGAATAAGTTGAAAAGAAATTTCATAGAAAGTTTTTAAATGTTTAAAGTATTTTACAGTTCATAGTTATTACCCTTAACTAGCATCTTACTACATATTTATCAAAAACTTTTGCAAGATTACTTTTATTAAAGTTTTAAATATCAGAATAAAATATTTTTAATCATACATCAATGCCTTTTCCATATTTTAATCTCTAACATTTTAAATAAAATCCATAATGTAAATCATTCATTCAATCTTGGAATTATTTTAAATAAAATATTTTATGTAAGTATAATTATTCAGAGATAAATTTGCTAAATTTCATTAAAATGAAATATAATTTTAAATATTTTATGAAGTTTTATTGCTTGCTGTGTGTGTGTTCTATTATAAATTCTTTCTGAGAGTATGTGATCATATCTATTGTACAAAAATTTTAATTCCAACAATGGTTTCTAATTATTGTTAAACATTTGATTACTTCCTTTTCAGTTGTTTTTTACTTGAATAACTTTAGTTATTAAGCAAGTATTACAACAGAAATTAAGAGAAAAACATGATCTGTAAATTTATAAGAAACTACTTATTTTTTAAAAAAAAGTACCAAATTTTTAAGTTTTAACTAGACACATCAAACTCATATTTTAGTCAGCAATACATAGTTGAAAAGTGCACAATATTTTATTTTGTTTTAGTTTTTTATCTAGATTTTTTTAACACTGACACACACAAAAAGTAAAGTTACAAATTATTTGATACATAGCTTAAAATCTCTGTAAAAATAAATAAATAATAAGAAAATCAAAAAGATATTCTGCAATTTTTCATGACTGATGAATGTTTTTAAAATTTCTTCAGAAAAAAATTTAAGTAAAAAAAAAATTTTTTTTAATGAATATTAAAAAATTTATAACAATGGTAATACAAAAATGTATTAATGAACACAAAATAGATATGAAATCTTACCATAAAATTTTGCTGGATAGGTGCCCAAGTATACATAGTGGGAATGGGTGTCACAGCATACATAACTCGTAATGGAGTGGATTGGACAACACCATCTGGTTGCTTGACTTCACACTATAATTAATGAATAAATAAATAAAAATACAGCATTTTTATAATTTTAGTAACACAATTTAAATTTATTAAATATCTTGAAAAATTAATATTCACTGTACTTAAAATATTTTGTAAATGAAATAAGCTTTTTAATTTTATTTGTTGATATTTTTTTACTAAAACTACATCTTTAAATACTTTGTAATCTAAAATAAAATGCTCCAATTTAATTTTAAAAAATTTGAAATTTATAATTTATTTATGGCAAAACCCAGAAATTTATAATTTTAGTAACTGATTTTAGAATCAAATTATAACAGAAACTTATGCACTGGAAGAAATATATTTGTTACAATAATAATCATTATTTACATAGTATGAAGATATGTACAACTTGAATTAGTTTTCCCTAGTAACTAAGTAAACTGTTAATATATCTTGAAGCCTTTGTCATAACATTAAGAATGCCTAATACAGTTGTAAGACATTTCTAATGTCTATCATGTAATTGCCTTCCAGGAGGAGATTTTATAAATGGTAGGCTATATTTATATGTCACAAAGGAGAAAACCTGTAACCAACAAACAAGCCTGCAGAAAGAAGAAACCCAATATCCATATCATATTGCTCAAGTGACTGGGAATAAACCCAGAACATTTTAATCTATGAAACAGTGTTGCATTACCACACCAGTAGCTCAGATCTTTAATCTTTTATTAATCAGTAAAAAGTGATACATTTTAAAAATTAAAATTTGATTTAAGAAAAAACTTATTTATTACACATACAGAATTAATTTTAATAAATAATCAAAATTTTACAATTTTTTAAAAATAAAATAGTTTTTTAGAAACATAAATAAGTTAATAAAAAAAAAGAAAGCATTATAAAAATGTAAATTTTTTTACTGTTTTTGGCTTATAGAGAAAATAACATGTTTATACTGAAATTATGACTACAATTAGTTAAGAAACTAATGAAATTTTTCTATTTCAAACCACATTTTAAGGCTTTGTCTTGTCATTTAATTTATCCTTCTGAAAAGATGGATAAATTTAATAAGATGAAAAAAATAATTTAATATTTTAAACATGTCATCAACATTTATTTCAAAAATTGGTTACAAATTCCTGCGCTTTGACACTGTCCATATTTGGTATATGCATAGCAATCCACACCGCTTTACATAATTATCTGATGAATTGTTTTTACAAGTTACAGATTTATTTCGTGGTGCTGCAAATGGTTTCCACAATGGTTAGAATGTGTTTTTTAAACTTTCGACAGAGATTTTGTTTAATGATTAAGAAATATTCTAGTTATCCTTCTTATTAACATTATCAGTTATTTATATTCAATATAAGTAGGAGCTTGTTCAACAGTCGTATGCATGACACTATTCATATGATTGCAGTCTGTTGACACTATTAATTTCAAACTAATGTTAGTAATAAACATTTTTTTCCCAAAATCAGACTTTTATTCAAAACCAATTTTTAAATTTCTAAAGAAATATAGTTTTTCAAATATATATATATATATCAATCAAAAATGTTTTTATTGGCACAAGATCCTCAGATGGGACAAACTCTGCTGAAATGAAGTAATATTTGATAAAGTAAAGTGCTTGAGTAAATCATTGTTTAAGAATTAATTGTTGAGATGAATATCTCAGAAAAACAAAGGCACAAATACAAATTCCTAAAAGCCAGAAAAATGAAACTGATAAATGTTAGATAAAAAAAAAAATACAATGTTTTCTGAGAACCACAATAATTTAATGAAATTAATGTCATTCAGAGCAGGTTTTATTTAACTGTTTTTTGTGCTTGTCTTTTCTACATTTTGAAACAACCTGGGATGTTGAGGAGGAATCCATTTCTATATCTGTTTCAGAAGAAGATATATCAATTGTTCTTTTAGTACTTTTTACTGGAGATTTTGGTTTTTTAACCATAAGTCTTAGATTTATTCGTAATTGAAGTAGATTTCTAGGTGCAATTAGAAGTTGTTGGGAAAGTGGATTTAGATGACTAAGTTGAAAGTGGAGCAGATATTGATAAACTATTCTTATTCACTGGATTATTGTTTATTTTTGAATTTGTAAAGTAGAAGAATACGCCAACTTTTGGTATTTTGTTTTTTACTATTTGTTTTGCTTCCAAGAAATACTTTCCTTCATCTTGGTTGCAATTACCTCTTTCTCAAAGATCCATATAGGGCAAGATTTAGAAAATGCAGCATGTACACCAGAACAGTTATAACACTTGAAAATTTCTGAAGTACAAGCATTAGTTTGATGACAAGATTGTGTACATTTTCAACACATAGAATCAGCATTCCTACATGTTGTTGGGAGTGACCATATCTCTGACATTCAAAACACCTAAAAGGGTCAGGAATGTATGGACAAAGTTAGCAATTTATATAGCCTGCTTTTATGGATTTTGGCAATACTAGTGAAAAATTAAGACAATATGTTCAGTGGGGATGAATATACCATCACGTTGAATGATTTCACAACATGCAGTTCAAATTCCTCTAGATCAGGTAATTCTTCCAAGATTTTTGGAGGGAGAAAGAAATATCCTTTATTTTTGATCCCGAAATATTTTATCTTTGGAATTCTTTTAAGTTTCACATTTTTTTTTATCTATAAAATAAAATTGCATGCTTTATGGAAACCAAGTAGAACATTAAGCACAAAATAATAATTTATTGCATTTACAAGTAGACAGAATGCACAACCTAATGCTACGTATCGGGTTTTGTTAATAACACTAGAATCTATAAGATTGGGAAAGTATTTTTTACATGATAATAAAATTACATGAAAAGATTAACATATATGACAAAAATTCTGTTTCTATTATATATGTTATGGAAGCCAAGTAGCTTTATATCTTTCATTTCAAATTTTATCCATATTTTTGGTTAATACTGTAATAAGTAAATTGGACAATATAACAAGAAAGCAAGATAATATATGTATTTTAAAACATCTTCAAATAGCACAAGAAATGGTATGTATAAGACATGCACTTCTTTCAACTTTTTTAAAAACTGAAGATATGGATACTGATTATGATAGTAAGAAAATTATATAATTCAACTATAAAAATAATAAAATTCAAATTTTTCTATGAAAGAAATTGAGGTTATTGCTAAATAAACTGAAAAAATAATTGTGTTGAATTCCCAGATAAATAAAAAATTCATCCACCATAAAAACATTGTTGATTTTAATAATGAATTATAAGATTATGCTGATTAAAAAAAACTTATCATAGGGTAAAAACACAAAATTTTGTGCTATTTATAAATATATTATCTAGTTAGGACATTTTGTAGTGTTTCAAAATTCATTTCTTCAATCTTTTATTGTATAATATTTCAAACTTATCTTCAAAATATTAGGACAATTTAAAATAATTTAAAAATAGTTGAGATAACTTCATATATAAATTTAATTCATAATTATTATTCTGAATTATTGAAATTTGCAAAATGGAAAAGCCTAATCATAAAACATGTCTGTTCTATACTGAAATGGGTTATCATGTCATTTCTATTCATAATGAAATTCAGGATGTCCCTTCCAAGTAGAAACTTAGTCAATGCTGAAACTGATAAGTCAATGATAGAGATTTGATCATGTATTCATTCTCTTTCCAGAAGTGCACAGTTCTAGAATCATTCACCATACTAAATAAGTTCTTGTCTTTTTAAATACATTTATATTAATATTAAGTGCTAAGTTCTTATGGAAAAACAAAAATTAAGTTAATTAATATTAAAATCATATTTACACGTCAATATTTTAAAAAAATTTCAATGATACATCATTAAAAATTAGTTACATTTCAGATAGATGAAACATTTATCTTGCTTTTAAATATAGATAAATAAAACTTCAGTTAAAATGTTGTAAAATGACACAATTTTACAATTCTTTAGTTTTGCATAGCAGTTTTTTCAATTCAAAATTTATATTTTAAGAAGTCTTTAGTAGGAAAATTTTACTTACTTTTTTCATTACAGGATAATGCTCAGGTAAATCTGTTGGGAATACAGAAATAGCATTGGTTTCTTGATAATAATTTTCCATCAAGACAACTTTTTCAGAAATGTAGCGTCGATTTGCAAGATAAGCTGACTGAGGGAGGAAAAAGATTTTTTTACTCTAAGATAAGTTTAGAAATAGTTTCAGTCACAATAAGTATTCATAATTGTAACATTTATGTCATAATTGAACATATCCAATAAAAAATATTATACTAAGTAACTAACATTTTTAAAATAAAGATTTTTTTCTTATCCTACACCTGACCTTGGTTTTTCAACCATTAGTCTATGTCGAGAAGCCCAATACACTCTAGAATAAAACGAAAAGTCATCTTCCACTGAATTTCTAACTGTGACGTCAGTAGATTTGGGGTAAGAGTAGAGGTGGTCACCAGTCATTTTTCCAAGTATACACAAATGGCAAGTCGGAGAGTCAATTAAATTGAAACGGTGAAGGTATGCTTGAAGATAGTCTTGCCCTGTCCTAAGACAGAAATTTGCAATGGCCACAGCCCAATGGAGGTTGCACAAGACAGACCAAGTAACCAAGTCTTTCTCTTTGCGGAATTGTTACACATATTTTTTATCAAAGGAAGCTATATTTATCTTGACAAGCTTTCTAATAGTATGTTACTCCAAAGCTGAACTCTAAGGTTAAAAAAATAAAGATAGAAATAACAAATAATAATATTTTACACATATAATTTACATGATTTTCTACATAATGTAATTTCCAGCCAGTACATTTAAATGAATTACTAATGATGGCTAACATGCTGATTTCCATTCAATATATATGCACAAATTAATTTTTTTTACAAGTAACATTTTAATATTTAATTGTGAAGCAAATATTGAACAAGTAAATATTGCAAACAATTTAAAACTTGTATGCATTTTCTAATACTTCCATAAGATAAAATTTATGATTACAGAAAAGTAAACTAAATACATGTACTTGTAAAGAGTAATATTTAGTAGACACTTTGATAGAACAAATGCATAACATTCTAACAAAACATTTTATGAAACATAGTTCTAACATGAACTTTATAAATGCTATATCACACTAAAGAAATTAGGAAGTATATTATATGAAGTACCTTAATAATCTTTAATACAATCATTTCATATGCATATGTTGATTTAACAATCATAATATATTCTGAATTATGCTGTTTAATTAATAATTTAATATTGATAAAACAATTTCAGTCATTCAATGGTCCTAAAATTAATAGTTACCATTAAATCCATAATTACAAAATCCTTACTTTTTTATATTTATTTTTACCAAAAACTACAAGGAATTTAAAGCTAAAAAAATATTATCACATTTCCGCATTACTGATTCACTTTATTTCAATTCAAAATTAAAAGAGAATTGGCATTCATTTGCAACAAAATGTTTAAGAATTTTAAAGGAAATAAGTCAGTATCAGCATTTTTTCTTTTTAAGCTTCAATATGTTTAAAAATTTCTGTTTGTTTTCTCTGGATTAATTTTAATATTATTAATCATCCATTGTATCATTTGCAGAATAAATTCAACATTAATTTTGTAAGTCCATGAATGAATGGTCGAAGTTTTAGTCTTAAATGCTTACAAATATGATTCTATTGCAGATGTAATAATTTCATTGGTATAAATTCTCTTTTAAAATAATAAAGATTGTACTCAAACTAACCCTCTTAAGCAGAATATGACAGAAGATTCAAAGTAAATTGAAATTTCTCTGTTCATATTATCATTAATCAAAAATATCATCTTAAAAATAAATGTATAAAATTATTTCTAGTTTTGAAGTGGTCTTAATATCCAATAAACAAATTTTACATTACATGAATGCATTCTGCTTGTCACTATGAATACAAAAAAACAAAGAAAAAATTAAATATTTTCATTTAACGAAAACATGTAAATATAGTATATGACAATATAAGAAACAAAATATAAATAACAAATATGGAAAGGAAATAATGTATAATGGAATTGACTAATAATAGAACAATAAAAACGAAACATACATTGACATATAATATTATACTAATGAATTTGAAAGATGATTTAAATGATAGGACCAAGTAGAAGTGCATACCTTTATTTCATCATTTCTACGAAATCTTTTCAACTGTCGCAACTTCATATATTCTGATTTAACTTTCTTTTTCCATTCGTTAGGAACTTTTTGAGCTTCTTTATTAATTCTTTCATAATGTGGAGTAGATAACCTAGAACTGTAACTATAGCAATTTTTCATAAGAATAATTGTAACATTTTATTGAAAGACATGTATAAGTTTGTAAATAATAGGGAATAAAATGAGCAGGAAAAAAAAATTGCAACAAACTTCTATGATTTAGAACTACACCTTTTAAAAATATTTCTAAAAATATAAAACTAATTTTATAATAATTTAATATTAAGACACATACTATGAATGTTCTATTAAAAATAACAATTCTGTACTTTTAAATCCCAATTTTTTAAGAAAAAAAAACTTTTGAATAGTTGTTTTTTATAATTGCATTACAGTTAATAGTTTAGTACCAATCCATATAGTTTTTCATATCAGCATATTTATTTTCCATTCAAAATACTTGCATCATTTTCTTATTATTAAGCTAATGGAAGAATTTATTAAATTAAGTTAATGGAGGGACTTTTTCTACTACAGAGAAAAACACAAACTAAAAAAATAATAGGAAATATTCTATCTGAATACTCAAGATAAATGATGCTTTTTAGATGTTACTAGTAATTTGATATTCATTGTAAATCAAAACTTAAACTTTTATAAAAATATTTTTTATAATTTAGAATTTATAAAATAACTCAGAAATTCTCTTTAAAAATTTAAACAGAGCAATTTTTTATATTTAGAGATCTTAGATAGAATTTTGCATACCTAAATTATATCTATAAAATATAGCATTGTATTTCATTCAAAATTTAGAATACTCTTAGCTAAAATTTATTATACAAAATGTTTTAATTTAATGATTTTCATATTTAATCTTCACAAGTTCTACATACAATAAATTGATATGAAAAGCATAAATTTTAACTGTGGCATTATTGAAAATCCTTGGATAAATTTTTCATTATAGGAAAGTTAAGTGCACTTTTGCCAATTCCATGATTTTGGTGAATGAATAATATGAGTTAACTTCAAATGGACACGACACTAAACCAAAGCAAAGTGCACTTACTTTTAAGAGTCAATCTTTTTAAGCAAGAGTTAATTCCTTTTCCATGTTTATAAAGACTGAACAGATTTTATTTATTAAAGAACTTATGGAACTTTTAGGTGACCTTGCCTGCATATTTTAGGTCACCCACAATTGCAAACTACATTTATATATCCAGTGTTTTACAGTTACTAATTTAGTCCACATAATTTTTCACATCAACAAATTTATATTTTATTTAAAACACTTGCATGATTTCAGTTAAGTGTGCTTTTCTGATAGGCTTTATCACGTATTGCGATCCTGAATGTACTCCTACTTATGTATTGCTAATGTAATTACAATTAATATTTTGCAGGTCTGGTGTTGCTATATTAAAATTCAATTATTAATCGGTTAGATTAAAATTTAAAGGACTGATTTTATCCATATGCATAATCAGCAAAGGTAGTATATCAATATGTTTAAAAGCAGTAAGTTTAAGAGGTGTGCAGGTTGTACACAGGTTCATATAGCTCTAGTGTCTGATAATGTAAATTGTTATGTTTATTTTCATTTAAATTATTTTTTAATCAACCTTAGCATAGTTTTATTTTTCTTAATAATTACAATGAATATTTTAACTGAAATATCTTAACTGCTATGAAAATTTAAACTTAATTTTTTAAATGTAATTATTTTATCATGTTTATATTATTAAACTTATATTTTATTAATGCCCAATTATTGATATATTAGTTTTGACCTATGAGGTTCTATTAATAAAATGAAATATTTTATATACTTAAACCAATAGCTGGCTTTCCTTTTGCAACAATATTTATTAGCTAAATGATTGGCTCTGACAGAATTATAACTCTTAGTAAGATTGTGGGTCTTAATTATAGAACTGCCACCCACATACAATTAAAACCCTTTAAGAGGATTAACAGCTTGATAACTAACAATGTAATATAAAAGATTAATGTTCATTTTGAAACTCATTTGCAGCAACATTTTAAACAAAAACAAAGAATTAGAAATTTATGCATCATAAGAATTTAACTTCAAAAAGCTTTGTAAGAAAACTTCCAATTTTAAATAATAAATACATTTTAATAACTTTTTTAGACTTTTGTTTAAATTGGAAAGTCTATAATGATTTAGCACTGAAGAAAACAATTCTTCATTTCATTTTACTGATGAAAGTCAAGCAAAATTATTTAATTTTTCTGTATCAAAACAATATGTTTAAGAGCACATTTTTATGTAAGAAAGCATTTCACAGTAGTTTTCCTAAAGAAAATACTTTAATTCTGTTAACCACTTGGCTATTTCTTTTGCAGATGATTGCTGCATTACATTTCTTTTCTTCTTATTTGATTTCTGAAAATTTTTTCACTCTCATTCATTATGTGTTCACAATACTTTTATAAATCTAAATTTTTTTACAAATCATGCCTCAGTGTAAATTCAAACAGTTCTGAAATTAATTTTCAAGTTACATTGGGATTCCTTGTTAAAGTTTACACAAGTATCTTATCTTTCAAGTCGTAAATTATATTTCGATTAATGTCATAAGGTTTCCTAAACTCCAAACATATGATCAGGTTTTTGGTCTATGGGCTGTAAGGCAGCAGTTAGATTAGGTAGAAGTAATTCTTCGGTAGTTTCTAGGTTTAATTCAAGATGGTTGTAATTCTTTTTTTTTTTTTTTTTCATATTATAATTAGTTAAGTGTTCTTTAAGTCAAGACCTTAAAACAAATTTCTCATATTCTAATTGAAAGCACCTTTTGTAGTGCATTCAAACTATCAGTATTCCTTCTTTCCAGTCATTAACAAAAATTCTATTTACTGCTCTATATTTGAAAGTTTTTCAAAGCTTAAATGGCATCTGGTTTTAATTTTTTTTAAAGTACCAGATTTTTTGATTTTTTTATGTTCAGCTTTATTGCAAGAAAATTATATTGTTATTTAATGACACTGCAATCAATATGAATTTTCATTCCTTTTATTTTTCTCAGTCAAGCAAACAAAGATTTTTCTAGTTTAGGATACTTTGCTGACAGTAACTGCTTTCATTTCCAAGGACTTTTTTATAATTGTCATGAGGTTATTCTTGGAATGTAATATTATTTGGAAATTTTTGGAAATTATCTTGGATTATCTGAAACTTCTCACACAATTTCTTATTTTGACTGACAAACACATTTGTTTCTACAACAGTGTTATAAGTGAAATTCATTAACTCTACATAACCTCAATCTTGACTAGTGAGTAGTCCAAATAAAACTGAACTACTACAGACCAATAGAACACAATGCGTAGAAGTCTAGTCTTAGTTTCTAACAGTTTAAAGCATTCAAATAAAGCTAAATTAGCTACAGACAATGGAAACATAATATTTAATCTCTTCTTTTTCCACATGAGGAAGAGTTGAATCTACTCTCTAATTTGCAAACCAATCATAGTCAACCTATTCCCAGAATACCCAAAATGCTATAGGTATTGCTTCACTGTACATGAATGAAACAAGTTCTTACATTATATAATAAAAAATTGATAAAAAAAAGCTGTATAATGTGTTTGCGGAAAGGTACTTTACTTCATAAATGAGAATTACAATTATTATGGAGGTTATAGGACCATGTTTGGACTAGCCTCTGGTTTGAAAAATCAAGAGTCTTCATAAATTAGAGGTTCATAAAAATTATCATCAACTGCATTGGCGAAATTCAGAAACAATGATATTTTTAGTTAGTCCATCCAAAGTAATTCATTTTACATAGAAAACTAAAATCAAAGTAATGGTTTTCTTTTCTTTCTTTCTTTCTTTTTTTTTTTTTTTTTTTTTTTACAAAACAGGGAATATTTAAAAATATCTAAAAATGTTTCACAATTATTTATATTACAGTATCTCAATTTTTTTTCAAAAATTGACAGTTTTTTAACACTTTGAATTTTTTAAATATTAGAGTAATGGGGCATAATGCAATATCTAAATGACTTAAAATTCAGATATTAAGAATGATATTTTTGATAAAAATTAATTTTAAATAATAAATTACTAAGAATTTCAAAATAACAATTATAATTTTTATAATAATTAAAGTTTATGAAATTATTGTTTTCAACTTAGAAAATTACTCCAGTTGAATTACAAGTAATCAGAAAGAATTATTATAAAATAAGTAAATGTAAAAACTGTGTAAAAATATTCATAAATTTTTAATCACTGATATATAAAAATATATATATATATATATATATATATATATATATATATATATATATATATATAATATAAAGTTTATCTAATAAAAATACATACTTTAAATAAAGCTAAGTTCAAGAGACAGTTTTAATTTAGAGGATTAACTATCAATAATATCTTTTCTTTCATAATGTTTAATTTATACTTAATTTTTTTAACAACAAATGTTTTAAAATTCATTAAAAAAAATGTAAATAAAATTTTTAAGAAAAAGATTTTTAAAATGTAGAATTTTATGTTTTACAAAGCTTAAGAATTTCAAATTTAATGCAAGCCTGGATTCGAGATTTCTTTTAAAAGTCTGATTGCATAAAAATCCAATTAGGAAAAAAATTATAAAAACATATTCTCTTAAATATGATTAATGAAAAGGATTTTTGAAGTTTTCATTAAATTATGAGACAGTTGGAATAACTCTGATGGCTTCTATCAGAAATGGCATGAAATTATCCAAGCAAAATATTTTTACTCAGCAATGGATAATATTATTTGCACCTAAAAATTTACAAATAGAAAAAGAAACTTTTCTTTGCTTAGATATAAGGATATTATTAAAACAAATATAGCAAATGAAAAACAATTTATATTAATTAAAAGATCTCAAAAATACAATAATTTAGAAGATATGAAGTTAACATTTTGTTCATTTTTTTTCAAAATGAAATGAATATACATAATATTTGAAGTGATAAAAAAACACAATTAAAATAAGATGTTAAAAATAACAAATTTAAAAACTTACCTCATCATTTTGACTTTAGTTACAGCTTAAAGACTTAGATAATAACAAACTGCAAAAACAATGAAACCTGGAAATCAAAATATAATAAATAGAAATCTTTAACTTATTTTTAATGTATATACACATAAAATAAGGCTTTGTACTGGTTCTAAAATTTATATGAAATAAGTATAATTTAAATCTATTTTACAAAATATAACTTATTTATAATTTATATATTCAATGATTTTTGAAAGTATTTATGTAAAAGAATTAAATTGCTAAAACTAAACTGAGTATCACAACAGCCCTAATGAGATCAAAACCTAGTTTCAATGTTTCCTTGGCCAGAAGTCCAGGGTGCAGGGAATATGTCCCAGTTAAGTGAACAGCCTCTCACAAAACCACCAGTTCTCAAACATGCTTGGTACAATTTTATCAATGCAGTAAATTGAAGAAAAACCCAGCCAGATGATTAAAAATCAGATGTCTGCATTAGGAGCATGAAGCACTATTACTTTCCCAAATTGATTGAATATTAAATGATATCAATGACTTTTTAGTATAAGCAAAATATGCATTTAACAGATATTTGTAGTTGAATTTTTTTCAACGATGTATAAATTAAATATTTTACATAGTAAATGTCAAGTATATAGTATTAAAAATATATCAAAATATGACACACTATTCAGGTAATGTTACTCATTGTTGCGATTTTGCAATCAATTGCCATTTTACTCATTACAGTTCAATTTATAAAATTATTTAACTTTTTTGGTAATCTTTGGCACAATTTTGTACAATGATGTATTTGAGCATTTTCTACTTAGTTTACAAAAAATTAGAAGCTTTAATTACTAAATATTCTATAAAAAATAATTTTAACACTTAGTCACATTGAGTTGCAAATTATGATTTTATTTTCATCAATTTAATTCTTTATGTTCAATAAAATGCATCACACATCTAGTTCACAAGCATACTAAGATCAAGTAAATAATTTTAATATAGATTTTAATTGATTTTAAGCAAAATGTGTAATTCTTCACAATCATATTTAAAATTACAATCTCGATGCTAATTACTTGAAATTATTCCAGAATGTTTTTACAGCAGTATGACATAAATAATTTAATTTTAATATTGATACAATACTTATTAACTACCTTATTTCTTCAAATGTCAGAAGAGCTTTAAAAAAATTTTCATAACTAAGAATTTACAGTCATCTATTTGACTTTTGGTCACTTTATATTAGAGATACATACAACAAATTTCTCGACTTAACGTTTGTTTTGAAAATGAACAAAAAAGTGCGGTTTTGGCCAGAGTAAATACATTAACAGTTATTTAGTAACAGATATTTTAAAGCTTTTTTTTAATTTTTATTTTTAAAAATTGTTAGACTAGATAACAGTTATTTACAGTGTTTAAGAACATCTGAATTCATTTTCAGATATTTATATAACATTTTCAATTTTAGAAGGGATGTGTAATATTCTGTTGATGATAGTTTTAGGAAATTAAGTACCGTAGATTAATCATTTTTTTCAGTTTGTCTGAAATTAAAAACTTAATACTGTCAATAATCATATCTCCTGTCTTTTTTCTAGTCAAAATCATAGACTATTTCTCTCCACAAACAATGAGATGATTAAATATAATATTTTTTATTTTCATGTTATGCATAAGCTATTTGAAAGGATTTACTGGAATCGTGGATCAATCTTACTTTTTCACTTGCAATTGATCCATATATCTTTATCCTAAGTCAAAATTGATCAATTGACTTTTATGAAAAAAAATCACTATTGGTTGCGAATTAACGAATAATGTCTGAATTACTAATCAAGTGAAATAATTTGCTGGTTTTGGTTTGTTTGTTTAAAAATAATTTGGTTGGAAATGTTAACGACAGACGAAAATTTCACCGCTGATATTTTTGTTATAATTTAATATATGGTGTTTATAATATTTTCTCTTCTTTCGGAATGGATAATTGTCTTAGTTTGACGTAGTATTTTACTGAATAAGATCAAGTATTTCTGTTCTTTTAGGCCCATAGCAAAAGAGAATGAGTTCACCAAAGTGACAACAACAAAACATTAGAATCAAAAAGCGTCACAAATAGGCAATTTGGGAGAAAATTCAAGTATTCAAGAAAAATATCAATATCTGTCAAAACATCGAAGACAAAGCAAATTATTTACTTTTTTCACTTGTTTTTTTCCTTTTTACCTTAGGAAATAATGTTTGCGATTCAGCCTGGTTGCAAACGACAGCGAATTAGCCGAAAAATTGACGCAGCAGCACTGTGCACTGAGGGTACTGTTTGCGTCTATTTCCAAAAAAATACTCTTTAAATATCCATAAAAAGATAATAAAAATTTGATACACGCAACAAGGTAAACTTTAACTCGAAGCAAATTGCCCAGATACTTCCGTACAGTCGGTCTAAAAAATGTGTGAGCACCGGTACCCTTTCGAATTTTGTTCACATCGGTAAATGCGGACCTTTGAAAAGAACTAAATAAATTTATGTGGCATTCAAATTAAATCCAGTCGAGTTTTTCTTATAACGCGTAAAATTAAATCAGGGAGCAGCAAACAATTGCAGATTCTGAAATCAAGATATCGCGTACTTGGAAAAAAAATACAAGTTTCACATGTATTGCGTGCGTCCTGTCAAGTCGAATCCGTTGCTTATCTGAAGAGTTACATCTTTCGCCTTGTTCGGAAAATTTATAAGTTTAATTTATTTTCCGTTTCATACGTTAATTGTAGATTTAAATCATTCAAACATGAATTGTGAAACGTATCCATATAAACTATTGTATTAAGAGAAAGCAACACACTTTCGTATGGGAAAAAACAATTTTGATAGAACGAGTAGAACATATCACGGACGGCGAAAATAATTTTTCCGCTGTGTAAGAAAAAAAGAAGATGGAATTATTTCTTCGTGTAATTGTTAATATAAATGGTTTCAGAGTTATCGCGAAGCTCATTCATTTTAAAAACAAGACATTGAAATCCAGCATGTCCAAAAAAAATAAGTTCCAAGATTTTAATAATTCCAAGTTGTAAGAAAACGAATGAAAACACATTAGTTTGTATAAATTTATAATCATATCTGATCACACTGGGAAGAACGTCCTGTTTGAAGCGAATCGACAATACATCTGACTCTAAGAGCGGAAGTCTCCAGCCTTTAAATAGCGTGAATATGAAATACAAAAAATGAAGTTTGATATTATGTCTCAGATTTTTTTCTATCTTTTATAGTTCCCAACCTTATGATTTCAAAATTTTCTGTAATCTTTGCGTATATAAAGGGTCCGTCCGATCTTCATTTCCAGGTCGATTGGACTTTAAAAAGATTTTCAAACTTGGAATTTTTTTATAAAACTATTAAATTTATTTTTTCAAATTTTATTTTTCATTTTTTTAAAAAATATTTTGCTTTCTGTTTTTCTTAATCTTTGGCTTTAAAAGGAATCAGCATTTCGTTCAAGCTTCATTTTCATTGACGCACTGGAAATTAGCGACATTTCTTGATGATCGATTTTTTTATTTATTTATTTTTTTTTGTGTCTCTTCTCGTTTCTCACGGATTTCAATTAAGCAAGTTACAAGAATATCAAAGCAATTTTACACACACAAGTCTTCAATCGAACGATTTAATATTTACTTTATTAATACGGAGCTTATGGTTTTCTTTAATTCACGGACAGACAGACCAGATGATATATTTTTTTCTCGAATTTACGCGGACAGTAAAACAAACTCATTTTATTTAATCTTACGTTATAAGGAAGACATTTGGAATGGACATTAGAAATGACCGTATCAATTTAAATGTTTTCTGAAAACAGTTAAAGAAGAATTTCAAACATGCACATTTCACATAACGTTCCGAAATTTGTTTATCGTACAAGAATTAACGGAATACATTGAACGTATGTATTTAAAACGTTAAATGAATGTCTTTGATTTTTTTCAAGAAATAACCCATTTTATTACGAACAGACGCTTGAATTCAATTCCACTTTATTCATAGAAGTTTGAATTTTGTTCCCATCGGAAAATGCGGAACTTTGGAAAGAACGAAATGAATTTACGTATCATTTAAATTAAATCCGAACGAGTTTCTTTTTTATATCACGCATTATTAAATTATGGAGCGGCAAACAATTGCAAATTTCGGAATTCAGATACCTGGAAAAAAATTAATCTCACAGCGTGCGTCCTGTCAATTCGAAATCCATTGCTCATCTGACCAAATGTGTCTTTCGACTTGTTCGGAAAACCATAATGTATGAAATATATTTCATGTTTCATATTCCCAAATTTTAATCTCCGGGTTTAAGAAGAGTCCGCATTTCGTTCGAGCTTCAGTTTTACAGAGTCTCTGGATTTTTCCCAATAAACCAAGTCGTCACAAATCTTGGCTATCGAACGGTTTCACAGCAATCGTGTTACTTTATTCACAAAGCCGGTCTCGTATAATAAAGATGCCGACGGAAAATAAACAATGGATACGATTTGCACGATCATAGACATGGATAGATTCGTACACGATGGAAATTTCTTGTGTCGAGAACTCGGATTGATTGAAGCCACCAACGAAAATCCAGTTCCGTACGTCACATTTATCCGAGTCCGAAAGATTGGCGGACCGCAAAATATTGCAGCAAACGAATTCACGACCCAACTTTAACGAACGGGACGTTAAGCCATAGAACGAGCTCGAAGACATCGTGAAATCGTTTTACAACAGAACGAAAAACGCGAATAAAGATGTCGTGGTTTACAAATACGGTCGATATGAAAAGAAACTATTGGACGCTTTAAATATTCGAAATATAAATTTGGAAATTCACGGTTGTCCTAAATTCAACGTGTTGGCGAATCAAGAAGACCATAGAAAATGGCAATACAATTGAGGCACACGGTGATTATGGAATCGGAAGAATATCGTTGCGCTATGGTCGAAGTGTTTGTTTTCAACATGTTCGTTCAAAACGAATTAATGTGGCAAGCATAATAATCGATGAAACAATTGTCACAACAAGCGTTTGTTCTTTAACGTTGAAAACAAGTTCCAAAGATCTTCATGTTGATAATGACTTCCTGCTGGTCCTGTATAAAAGGAAGAGCGGCGTGTCACAATTGCTTCTCGGTTTTCAAAGCGTGCGGATTGTTTCTTTTCTTACGAAAATGAGTTTCAGTACAAATTACGTTGCAAGACTAAAGACTATTCAAAACGACAAGGGCGAAACAGTTGCCAGTGAATTGCAATTCATTAGCGTTATGGACGGGTCTAAGATATCGGTCTTGTCCGGATTGACGTCTTTCGAACTGCCAAAGACAAATGACGTGAAAAGATTCGTTGTACCATCCCATGAAATTGGAAACTTTTTAAAAGAACATTTATTCCAAGAAGAAACAATAATTGCAAGCGATCAGCCATGGACATTAAGCTATTTGCGATGCTACGTTCCATTAGTCCAACATTTTCCAAAACACATAATTGACGAACTTTTAAAATTCGACTAGTCGGCCTGTGGAAATGGTTAGCCCTTTAGCCATCGTAATAAAAAAAATTAAAGGGGTAAAAAATCGCAGAGAGCAGCACATTTGTGCGCTCTCTGCGATTTTTTTACAACAAACAACAAACCAATTTTGGAACGGTTGTCACAACAAGTTTTTTTTCTTTTCTAACGTACGACGTTTAAAATAAGAGCCAAAGATATTCATGTTGATATCGACTTGTCTTGTATAAAAAGTAACAGTCGAAAACTAATTCTGGGACGCCGATGAGAATTGTCACAAGTTTTCTTTTCTAACGTACGACGTTGAAAATAAGAGCCAAAGATATTCATGTTGATATCGACTTGTCTTGTATAAAAAGTAACAGTCGAAAACTAATTCTGGGACGCCGATGAGAATTGTCACAAGTTTTCTTTTCTAACGTACGACGTTGAAAATAAGAGCCAAAGATATTCATGTTGATAGCGACTTGTCTTGTATAAAAAGTAACAGTCGAAAACTAATTTTGGGACGCCGATGAGAATTGTCACAAGTTTTCTTTTCTAACGTACGACGTTGAAAACAAGAGCCAAAGATATTCATGTTGATAGCGACTTGTCTTGTATAAAAAGTAACAGTCGAAAACTAATTTTGGGACGTCGATGAGAATCGTCACAAGTTTTCTTTTCTAACGTACGACGTTGAAACAATATCCAAAGATCCTCATGTTGATAACAACATCTGGCTTGTCTTGTATAAAAGGAAGAGTCGAAACGGATGCTTCTCACATTTCCTTCTCAGCTTTCAACACGTTCAGATCGTTTTATTTTCTCTTCTTTGTTTCGAACATGTCAGTCAACGTGAATTTTGTGGCAAGAATCAAGCTGATTCAAGAAGCCGGCGAAACTGTTGCTGGTGAAATAGAATTCACGAGCACATTCGATGGAGACAAGATCTCGGTCGTTTCCGGCTTGAGTTTTTTTGAAATGCCAAAGACAAACGGCGGTCGAAAATTCGTCGTTCCCGTCAAAGACTTGGATGAATTCTTGAAGGACCACTTGTACGAAAAATATCTGAAAGGAGACGATGGCTGGGAGTCCAGCATCGCCAGTGACGAGCCGTGGACAGTCAGTTATCTTCGAAACATATTGCCAGCCGTGTTTTATTTTCCCAAGGCAACGATTGACGAACTGCTGAAAATCTAAGAACGTGTTTTGAAAGGTTAGCCCTTTAGCCTTAGAAATTAAAGGGGTAAAAAATTCGCAGAGAGTTGCACTCGTGTGCGCTCTCTGCGAATTTTTTACGACGTACAATTAACCAAGAATGGGACACGTTCATTTAATTTCTCAATGCAAAAAGAAGACGTTCGACTGGTTTCTTCACAGACTTGATTCATGTCACTCGAGAGAAAGAATTGCGCTTCTTGGCCACACGATCACTTGGGACCAGTTCTCAAGATTCTGCTATTTTATTCGTGAGCCACGTCGGAACAATAAAGGAATACGCATCGTACGAACAGTTTCAGAATATCCAGGAATTCGGAAACAAGCTTCTGTGTAAAATTCACGTTCCTTGTGCCACTGTTTCAATTGAAACCGTGTGGAGAACGTGTCAATCGAAACGATCAAGTCGTCCATGAACGAAACTCGTTTACGATGGCCACCCAGATTTTGGGAAAATGAAACGAGCGATCATCTCGACAAGAATAAAGACACACGAGGACGTTTGCAAGGACCACGATACGACCAACGAGCACACCAGATCACAAGCTTCTTCAAACGATGGACGAGCTCTCTCAGCAAGAATCAAGAGACACGAGTCGCTCGTCAGCGGACGAAGCCTGAAGAACATTTACATAGGCCACCGTATGCCCCAGCTTTGGAAAAACGGAACGCTATTTCGGAAGAAGCACTTGTGCTAAAGATTACACGTGACGATTCTCTCAGCAAGAATCAAGAGACACCAGTTGCTCGTCAGCGGACGAAGCGTCAAGAACATTTACAGAGGCCACCGTATGCCCAAGCTTTGTTTCGGAAGAAGCGCTAGTGCTGAGGCTCAGCAAGAATTAAGAGAAGACAGTCGCTCGTCAGCTAACGAAGCGTGAAGAACATTTACAGAGGCCACCGTATGCCGAAGCTTTAGAAAATGGAACTCGAATGCTGTTTTGGAAGAAGCGCTTGAGCTGAGGCTCAGCAAGAATCAAGAGACAACAGCCGCTCGTCAGCGAACGAAGCGTCAAGAACATTTACAGTGGCCACCATATGTCAAGCTTTGTTTCGGAAGAAGCGCTGTTTCCGAAGAAGCGCTATAAATTGTGACTCGTGTTGAGGTTTCAAGGAGAGACTCTTTAAGATTTGGTCAAACTGCTGACCATTTCAAGAATCCGTTGCTTTCGCCAGGACGAATACAATCCTATAGATGAGAATCGTTCTTCAATGGACGTGTAGAATAAGCAGAGAATCATGTACGAAAGACGTGTCAGAAGAATTGTAATAAAACAAGACACAATAGAACTAAGAACTAGAACTAAAGAGAATATTGGAACAAGAAAAGAAAAGGGTACAAGTAAAAAAAAAAAAAATAATAATAATATATATATATATATATATATATATATATATATATATGTTTTTTTTTTTTTTTTTTTTTTACTTGTTCCAATATTCACTTTAGTTCTAGTTCTCTTGTATGTCCTAGTTCTATTTTCAAATTGCTTTCAATGGAAGCTGACACTGGATTTCTTTTTAGCTACAGCTTTATTTTAAATACGACTTTGGGCCCGATCCAGATGGCCACAAACCAACGTCATTTTATAAACGAGTGACGTCACCCATCACGTGATCAATGACGTCATCACTTACGTTCTAATTGTACACGCAAAGCGCTTCATCCAAACTGAGAATGTCTCAAGAATAAAGAGTCTCATATTCAGCGTCTTCATTGGGATGTCTTTATTCTCGATTGACCTGACAAATTCACATAGGCCAATGTGACAATGTCGTCGTTCGTCTCGAGTCGTTGAGATGACTGGTTACTTGTCTTGTGTGTCCTAGCTCTATTTTCAAATTGCTTTCAATGTCTCTCCGTCAAATTGTTCAAGTTGAAATGACTGGGATGTCTTTATTCTCGATCGACCAAGTTAACAAGACCGATTCCAAACTGACCAAGACCAGCACGACGCAATTAGTTCAAGCGAACGAATCAATTCCAAAACTACACCATCAAGACGAGTCTTCCACTTTATTCATGAATCAAGATACGCTTTGCTTGCTTCAGACCGATTGTATTTCTCGAACGTGGAACAAGAAGATTTGAATGCGGCTCCACAAGCAATCGTCGTACAGAATCCTGGCTCGGCGGATCCAACTCAACAAGACCAATTCCAAACTGACCGAGTCACAATGTCAGTGTCTTGAATAATTGAGATGACAGTAGACTGGGAACAAATCAACTTGAAGAGAACCGTTCACATGGATGCATTTCGATCGTTTCCCACTTGGCACGAGTCTCAGGATTGGCTTTGGGTTCCCATCAAGACAGTCCAAGCGAACAAATTCCAATGACTCGAGTGGTCTTCAGCTGGCAGTCCAATCCAGACTTTGTATCACTTTATTCGTGAGACAAGTGGCCCGAGTCGAACAGCAAGAGATCAGTTCGTTTGTCTACTGTACCGTCAAACGAGTCGCAATGTGTCGTGCGAGACTCTTTATTCCAACACGCGATTAGTTCAAGCGAACGAATCAATTCCGAAACGACACCTGTGAAGACGTGAAGCCAGCTTCTTCGATCAAGACGAGTGTTCCACTTTATTCATGCATCAAGATACGCTTGGCATGCTTCAGACCGATTGTATTGCTCGGACGTGGAACAAGATTCGGCTCAACAAGCAAGCGTTGTGTAGAATCAAGGCTCTGACGAGACCAATTCCAAACTGACCAAGTCTCAGCGCTTCAATCATGGGAATGACAGTCGACTGGGAACAAATCAATTCCGAAACGACACCATGAAGACGCGAAGCCAGCTTCTTCGATCAAGACGAGTGTTCCACTTTATTCATGAACGCTTGGCTCGGTACAGACTGACGGCTCAACAAGCGAACGTTGTATAGAATCCTGGCTCTCTGACGGATTTCCTTCCTAGGTCCGATCGAGACAGTTGGTCCGCTTCGTATTCCTTTATTTAGGTTGACTTTATCAATTCGATCCAAATATCAACGGAAATCAAGAGACACGAGCGCTTTGCAATTCCCAATGTTCGAACAAGTACCACAGGAAACGCTTGCAATTTAAAGATCTCCGACCGCTTGCAATGTAAAGATAATCGACCGGAAACGTTCACGTCATGCAATTTAAAGATATTGGACCGGAAACGACCACATCCGTTTCATTTCAAAGATTCGAACAAGCCGTTTCATCTTCTCAGTTCAGATTTCCGGAATCATTTGTATTTAAACAAGTGTCGGCCAGTTGTTGCTCATTCTGAATTTTTGAATTCGTGCTGTCAACATGTCTTCTTCTTGTTCTTCTAAAATTTGCGATTGCTGTCACAAGAAAATTGTGAATTCTCGTCCTTATTTGTTGTCGTGTGGACATTATTTCCATACATATTGTCTCATGCTATTCAACATATACAGAGGCGAAAACAAATGTTGTCCGAAATGTTCTGCGGACTTTGAGTCAATGGAATATGAGCTTCTAAAGCTCGATTTTCCGCCTGTGCCGCCAGAAGACGTGGAAAATGAACTGAGATCAATCGACGAACCGGAGCCGGCTTGCATGACATGCGAAATTCCGTTCGTTCGAGGCAAATGCAAGTCGTTTTGTGAACCGTTCGTGCTCTGGATATGCGAGCACAAGTTTCACCACATGTGTATCAAGTCTTGGGTGAACGATGGAAATCGGCAGTGTCCGCACTGTGACACGCCGATAACTTCGATGGACTTGGCGTTTCTCGATATTTATCCTGAGCCGACCAAAAACATCTGTCATTGTCCATGGTCCAGTGACGATGAAATGGACGTAGATTCATGGAGCGACAGCTTAGAAGATCTTTGAAGAATAAATATTTTGTCTTTCCACTTTCACAAAATAAATGAAAGTGGGTAGAAAAATGGCCTCGGGTCTGGCTTTGCGGCCACGGCTCGAGGCCATTTTTTTACGTCGCTTTATAAACCAATATTGAGAAAAGCTATTCGTCCAACAAGCTTTTTCTCTTGATGACATGAGTTTTATTCCACACGGCTGATTCGTGTCCAACAAGCTTCTGTCATGAGTTCTTGTTCCACACGGCTGGTTCGTGTCCAACAAGCTTCTTTATTACTGGGTTCTTGTTCCGCATTGCTGGTTCATGTCCAACAAGCTTCTTTATTACTGTGTGAGTTCTTGTTTTTAAAAGACACACATTTCGAAATGACTCGGTCGTGGATGAACATTGTACGACAATAATAAAGCGTGTGACTCAAGACTTTTGGTGTTTCCCAATCTTGTTAAATAAATCGTCGTAAAAAAAACAAGAAGAGCCCGGTTCGACAGGCTCTTCTTGTTTTTTCGTACTCGTCGGACGTTTCGCAAAAGACACACAATTTTCACAAGACCCAAGTCATTCTGAAACGCCAATAATTTTCCAGTTCCTTGTTCCAGTACTCTGCAGGCATCTTGGTGACCGGTCTTTCCGAAGCCAACAGCAAGTCTCTTTCCGAGTGCGACCGTTTACAAAACTGGCACGGTTGATTCTTGTGAAACAGTAAGCAAGTGGCGTGAACCAGTCTCTTGCAACAATCCAGTCGGAACGGAACGAGCATCGACTCGTGGATCTCGTAGTGCTGCTTGAATCTGATGTGGCAGTACGCGCACGACGACATTCTTCCTTTATCTAGAAAGTAGCCAAGACGAAAATTATTTTCCAAAAATTTTAAATGGGAGAAAGCTAATGTATTTTATTCAAGTTAATTTGTTTTCCAATGACTGTAACCAAGATTCTATAACCTGCCACTCAGTTTCTGGAACGGTTTCAAACAAATTTATTCCAAATGGATTGCAGCTCAAGTCCAATGGTTTTTCTTCCATGTAAGCTATCGGACGAAAATTTGTGACATGAGCCGGCAAAATATTTTGTGGATCATCAGCCATTCCAGTCAAAAGTTTCTCCAACGTGTACCACTTTGCCGTGTCTTCAGGATTACGAAGGCCGTAGCTGAAAATGGGTTTCGGCTTGACGTCTAAATATTCGAAACTGAACAAGACTTGTGGAATCTCTGGCTCGACGTTCGTTTCATTTCTCGATTCTTCGATTGGAACCGTTTGCTTGACAATCGTCTGATCACTGGAAAAGCTTCTTGAGTCTTCGTTCTTAATTTCACTGTTGGACATCAATGATTTCGAAGACACCATTGGCTTAAGAAACGTTTCGTTTTCAGACGAGCTTCGTAATTCTTCACTCGATACGTGTTTCGACGACCTTTTCCTTGGCTTCAAATCCACATCATTGCGTTTTCGTTTGGGCGTCCCGAAATCCGAATCGCACTTCTTATTTTCTAGTTCTGAAAATTCGTGACCAGTCAACGGCGTCGGTGGTGGTAACTTGTACGGATCGTTCACAAACGTTCTATGCTGGAACGGATCTTCTCCTTGAGAAAATTTGTTTAGAACAACGTGAACAGAGAATAAAGTCTTTTGCACGGCCAAAAGCACGTAGACCGTCTTTTCTGGAATCTTGTATACTGTTTCAGGCTGTAAAATGAATTTGTTATAAAAATACTCGTCGCATTTGTTGAAATAGCCGGTCTGAATGACAGTCTCGGTCCGTTTCAAGCATTCTCTCGGCAAGACATACAATAGCATCGGAACGTTCGTCGTTCGAATGACGTGTGCCGTATCGAACTTTACTCTTCGCTGTCCGAACGTGAATCTCGGCTTGACTAAGAAATGATGTCCATCGATTCTGTAACACAAGCGAATGTCCGTATACTTTTGCTGAGGCTTGACTACACTTCTGGACAAGCGTCTTTCGACAAGATCCCAATTCAATTTCGTATTGAACGGATTCATCTTATTCGATTCATGAGCCGTTGTGAAGAAATTTTTAATCATGTTGGCGGTCCATTCGGTGACCACACGACAGGAGATTCGTTTTCCGACCAGACATATAGTAAAGGGAGCGACACGTTCGCGTTGATCCAAAAGATACTGACAAAATTCCTTGTCTCGACGAAGAATTGGATCTTCCAAGACTCGAACAATTTCTCTGGGAAAAAGATCGCGCATCATGTTGTAACACATTTGCGAAGCTGAATGATTCGATCGTCACGGAGAGCTTCCTTTTATAGGACCGTTCACCGGATGTTGCGCAATATTCTTTTTGTATTTCTTCGATCGTTGGAATCGGAAAAAATAACTTTACATTTCATATTTTATATTTTTTCTTGTCAACATATAAGAGCAAGCGAGCCGTCTGTTCTGAAATCATTCGTTAGCTGAGACTCTTGCCTTACGGACTGATTTTTGTTCTTCGCTCTGCACGATGGAAAACGTAATTGATTTCTTTGGAGAAGCCTTATCTCCTTTATCTCCGTTGTTCGAACCATCATCTCCGTTGTTCGAACCATCAGAAGATGAATCGACCAAAGACAAGGAATCTGAGATGCCACCGACGGATCCGAGAGTATCAAAACCGATTCGATTGCCATCGAACGAGCTGTCCGACCCGATTCGAAACGGTCCAGAGAAGCCATCGAACGAGTCAAGATCTTCAAAGCCGATTCAAAATGAACCTGAGAAACGACTGAACGAGTCATCGAATCCTGTTCGACACGAATTTGGAAACGAATCGAGAAAATCAAGGAGACATCAATCGAGACACTTGAATTCATCATTAGCTCGAAAACCGTATCAAAACCAGCGTTCAAGACGAACGAGACAAGTCACATATCATTCTGGATCCATGGCAGTGTTGGCCATCAGCGGACGATCGTACACTCTGACAAATGGAATACTTTCCTACAGTGAAGACTGGAACGATAATTGGGACAGTCAACTGTTAAGAGATATTGAAGAGATGGATGTCGGAAGACTGTATGTCGTGAACAACGAGACAAAATCAAAATTCAAAAGAATTTGCAAGACCATCGAGCCTGTGTTATTGACAAATCTCGGAAACATTGGAACTTGTACGTTCTGCCGGGACGACGAATGTCACAGATGGAACGCAATCGTCGGCGGAATCCAAAAATTATTGAAGACAGTTATAGAACCAATCAGACATTAGCTTTCTCCCATTTAAAATTTTTGGAAAATAATTTTCGTCTTGGCTACTTTCTAGATAAAGGAAGAATGTCGTCGTGCGCGTACTGCCACATCAGATTCAAGCAGCACTACGAGATCCACGAGTCGATGCTCGTTCCGTTCCGACTGGATTGTTGCAAGAGACTGGTTCACGCCACTTGCTTACTGTTTCACAAGAATCAACCGTGCCAGTTTTGTAAACGGTCGCACTCGGAAAGAGACTTGCTGTTGGCTTCGGAAAGACCGGTCACCAAGATGCCTGCAGAGTACTGGAACAAGGAACTGGAAAATTATTGGCGTTTCAGAATGACTTGGGTCTTGTGAAAATTGTGTGTCTTTTGCGAAACGTCCGACGAGTAGAAAAAACAAGAAGAGCCTGTCGAACCGGGCTCTTCTTGTTTTTTTTACGACGATTTATTTAACAAGATTGGGAAACACCAAAAGTCTTGAGTCACACGCTTTATTATTGTCGTACAATGTTCATCCACGACCGAGTCATTTCGAAATGTGTGTCTTTTAAAAACAAGAACTCACACAGTAATAAAGAAGCTTGTTGGACATGAACCAGCAATGCGGAACAAGAACCCAGTAATAAAGAAGCTTGTTGGACACGAACCAGCCGTGTGGAACAAGAACTCATGACAGAAGCTTGTTGGACACGAATCAGCCGTGTGGAATAAAACTCATGTCATCAAGAGAAAAAGCTTGTTGGACGAATAGCTTTTCTCAATATTGGTTTATAAAGCGACGTAAAAAAATGGCCTCGAGCCGTGGCCGCAAAGCCAGACCCGAGGCCATTTTTCTACCCACTTTCATTTATTTTGTGAAAGTGGAAAGACAAAATATTTATTCTTCAAAGATCTTCTAAGCTGTCGCTCCATGAATCTACGTCCATTTCATCGTCACTGGACCATGGACAATGACAGATGTTTTTGGTCGGCTCTGGATAAATATCGAGAAACGCCAAGTCCATCGAAGTTATCGGCGTGTCACAGTGCGGACACTGCCGATTTCCATCGTTCACCCAAGACTTGATACACATGTGGTGAAACTTGTGCTCGCATATCCAGAGCACGAACGGTTCACAAAATGACTTGCATTTGCCTCGAACGAACGGAATTTCGCATGTCATGCAAGCCGGCTCCGGTTCGTCGATTGATCTCAGTTCATTTTCCACGTCTTCTGGCGGCACAGGCGGAAAATCGAGCTTTAGAAGCTCATATTCCATTGACTCAAAGTCCGCAGAACATTTCGGACAACATTTGTTTTCGCCTCTGTATATGTTGAATAGCATGAGACAATATGTATGGAAATAATGTCCACACGACAACAAATAAGGACGAGAATTCACAATTTTCTTGTGACAGCAATCGCAAATTTTAGAAGAACAAGAAGAAGACATGTTGACAGCACGAATTCAAAAATTCAGAATGAGCAACAACTGGCCGACACTTGTTTAAATACAAATGATTCCGGAAATCTGAACTGAGAAGATGAAACGGCTTGTTCGAATCTTTGAAATGAAACGGATGTGGTCGTTTCCGGTCCAATATCTTTAAATTGCATGACGTGAACGTTTCCGGTCGATTATCTTTACATTGCAAGCGGTCGGAGATCTTTAAATTGCAAGCGTTTCCTGTGGTACTTGTTCGAACATTGGGAATTGCAAAGCGCTCGTGTCTCTTGATTTCCGTTGATATTTGGATCGAATTGATAAAGTCAACCTAAATAAAGGAATACGAAGCGGACCAACTGTCTCGATCGGACCTAGGAAGGAAATCCGTCAGAGAGCCAGGATTCTATACAACGTTCGCTTGTTGAGCCGTCAGTCTGTACCGAGCCAAGCGTTCATGAATAAAGTGGAACACTCGTCTTGATCGAAGAAGCTGGCTTCGCGTCTTCATGGTGTCGTTTCGGAATTGATTTGTTCCCAGTCGACTGTCATTCCCATGATTGAAGCGCTGAGACTTGGTCAGTTTGGAATTGGTCTCGTCAGAGCCTTGATTCTACACAACGCTTGCTTGTTGAGCCGAATCTTGTTCCACGTCCGAGCAATACAATCGGTCTGAAGCATGCCAAGCGTATCTTGATGCATGAATAAAGTGGAACACTCGTCTTGATCGAAGAAGCTGGCTTCACGTCTTCACAGGTGTCGTTTCGGAATTGATTCGTTCGCTTGAACTAATCGCGTGTTGGAATAAAGAGTCTCGCACGACACATTGCGACTCGTTTGACGGTACAGTAGACAAACGAACTGATCTCTTGCTGTTCGACTCGGGCCACTTGTCTCACGAATAAAGTGATACAAAGTCTGGATTGGACTGCCAGCTGAAGACCACTCGAGTCATTGGAATTTGTTCGCTTGGACTGTCTTGATGGGAACCCAAAGCCAATCCTGAGACTCGTGCCAAGTGGGAAACGATCGAAATGCATCCATGTGAACGGTTCTCTTCAAGTTGATTTGTTCCCAGTCTACTGTCATCTCAATTATTCAAGACACTGACATTGTGACTCGGTCAGTTTGGAATTGGTCTTGTTGAGTTGGATCCGCCGAGCCAGGATTCTGTACGACGATTGCTTGTGGAGCCGCATTCAAATCTTCTTGTTCCACGTTCGAGAAATACAATCGGTCTGAAGCAAGCAAAGCGTATCTTGATTCATGAATAAAGTGGAAGACTCGTCTTGATGGTGTAGTTTTGGAATTGATTCGTTCGCTTGAACTAATTGCGTCGTGCTGGTCTTGGTCAGTTTGGAATCGGTCTTGTTAACTTGGTCGATCGAGAATAAAGACATCCCAGTCATTTCAACTTGAACAATTTGACGGAGAGACATTGAAAGCAATTTGAAAATAGAGCTAGGACACACAAGACAAGTAACCAGTCATCTCAACGACTCGAGACGAACGACGACATTGTCACATTGGCCTATGTGAATTTGTCAGGTCAATCGAGAATAAAGACATCCCAATGAAGACGCTGAATATGAGACTCTTTATTCTTGAGACATTCTCAGTTTGGATGAAGCGCTTTGCGTGTACAATTAGAACGTAAGTGATGACGTCATTGATCACGTGATGGGTGACGTCACTCGTTTATAAAATGACGTTGGTTTGTGGCCATCTGGATCGGGCCCAAAGTCGTATTTAAAATAAAGCTGTAGCTAAAAAGAAATCCAGTGTCAGCTTCCATTGAAAGCAATTTGAAAATAGAACTAGGACATACAAGAGAACTAGAACTAAAGTGAATATTGGAACAAGTAAAAAAAAAAAAAAAAAAAAAAACATATATATATATATATATATATATATATATATATATATTATTATTATTTTTTTTTTTTACTTGTACCCTTTTCTTTTCTTGTTCCAATATTCTCTTTAGTTCTAGTTCTTAGTTCTATTGTGTCTTGTTTTATTACAATTCTTCTGACACGTCTTTCGTACATGATTCTCTGCTTATTCTACACGTCCATTGAAGAACGATTCTCATCTATAGGATTGTATTCGTCCTGGCGAAAGCAACGGATTCTTGAAATGGTCAGCAGTTTGACCAAATCTTAAAGAGTCTCTCCTTGAAACCTCAACACGAGTCACAATTTATAGCGCTTCTTCGGAAACAGCGCTTCTTCCGAAACAAAGCTTGACATATGGTGGCCACTGTAAATGTTCTTGACGCTTCGTTCGCTGACGAGCGGCTGTTGTCTCTTGATTCTTGCTGAGCCTCAGCTCAAGCGCTTCTTCCAAAACAGCATTCGAGTTCCATTTTCTAAAGCTTCGGCATACGGTGGCCTCTGTAAATGTTCTTCACGCTTCGTTAGCTGACGAGCGACTGTCTTCTCTTAATTCTTGCTGAGCCTCAGCACTAGCGCTTCTTCCGAAACAAAGCTTGGGCATACGGTGGCCTCTGTAAATGTTCTTGACGCTTCGTCCGCTGACGAGCAACTGGTGTCTCTTGATTCTTGCTGAGAGAATCGTCACGTGTAATCTTTAGCACAAGTGCTTCTTCCGAAATAGCGTTCCGTTTTTCCAAAGCTGGGGCATACGGTGGCCTATGTAAATGTTCTTCAGGCTTCGTCCGCTGACGAGCGACTCGTGTCTCTTGATTCTTGCTGAGAGAGCTCGTCCATCGTTTGAAGAAGCTTGTGATCTGGTGTGCTCGTTGGTCGTATCGTGGTCCTTGCAAACGTCCTCGTGTGTCTTTATTCTTGTCGAGATGATCGCTCGTTTCATTTTCCCAAAATCTGGGTGGCCATCGTAAACGAGTTTCGTTCATGGACGACTTGATCGTTTCGATTGACACGTTCTCCACACGGTTTCAATTGAAACAGTGGCACAAGGAACGTGAATTTTACACAGAAGCTTGTTTCCGAATTCCTGGATATTCTGAAACTGTTCGTACGATGCGTATTCCTTTATTGTTCCGACGTGGCTCACGAATAAAATAGCAGAATCTTGAGAACTGGTCCCAAGTGATCGTGTGGCCAAGAAGCGCAATTCTTTCTCTCGAGTGACATGAATCAAGTCTGTGAAGAAACCAGTCGAACGTCTTCTTTTTGCATTGAGAAATTAAATGAACGTGTCCCATTCTTGGTTAATTGTACGTCGTAAAAAATTCGCAGAGAGCGCACACGAGTGCAACTCTCTGCGAATTTTTTACCCCTTTAATTTCTAAGGCTAAAGGGCTAACCTTTCAAAACACGTTCTTAGATTTTCAGCAGTTCGTCAATCGTTGCCTTGGGAAAATAAAACACGGCTGGCAATATGTTTCGAAGATAACTGACTGTCCACGGCTCGTCACTGGCGATGCTGGACTCCCAGCCATCGTCTCCTTTCAGATATTTTTCGTACAAGTGGTCCTTCAAGAATTCATCCAAGTCTTTGACGGGAACGACGAATTTTCGACCGCCGTTTGTCTTTGGCATTTCAAAAAAACTCAAGCCGGAAACGACCGAGATCTTGTCTCCATCGAATGTGCTCGTGAATTCTATTTCACCAGCAACAGTTTCGCCGGCTTCTTGAATCAGCTTGATTCTTGCCACAAAATTCACGTTGACTGACATGTTCGAAACAAAGAAGAGAAAATAAAACGATCTGAACGTGTTGAAAGCTGAGAAGGAAATGTGAGAAGCATCCGTTTCGACTCTTCCTTTTATACAAGACAAGCCAGATGTTGTTATCAACATGAGGATCTTTGGATATTGTTTCAACGTCGTACGTTAGAAAAGAAAACTTGTGACGATTCTCATCGACGTCCCAAAATTAGTTTTCGACTGTTACTTTTTATACAAGACAAGTCGCTATCAACATGAATATCTTTGGCTCTTATTTTCAACGTCGTACGTTAGAAAAGAAAACTTGTGACAATTCTCATCGGCGTCCCAAAATTAGTTTTCGACTGTTACTTTTTATACAAGACAAGTCGCTATCAACATGAATATCTTTGGCTCTTATTTTCAACGTCGTACGTTAGAAAAGAAAACTTGTGACAATTCTCATCGGCGTCCCAGAATTAGTTTTCGACTGTTACTTTTTATACAAGACAAGTCGATATCAACATGAATATCTTTGGCTCTTATTTTAAACGTCGTACGTTAGAAAAGAAAACTTGTGACAATTCTCATCGGCGTCCCAGAATTAGTTTTCGACTGTTACTTTTTATACAAGACAAGTCGATATCAACATGAATATCTTTGGCTCTTATTTTAAACGTCGTACGTTAGAAAAGAAAAAAAACTTGTTGTGACAACCGTTCCAAAATTGGTTTGTTGTTTGTTGTAAAAAAATCGCAGAGAGCGCACAAATGTGCTGCTCTCTGCGATTTTTTACCCCTTTAATTTTTTTTATTACGATGGCTAAAGGGCTAACCATTTCCACAGGCCGACTAGTCGAATTTTAAAAGTTCGTCAATTATGTGTTTTGGAAAATGTTGGACTAATGGAACGTAGCATCGCAAATAGCTTAATGTCCATGGCTGATCGCTTGCAATTATTGTTTCTTCTTGGAATAAATGTTCTTTTAAAAAGTTTCCAATTTCATGGGATGGTACAACGAATCTTTTCACGCCATTTGTCTTTGGCAGTTCGAAAGACGTCAATCCGGACAAGACCGATATCTTAGACCCGTCCATAACGCTAATGAATTGCAATTCACTGGCAACTGTTTCGCCCTTGTCGTTTTGAATAGTCTTTAGTCTTGCAACGTAATTTGTACTGAAACTCATTTTCGTAAGAAAAGAAACAATCCGCACGCTTTGAAAACCGAGAAGCAATTGTGACACGCCGCTCTTCCTTTTATACAGGACCAGCAGGAAGTCATTATCAACATGAAGATCTTTGGAACTTGTTTTCAACGTTAAAGAACAAACGCTTGTTGTGACAATTGTTTCATCGATTATTATGCTTGCCACATTAATTCGTTTTGAACGAACATGTTGAAAACAAACACTTCGACCATAGCGCAACGATATTCTTCCGATTCCATAATCACCGTGTGCCTCAATTGTATTGCCATTTTCTATGGTCTTCTTGATTCGCCAACACGTTGAATTTAGGACAACCGTGAATTTCCAAATTTATATTTCGAATATTTAAAGCGTCCAATAGTTTCTTTTCATATCGACCGTATTTGTAAACCACGACATCTTTATTCGCGTTTTTCGTTCTGTTGTAAAACGATTTCACGATGTCTTCGAGCTCGTTCTATGGCTTAACGTCCCGTTCGTTAAAGTTGGGTCGTGAATTCGTTTGCTGCAATATTTTGCGGTCCGCCAATCTTTCGGACTCGGATAAATGTGACGTACGGAACTGGATTTTCGTTGGTGGCTTCAATCAATCCGAGTTCTCGACACAAGAAATTTCCATCGTGTACGAATCTATCCATGTCTATGATCGTGCAAATCGTATCCATTGTTTATTTTCCGTCGGCATCTTTATTATACGAGACCGGCTTTGTGAATAAAGTAACACGATTGCTGTGAAACCGTTCGATAGCCAAGATTTGTGACGACTTGGTTTATTGGGAAAAATCCAGAGACTCTGTAAAACTGAAGCTCGAACGAAATGCGGACTCTTCTTAAACCCGGAGATTAAAATTTGGGAATATGAAACATGAAATATATTTCATACATTATGGTTTTCCGAACAAGTCGAAAGACACATTTGGTCAGATGAGCAATGGATTTCGAATTGACAGGACGCACGCTGTGAGATTAATTTTTTTCCAGGTATCTGAATTCCGAAATTTGCAATTGTTTGCCGCTCCATAATTTAATAATGCGTGATATAAAAAAGAAACTCGTTCGGATTTAATTTAAATGATACGTAAATTCATTTCGTTCTTTCCAAAGTTCCGCATTTTCCGATGGGAACAAAATTCAAACTTCTATGAATAAAGTGGAATTGAATTCAAGCGTCTGTTCGTAATAAAATGGGTTATTTCTTGAAAAAAATCAAAGACATTCATTTAACGTTTTAAATACATACGTTCAATGTATTCCGTTAATTCTTGTACGATAAACAAATTTCGGAACGTTATGTGAAATGTGCATGTTTGAAATTCTTCTTTAACTGTTTTCAGAAAACATTTAAATTGATACGGTCATTTCTAATGTCCATTCCAAATGTCTTCCTTATAACGTAAGATTAAATAAAATGAGTTTGTTTTACTGTCCGCGTAAATTCGAGAAAAAAATATATCATCTGGTCTGTCTGTCCGTGAATTAAAGAAAACCATAAGCTCCGTATTAATAAAGTAAATATTAAATCGTTCGATTGAAGACTTGTGTGTGTAAAATTGCTTTGATATTCTTGTAACTTGCTTAATTGAAATCCGTGAGAAACGAGAAGAGACACAAAAAAAAATAAATAAATAAAAAAATCGATCATCAAGAAATGTCGCTAATTTCCAGTGCGTCAATGAAAATGAAGCTTGAACGAAATGCTGATTCCTTTTAAAGCCAAAGATTAAGAAAAACAGAAAGCAAAATATTTTTAAAAAAAATGAAAAATAAAATTTGAAAAAATAAATTTAATAGTTTTATAAAAAAATTCCAAGTTTGAAAATCTTTTTAAAGTCCAATCGACCTGGAAATGAAGATCGGACGGACCCTTTATATACGCAAAGATTACAGAAAATTTTGAAATCATAAGGTTGGGAACTATAAAAGATAGAAAAAAATCTGAGACATAATATCAAACTTCATTTTTTGTATTTCATATTCACGCTATTTAAAGGCTGGAGACTTCCGCTCTTAGAGTCAGATGTATTGTCGATTCGCTTCAAACAGGACGTTCTTCCCAGTGTGATCAGATATGATTATAAATTTATACAAACTAATGTGTTTTCATTCGTTTTCTTACAACTTGGAATTATTAAAATCTTGGAACTTATTTTTTTTGGACATGCTGGATTTCAATGTCTTGTTTTTAAAATGAATGAGCTTCGCGATAACTCTGAAACCATTTATATTAACAATTACACGAAGAAATAATTCCATCTTCTTTTTTCTTACACAGCGGAAAAATTATTTTCGCCGTCCGTGATATGTTCTACTCGTTCTATCAAAATTGTTTTTTCCCATACGAAAGTGTGTTGCTTTCTCTTAATACAATAGTTTATATGGATACGTTTCACAATTCATGTTTGAATGATTTAAATCTACAATTAACGTATGAAACGGAAAATAAATTAAACTTATAAATTTTCCGAACAAGGCGAAAGATGTAACTCTTCAGATAAGCAACGGATTCGACTTGACAGGACGCACGCAATACATGTGAAACTTGTATTTTTTTCCAAGTACGCGATATCTTGATTTCAGAATCTGCAATTGTTTGCTGCTCCCTGATTTAATTTTACGCGTTATAAGAAAAACTCGACTGGATTTAATTTGAATGCCACATAAATTTATTTAGTTCTTTTCAAAGGTCCGCATTTACCGATGTGAACAAAATTCGAAAGGGTACCGGTGCTCACACATTTTTTAGACCGACTGTGTTCCTCATGGTCTTTGAACTACGAAACGTCGGGCAGTATCGATTCCGTAGTCGCTCATGGTATAGACGACCGACTCGCTTCGACTGACTTGTGAAAGCTTGGTCTTTATTTCACACACACACGATCCGTCTGACTGTTTTCGTTCGTACTGACATCGGAAGCCGTTAGCAATGTATTTCGAATGACTGTGCAATTCTGAAGATTTCGGATTACGGGTCCCGTTGAACGCGGACCTCACGTTCCTGGATACAATGTATATTCAAGACAGAGTATGAGCAGCTAACGCGACAGAGCGAAAGTAATATTATGAACGACGCGGCTGTCCGTATTCCTTTATTCGTGCGATTGGAAGAAAACCTAACGGGTACCGGTGCTCATGTAATTTCTAGACCGACTGTATTGATCGTGGTCTTTCGACTACGGAACGGAATGCAATTTCCATTTTGTAGTCGTTCGTGGTATTGACAATGTTTTAAATTTTAGATAGATGCACGATTATATGACTCGTGATCATGAGAAATCAAGTAGGAAAATAAAAAGAGATTCACAAATCCAGTGGAATCAACGGTCTTGAATATACGCATTCCAGGACGTTCGAATGACTGAGCTCATAAATAAAGTGATGGAACTTATTCAGAAATCAAAGTTGACAGATCTTCCGATAAATTATTTTTCTTTTATAATTCAAATAAAAAATTTCATATTTTATATTTTGTAATTGCGATTTCCGTTTGGCTATCACCCTATAAAAAGGATATGCTCTGCTTTCTCAATTCATTCGCTCTCTTGTTTTGTGTTCGGACGACTCGATTGTTATTTCTTGACAGATCCTTGCGTATAAAAGAAGACGTTGGATCAGATCCAGATCATTTGCGTTCTAGCTCTTGCGGCGACAACTTGTTCCCAGATTTTTTCTTGCGGCGACAACTTGTTCCCAGATTTTTTCTTGCGACGACTTGTTTCCAGATTTTTTCTTGCGGCTATTTGTTTCCAGATTTTTTCTTGCGGCTACTTGTTCCCAGCTCTTGTTTTCTCTTCAAGATGTGGTTCGATCTGAAGCCATTCGTTGAAGATTCAACACTGACCGTGTCTTGTTTAATCGCTCCGGACGGTAACTTGTACATCAGGCTCTACGATGTGTCCAAGATTCTGAATTATAAGAATCTTTATACCATCAGGTATGAAGGATGGATCAAAGTTTCAGACGTCCCAGGAATACCGTTGAATTTTTATTCCACTAGAATCATGAACTGTCGAATAATTGAAATGTCGAAAGCAATTCGCAACATGGTCATGACAACGCGATATTTAGAACGCGGTCAACGGCTGAATCAATTGTTCACCATAGGTCACGTTGAAGTGGTTGGCTCGACTGATGGTATCGGACAAGCATATAATCAAGGCTGTCCATTGCTCGTAGCATGTTACGAAAATCATCCTCGTGCTCAGCTGACATCTCAACTGATTGAACAATTTCGTGCTGTTCGGATTTATGAAAGACCTTGCCGGATTTTTCAGAACACCATGTATCAGATTCCTTTGGACCACATGTCGGATGCAACATCAGTTCGAATGGATCCAACTCATTCGCCAGCAAATTATTTGAACTTGCAAACGGAGAATCCACCACCGGCATCAAACATTTTGAATGAATCTGAGAATTCAACACCAGCACCGAGTCCTTGGAACGAAGCTGAGACACAAGCAACGAGTCCTTGGAACGAGAATCCAACACCAGCAACGAGTCCTTGGAACGAGAATCCATCACCAGCACATTTGGACGAGACGATGGATGTTCGTCGCCAACCAACAACTTGTTTTATTCCAACGCTTCCTTCGTCGAGTCCTATGGAACGTGGAACCCGATATTTTGATGCACCACTGGACTTCCAACACGTTGAAAGAAAAGTCGTGAGAATCGAACTTGTCTTTAACAACGGAGACGTGGAATACTTTATTCCACAAGCTTAAATGATTGCGAACGGCCTTCTCCTTTGGCCTGACAAAATAAAGGAGCTAAAAAATTGGCAGAGAGCTACGGCTCTCTGCCAATTTTTTAGATCGATCGAATTGCCAAACTTGAATGAAAGTCTTACATGTAGAAGAAAAATAAAGTCACATTTCAAATTTCATATTCTGTATCCGACTCGAGTATAAAAGCAAGTGGATCGTCCCTCTTGGATTCATTGGATCGACACGACATGGATCTCATTCCGCTTGTCTCTTCTGAGCTCTTGGCCACACGCAATCCACACTTGACCAAAGAAACGATCGTCTTGCGGATTTTCAAACGATTGACAACCGACACGTTCAACATGTCTTGGTTCGATTTGCTGGACACCGTAAGACAAGGAACGTGCCTCTTCGATTCCAGTCTTCACGAACTGTTGCAAGAAATTCAGAAAAAGCATCCCGACGAGTTCATCGAACGAATGTTGGCCAAGGATTTCGCCAAACCGACTGATGTTCTCAAGCTGGCCGGAATTCTTGCCAAGAATCCTTGCAAGCTCGTCTACGAACTGTTTGCCGTCGACAATCTAGTTGGTGGAACGGATCCGAAACGTTACGTGGACAATCTGAAATGGACTCTTGAAGATTATAAGCTGAGACATGTACGGGCGGTCAGAGAAATGTATCGGAACGGATGCGAATGTCCAGAGCAAGTCGAACGATTGATTCGAGACGTGTTCAACGAGCAAGAAGGAGAAATGAACCGAGCCAAAACGATCTATGTCGACATTGTCGGAGAATATTTGCACGACGTGATCGAATGGAAGAAACAAGAAGAAGCCGGGAAGAATAAAAAGTCGGCCGCCAACAGCAAACGAAGAAGAATTGTTGAAAGCAAGAAAGCCTGAGGCTCTGGAAGAAATGGTTTTACCGACGCCAGTAATCGTAGAATCTTCTCACAGTGAATTCGAAGATGCCAAGAACGAATGTTGGAAAGAAGAATAGACTGCTGGAAAAAAGATATGTTATTATTTTCTATGAGACTTTATTCTTTGGTTCTGTTAACCACAAGTTCTTTGAGTTCTCTGGCTTCTTTGGATTCAAGTTGTCGGATCTCTAAGCTTTCCCACAACAAGCTGTCGTCGAATCTCCAAGCTTTTCCCAAGTGTTCTTGAAAAGATTGCATACCAATACTTTATTATCGAGCTTGCTTTTCCAGACGCATCAAGTTCTCAGATTGCTTGTCTGAAAACATTTTCTAGCTCCAACATCAAGTCGGATCTCTTCAAAGCATTGCTGGCAACAATTTCCAACTACTATTCGTTTCTTGTGAAAGACCCAAGCTTTTCTAAATTATTTTCTTGCTCAGTCCATTGGTCTCGACAAGTTGTCGTCGAGCAGCGCTGCAACAAGAATTTCTTCCCAAGCGACATTCGTTAGTAATAAAGAAGCTTGTTGGACATGAACCAGCAATGTGGAACAAGAACCCAGTAATACTCGACGAGACGAACGGATCGTTGAACCAGAACTTGGTCTTTTTTATTCAATGGTTTCGCTGATGGACATCCTGTGAATCTCGACGCGAAACCAGAACTTGGTCTCCTTTATTCAATGGACGATGTGCCTGGTCCGTTTGCAAATTGTCCATCACTCCACGAATCGATCGAAAGGATGCATGAAGCCGTTCGACCGTAGGCTTGTGAAATGACGTGCTCGGATCCATTCGAAATGACATGTGGAACCATCGTTGTGACCACTGGTAATTGAAACAATTGAACTTACTAAGTCATCGAGCAAAACGGAAACGCTTCCAGAAACTCATGGTGGTTCCCCTGTTCAAATGGTCTAGATCGTAAGGCGCTGGCGGAAAGAAACCATAGATATGGAATCGGTTGGCCAGATCACTTGATCATTGGAATGTTTTGCGTTTCGAGAAGAAGCTCGCTTGCCATTCAAGACGCTGAATAACAGACTCTTTATTCTTGAGACATTCTCAGTTTGGATGAAGCGCTTTGCATGGACGATTAGAACGTAAGTGATGACGTCATTGATCACGTGATCAGTGACGTCACTCGTTTATAAAATGACATTGGTTTCTGGCCATGTGGTCCGGGCCCAAGACGTGTTTAAAATAAAGCTGTAGCTTAAAAAAAAAACCACTGTCGTAACCCTATTATTTTCTGTCTGTTTTAGCAAGCCTATTTGTCCTTTTTTGCGACACTATTTATTTCTAAGATATTGCCTAATTTCTTGGTGGCTGAAACAATAAATGGTACGTGATTCGAAACGAATTTGATTTTGCGTTGTGTTTGTAATACTAATAATAAGACGATGACTACTACTACTACTACGATGAATTGCGAACCGTGTGTCCCGTTGTGTGATTGAATGTTGTGTGCTGCTGTCTTTTTGTTGTTGTAGATTGTGAATAATAGTCCTATGTAATAATAAAGAGCTACGACTATCGGTGATTGTTTTGAACGATGTCTTATTCAGCGTACAAAGCACGTTTACGGATCAGCACTCAAGAGATCAATTGTCCCCATTGCTTTTCGCGAATAAAAGTTCTGGAATTTCCTAAGCATCGTAAAAATTGCTTCGATGTGAATTTCAACGACAAAATTTCGTGTGGTTTTTGTGAGACTTACAGTTGGCCTCGTGGAAAGAAACGCTTGCATGGTGACCATTTGAAGAAGTGTCTTGCGAATTTTATTCGCCAGAACGATATCAATAGACGACGTGTTCGTCGAGTGTTGCAATCTGAAGACGGTGTGAATCAAGTTTGCGAAGACTGCGAATCGTTCTATCGTAATCCGAGCCGTTATTCTCTGATCGAATGGAACGAGTACATGATCCGACTGTGCAGTAACGACCTGAATACGGACGTGATTCCTGACTGGCTGATGGTGGAATCCCGTGAAGAATTGCTAGATGTGTTAGAATACAAT